>KE153494.1:98127-109865 GCA_000411095.1 Aethionema arabicum
ACCAAAACTATAATATCGTAACATGATATATATTTAAAAAAATAATAATAATAGTTTAAATATATATATATATATATAGTTTATATCTATATTATCTATATATTATTGAGGAAAATAAATATTTGTGTTATAAAATATAAAATTAACTCCGTATAAGATGCGAGAAAGATACCTAGTACTATTTTAAATCTCAAACTATTTTCATTTAGTGATAAAAATCTTCTAACTAGCAAAATATTTTTTTAAATCATGAACTTTAATAATCTTCATAACCACATTTTTTTAATTCAAATATCAAATTAAAATTTGAAATTATAGTATAATTAACTTAAAATTGGATTAGATTTTTTGGTTTAATTTTAAAATTAAAGTTTGATTTTGTATTTATGGTTTACTATTGATAAAAAAAAGTAACTAACAAAATCTATGATTTCAAAAAATCTAATTATCAAAATTCAGGGTTTGAAAAAAATTATTTTGATAGTGAAAAGTTTTTTTTCCAAATAAAAAATAGTTTGAGATTTTTTTTTTTTCTATTATCTCATATTTAAAGTTAAAATGTCATATTATGAAATGGAATATTTTCGTAACGTTATATAATAATTTCCAATTTGTAATCCCTTTTTTTTAGGACCTCAGAGCCGCCATGAAACTGTTTCATGTGGGTCTTCACTCTTCACAGTTCATCAACCAGACGGTAAAGCGAGAGAGGGAGTCAACTTAGATTAGTCATATCACAAGACTCAAACTTTCCTAATCTAACAATTAATCATCAAAGACTAGCAGATAGATCTGCAAATAATTACTCCTCCAGAAGAACCCTAATTACTTGATTCCGCTTCCGTACAAGTGTTCAACATCCGGAGGGCTATCGGGTCGACCCGTTATATACTTCAATGCTTAAACGTTTGATTCTTTTTGGCGCGATATTAATTACTAAAAGTTCCTCCTTTACCCTAAATGCTTTAAGACCTCAGTTCTTGCTCCAGCAAGGTTCTTTTGTCCTCCATGTTTGATTCTTTCGCCTTGGTACGTCGATTGAGTTTTTCTACGGATTTAGGTCGTCGAATCTATGGACGTGTTTTGCCCAACTATGATCAAATACATAGTCATCTACTGGAAATTTGTCTGGAGCAATGTAAACAAGTTAAGAGTCGCAACATGTTCGACGAAATGCCTCAAAGACGTGCACAGGCTTTGAGAATCGGTAAAGCTGTCCATTCCCAGAGCTTGGTACTTGGACTCGATTCTAGAGGTAGTTTAGGCAATGCAATTGTAGATCTGTATGCTAAGTGTGCGGAAGTGTCTTATGCCGAGAAGACCTTCGATTTACTTGAAAAAGATGTAACAACGTGGAATTCGATGCTATCTATGTATTCCAGCATTGGGCTTGCAGGAAAGGTCTTAAAGACTTTTGTATCGTTGCTTCAGACTCTGATTTTTCCAAATAAATTCACTTTTTCGATTGTTTTATCATCTTGTGCCAGGGAGGCCAATGTAGAGTTTGGTAGACTAATTCATTGTAGTATGATAAAGATGGGATTTGAAGCCATTTCTTATTGTGGAGGGGCTTTAGTTGATATGTATGCCAAGTGTAACCTTATAGGTGATGCTAGAAGAGTATTCGATGGATTAATGGATCCTAATACAGTTTCCTGGACATGTTTGTTTTCTGGCTATGTCAAAGCTGGTTTGCCAGAGGAAGCTGTCACGGTATTTAAAAGGATGCGGGATAGCGGCCATCAGCCTGACCATTTAGCTTTCGTGGCTGTCATAAATACGTATATCAGTTTGGGGAAGCTGGAGGATGCACGCCTATTGTTCAGGGAAATGCCAAGCCCAGATGTTGTAGCGTGGAATGTAATGATTTCAGGGCATGGTAAACGAGGATGTGAGACTGTGGCTATCGAATACTTTCTCAAAATGCGGAAATCGGGTATTAAATATTCTCGATCTACATTAGGAAGCGTTTTAAGTTCCATTGGAGTTGTAGGAGATCTTGATTTAGGTTTGGTAGTTCATGCTGAAGCTATTAAACAAGGGCTTGCCTCCAATATTTATGTCGGCAGTTCTTTGGTGAGCATGTACTCAAAGTGTGAGAAAATGGAGGCTGCAGCAAAAGTATTTGAAACTTTGGAAGAGAGAAATGACGTCTTGTGGAACGCAATGATAAGAGCGTATGCACATAACGGTGAAACTCATAAGGTTATGAAACTGTTTATGGATATGAAATGCTCTGGTTATAACATTGATGATTTTACTTTTACAAGCTTATTAAGTACTTGTGCTGCATCAAATGATCTGAATATGGGTAGCCAATTTCACTCACTTATCATTAAGAAGAAGTTAACAGAGAACTTATTTGTAGGAAATGCATTGGTAGATATGTATGCCAAATGCGGGGTTCTTAAAGATGCACGGAAAATTTTTGAGCGCATGTGTGATCTTGATTATGTATCCTGGAACACAATAATTGGGGGTTATGTGCAAGATGGGGACGAGATTGAGGCTTTTAGTTTGTTCAAAAGGATGAATATGTGTGGTATGGTATCTGATGGGGCATGTTTGGCTAGCATACTTAAGGTATGTGCAAATGTTCACGATCTTTATCAGGGAAAACAAGTTCATTGCCTCTCTGTTAAATGTGGCTTAGACACAGATCTTCATACCGGTAGCTCGCTCATTGACATGTATTCTAAGGGTGGGGTCATTGAAGATGCGCGTAAAGTTTTCTCTTCTATGCCTGAGTGGAGTGTTGTGTCCATGAATGCTTTAATTGCCGGTTATTCTCAGAATAACTTAGAAGAAGCTGTTGTTCTCTTTCGAGAAATGCTGACCAGAGATGTTGAACCATCTGAAATAACCTTTGCTACCATTGTTGAAGCTTGTGATAAACCAGAAAGTGTGACATTGGGAATACAATTCCATGGTCAAGTAATAAAGCGGGGCGCCTCGTTTGATGATGAATATCTAGGGATTTCTCTTTTGGGGTTGTACATGAATTCACATAGAATGACAGAAGCTTCTGCTCTATTTTCAGAGTTTTCAAGCCCTAAGAGCATTGTTCTTTGGACGGGGATGATGTCAGGACATAGTCAAAATGGGTTCTACGAGGAGGCTTTGATGTTTTACAAAGAAATGCGCCGTGATGGCGCTCTACCTGACCAAGCAACATTTGTTACTGTGCTTCGTGTGTGTTCTGTTCTTTCGTCGTTAAGAGAAGGCAGAGCTATTCATTCTCTAGTCTTCCATATGGCTCATGACTTGGACGAACTAACCTCTAACACGCTAATAGACATGTATGCTAAATGTGGTGACATGAAAAGTTCTTCAAAGGTTTTCAATGAATTGAGGCGTAAAAGTAATGTTGTGTCTTGGAACTCCATGATCAATGGATATGCGAAAAATGGTTACGCTGAAGATGCACTTGAAATCTTTAATTCCATGAGGCAAGCTCATGTTAGACCAGATGAAGTTACATTCTTAGGTGTTCTTACAGCTTGTAGCCATGCAGGGAAAGTGTCAGATGGGCGGAAGATTTTTGAGATGATGATTAGTCAGTATGGTATTAAAGCACGTGTAGAGCATTCGGCTTGTATGGTTGATCTTCTTGGAAGATGGGGCTATCTGCAAGAAGCTAATGACTTCATTGAAGCTCAAAACATGAAACCAGACGCAAGATTACTGTCGTCTTTTCTTGGTGCGTGTAGTATACATGGAGATGACAAAAGAGGCGAAATTGCTGCTGAGAAACTCATTGAATTGGAACCTCAGAATTCATCAGCTTATGTGCTGCTTGCGAACATCTATGCCTCACAGGGGCGTTGGGAAAAGGCGAATGCTTTGAGGAAAGCCATGAGAGACAGAGGAGTCAAGAAAATACCTGGATGTAGCTGGATTGATATGGGACAGAGAACTCACGTTTTTGCTGCTGGAGATAAATCACATCCTGATACAGGAGAAATTGAGACGTTCCTTAAAGATCTATATGAATTGATGAAAGATGATGCCATCATCAATTCTGATATTTCGGAGTTATGCTTCTCTTGACTGTGTGTAATAAAAAGGAAGCACTAATGTCGTCGACGCAACTGAATATTACCAGAGCAATTCATAGAACCAGATACAAAGGTATGAACTCAAGTTGCTTGCTATTTGTGTTTCTTCTCCCTGTAGATGATTTTTTTTTTCTTAATTGTTTTCTGCTTCTTCTTCCGATGAGTAACAGTGATATTATAGAAATTTTGTAAGTTCTTGGATCTTTTCCTTGGATATATTCTGTTTTTGTGATCTTTCTCCCGGCAGTAGCATCATTATGAAGTCAAATTACAAGTTTTATCTGGTTCCTGACTCCTCTTTTTTAACTTTTTTTTAAGGTTTATATATTCCAGAAACTCTCAAGCTACAAATAAGGCATCATCCACTTCATCAGACCAACAAAGGTTCTCTTGAAGTATTAATCTGTTTGAATTCTATACGTTTCCATCACAATTTTGTAGGTGGTTTCCTTCAGGTTTAGTTCCAGGTTTGGCCTGTGTGTTGATTTATCCAAGTTTTCGACCAACTAATCATGTGGATGGGGCTCAAAGGCCTACTAATTCCACCCAGAGTTTTAATCTTAAGGTGGATTCGTGATGAAACTTACCCTTCATATAACGCCTCCAAATGTTACCTTTGGAAGGTGGGGTTGATCACAAATCCAATGAGAGATATGATATGGAAAGTAAGATTCAATAAGATTTTTCAATCTTTCTGTGCACATGGAGTTCTGTTTGGTGGTCACTCCCTGACAATTTTGGCATGATATGGATGATATGTGTTTCCTAATGACAGTTCTGGAGTTTAGGAAAGAGTTTTATGAAGTATACGAGAACAAAACCACGAAGTATATTAAGTTTTTGGGTATTCCCTTAATTCGATCAACTTGAGAGAATAATTTCCTCCCATCGGCGGTGCTGTCTGATCATAGATTGATATGCATACCTAAGAGGATGAAATTAGACGAGTGAGTTGATGCAGATGCTATGGTGGTCAATTCTGAACACTGGTGGACACCAATCAAACTCTTTGAAATGTAAGTTTGTAAATTTCCAGATATTCATTGTGATTGCTTAATCATTATCGCATGTTAAATTTTCACTTAGCTGGATTGTGTATACAAAGGTGGGACTAAATTTGGAATAAGTAGTTCTGGTTTTGTTCTGTTTGAGCCAGAAGTGTCATGGGATGACCTTATATGGAAATACTCTGTCTGATAAAGTAGTTTTGGTGTTCATTGTGTGTAGCTGCCGCTTAGGCTGCAATTCTCTTCTTGCATTTGCTATCAGAGAACAGGAATTAAGGTGTTTCAACACCCATTACCATGTGAGTTTACCCCTTGGACTTTTGATTCCATTTCTGCCAATAAAATAAGATTGGGAACTTATTTGCAAACTTCTTGCCTTTTACTCTCCCTTTAAGTGTTTCCTAGGTTAAGCTTGACAAGAACAGCAAGTTAGATGCTTAAAATGGGAGCCAAGTCATCAAAAACTTAGCAGCAACCTATTCAAAACCCATTACTATAAATACAACACCTGAATCTCCATCTCAACTCAAACCCACCTCAAGAAAAATCCTCAGCCTCACACATCAAACATCAAAAAACACAATGGCCTCCACGAACTCAATTGCCCGGCCTCATCCTTCCCCACCAACCCCAACTCCAGATCAGAACACAACAGTCATTGTTGTAGTGTTTGTCTCTCTGGGTTGTGTCTTGTTCCTGGCGTTTCTAGCGTTTGTCTTGTGGTTCTTGATCAAGAAGAAGTCAAAGAAGCAGTCTGCGAAAAGCGAGGCGGTACGTTTGGATGAACACTTTAAGATGAAGGAAGCTATAGTTGAGGGACCACATGGAACCCAGTCTGTGGTTTTATCAGTTGAAGATGATGTTCATATCGAAGATATGATCAAGAAAGATGAGAAAGTGGGAAAGGTTGGTGAAGTTGGAACATCTTTGAACCATTTACCTGTTCGTAAATGAGTTTATTCTTAAGATTGTGATTGAATTTGTATATTTATTAATGTTTTAATATTGTGTTTGTATGTATTATTTGTTGGTGAAATAATAAGAGTACCAAATATGTTCTTTGGACGATGAGTGTTCTTCAAGCTTGGGTTGGTGTCCGTTTTGTGTTTCACGAGCTAGCACATATTGATATAATACCCGTTACCCATCTTGAACTTTTTTAAAATAGATATTGGTTTGAGTTGGTGGACACTAATATCAGTTATCCGTCTTTGACCTGTTACCCTGCTCGTATCCATCTTCGAAAAAAGAGTATCGGTAAAGTTTAAGTCGAGTAACGGGTATCATGTTTTCGTTACCCGCAGGTAAGGGCTGGGTATCAAGTATCAATTTTTTCTACTATCTGCTTTGTACCAGTTGTATTACCCTACCCATAAATATCCATTTGATTTATATCATATAATATTACTATTTATGTCATATATAATATATTAATTGAATTAATATTTTATTATTTGTAATATAAATACACTAAAATCTATAAAAAGTAGAAGCAAAAACCCAGATAAAAACTAAATAGAAAATCTAACTAAAAATAAATTAAAAAAAACATATAATGTATTGTTGTTGAATGTTATGTTTATATACGAACAAATGTTTATTTTTTTTAATATATATGTATTTATGTATTTTTCTGTAAAAATATGTTATATTGTTTATTTTTATGAAATTTTAGATTTTAAACGGGCTGAGTCGGGTAATTAGAGGGTACTTTGAAATTTTTTGGGTATCCATTTTTCTGAGTACTCCTTTTTTCAAGTCGGATACGAATCTATATTTCTTAATACTCGTGCAGGTCGAATCGGATAACAAGTATGCTAAAAAACAAGGGTACCCACCCGGTGTCCACCCCTAATAATACTAATAATACGTACTTAATGTATTTAATTTGTATTCACCATACATCTCCAATTAAAAATCCAATTAAAAGTTGTAGTAATTATATTTAACAAAATAAAGTGTACTATGTCATTTATGCGTGTTTTAAGTGAGATTAACAATATCTAAAAAAAAAAAAATCAAAAAACAACAGTTTAAAAAAAAATAATTAATTACCTTATAAAATATAAATATAATTTCTTCTAAAATAAATATTTACTTTTTGTAAAAGATGTTAAAAATTAAATTTTATATTGATAATTAGTCGTTCGATGACATCCATAAACATGATTATGATTAGGAGAGAAGTTGGTTATGATATATGATTCACAATTAAGGAACAACAATGCATATTGTTTTAACCAAATTTGTTTTTATTTAAGACGAATCTTCATATTAAACAAAATTAGAAAAAAATTACAAATAAATATTTTTAAAATAGATATTTAATTTGTACATTTTCATCAGCATTATTAATTCTAAAGATTGTTAACAACGTAAAAATATTTGAATAATGATATTTTTTTGTTAACAATCATTTATATATAAACCTATGTTTTTTAAATCAGACGGGTGACCGAACCAGAAATATTTTTGAGTCGTTGGTTAATATGGTTCGATCGGCTTCAACCAAGTTCGATAATATTTTAAAAATATTATACATAATTCTATATATTTTTCAATATTAATATATGTATAAATTTCATATATAAATTGAATTATTTTAATAACCATAATGTTTAAAATGAGTTTAGTTACATGTGAATCCAGTTATAGGTTTTTGGTTCACCGGGTTTGTTAACTTTTATTGGTTGAATCCGGTTTTATAACTGGTCTAATTACATGTGGTTTTTACTAGTAACCCAAACCGATAATTCTTCTGGTTCGTGGTTGAACCTTGTCTAACCACCGGTCTGATCCGGTTTTAAAAAACACAGATATAAATGTATTTTCTTACAAATCAAATGTTTGTTTGATTACTAATTCTAAAGATTGTTTCTACAACATGAAAACTTTTATTTTGATCCTCTACTATGTTTTGAATGGTTTCAAATAGAAAATATTAGTAAGGAAAATGATCATGATTTATTATATATACTTCTACGGCCGGATCGAGACATAACTCAAGTGGTTTATCTTATATTGGGATATCGTTGGAGATTTTTTTCACAATTTAAAACATAATATAAAATATATAATAAAAAAACTATATATATTTGGTGACGTTTAAAACAAAAATTTAAAATATAATATCTAAATATAGAAATAATATATTTAAATACTAAAAAATTTAATGAAATTAGTATAAATTAAAAAACAAAACCTCATTATTTGACCAATTTTTTTTAATTATTAATTAAAAAAACCTGTTATTGAACAAATTTTTTAAAATCGTTTGGCATAAATTTAATAAATAACATTATAGAAAATATAATTTGTAAATTAAGTTTGATCCACGACCATATTTAGTTTTTACCGGTGCACAACCATGTTTTATAAATTTATTAAAGACACAACTTATATCAATAAGTATAAATTAATAAGAAAATTTAATTATATTATAGTTTATAAGAATTCCTAGTTTATATTGATAATATATATATTTATATATATATACACACTAATTTATATGGATAAAAAGTCATTTGATTATTTTTTATTTAAAAATTTATGGATGTTTAAATTAAAATTCATAAACAATATTTGTTAGTAATCGTTGTTAGAAAAAAAAAAAAAGTTAGTAATCGTTGTAAGAATATGAAATAAACTTATGACTATTAAAAAAACTAAAAAAAACTGAAAAATTCAACTATCACAAATAAAAAGCTAAAAAACAGTAAAATTAAACTATGAATCAAAAATTATGTTGATTTTAGGGATATTGTTTGGATTTCTCTTTGATTACGTTTAGGCTTTTTAAAATTTGATTTTAGGATATTCTTTAATTTGTAAGATTTTTTTCTTGCAAAATTTACGTTAATTTAATTGATTTTTTAATAATAATATAATAATTCTTTATTGATTTTTTAATAATAATATAATATTTAAAGTATTTGGAATTAATTATTTGAATATTTTTGGGAAATTTAGCAAAATAAACATTTCATATACCTGAGTATTATAGACATTTGAAATCCAGTTTTAGTTTTATAGACACCACATAATTAACAATGACGATAATGCCCCTATAATTTATTTATCCTAAACCCTAAACCCGGAACCCAAAACCCTAAACTCTAAAACCATAACCCTAAACCCAAAACCCTAAACCCTAAACCCGAAATCCTAAACCCTAAACCCTAACCCTAAACCCTAAACCTCTAAACCCTAAACCCTAAACCTGAAACCCTAAACCCTAAACCCTAAAACCTAAACCCTAAACCCGAAATCCTAAACCCATTAGGTCAACTAAAAAAATACCTAGATGTGTGGAAGGGTAACTTAGTCTTTCACTTAACCCAAATGTTTATAGGTCTAAAAAACTAAAGAAGGCTTTTTAAATGTGTAAAACAGCCAATTTCTCAATATTTTTTAGGGTGTTTTTTTGGTATTGTTTGGTTATTTTTTTTGGTATTTTTAGGTGTTTTTTTGGTTTTTTTAGGTGATTTTTGGTATTTTTTAGGTGTTAAACGTTTATTATTCATCAAAGTTTTGTGTTTAATAAAAATTATCATCTATATAAACTATTTACAAATATGAAAATTTACTAACAAAAAAACAAAAATCAGCTTCAAACAAATTCATTTTCAGAGAAAATAGGAGGTGTTTTGGAAGATCCTTTGTTTAAATTTCTTGTCCTTCTTCAAATAGCTACAGAGTGTGAAATCGCTAGATCATTATTTGGAGGTAATTAAATTCGGGAAAATGGTAAAATAAACCCCAAAATTTAAAAATGGGTTTGTAGACCTATAACATAAAGTTAAGCTATAATTTCAAATTTTAACAAAATAAAAAATCTAAAATATGATTAATTATACTATATATACAGTTTGGAGTTTAAATTTTTGAGATTCCTTATTAAGGTTTCAAAACGCCATTTATCAAAATTCAGTTCCAGGGTCTTAAAAAAAACCCATTTTTAAAACTTTGGAAGGTTTTTACACCAAATTGGCAAAGTTCATGGTCTATTTTATCATTCTTCCTTGTAAATATTTAACCCTTTGACAAACACTATAACAGATTCTGTATATACACATACATGTTTTGAGATGGAGAATTTGGTTTTAGTTTTGGATTTAAGGAATTTGCTCGTCCAGCTTCTGTTGAAGGTGAAATTACCTCTGCATTGAATAGTATGGGACCAGTGTTCTTTCTTGCTTTCTCAATGTTTGGTTTTGTTCTTCAACTTGGTTCTCTTGTTAGCGAAAAAGAGCTTAAACTTGGTCAGGTTTGTTGATTAACTTATTAATTAAGGCTGTTAATTATACCATTAATAGTGTGAGATTTTAATTTAAATCATGTTTTGGGTTTGGTTCATCAATAGGCAATGACAATGATGGGTGTTTATGATTCTGCTTATTGGGCAGAATGATATATATAAATGGCTTATGGGAACATTCCTTTTTTGGTTTGCTCTTGCTATTTGTTTGGATAATATTGTTCCTAATATATCCTGTGTTAGAAAAACAATCTTTTATTTTCTACAACCAAGTTATTGGACCGGCAATGGAGGCAACAAAATGGAAAGTATATATAATATGATAAAAATATGTTCTGGTACATGAAAAAGGGGAATTATGCAAAATATCTTTATTCAAACATTTTTTGCAAACTTGCCATTTGTGTGAGAGTATACCAATTATACATTTGGGTCAATTGTTATGGTATTTTTTTTTTGCAAAAAAATGTTTGAATAAGGGCATTTTTAAAAATCAATTATGCAAAATGTGTTAATTCAATACACTTTTGCAAATTTGTCCTAAAGTGTGAGGGTAATTACCGTTGCGTCTAATGTTAGGGCATTTTTGCAAAAAATGCTTGAATTAAGGTATTTTTGCAAAAAAGATTGCATGAGAGCATTTTTGCAAATCTCCATGAAAAATGAGGTAATTTAAACATGGTTTTTGACTTTGCAGAAGGTGACATTTGTAGCTGTTTTGCTAGAGTTCCATCTCTAGAACATAACAGTGCAGAGGATAATAATGTTATTGAAGAGGAGACTTTAGTTAAACAAGAAGCAGTTGATCCTAATCTTGCAGTTCAGATTCATGGTCTTGTAAAGACATATCCTTGAACTACAAAAATTGGATCTTGTAAATGTAACAAAACTTCCCCTTTTCATGCTATTAAGGTACACAAATTACTTCATTTCTTTCTTTAATTTGGTTCGGTTCGGTTTAATAACAATCAAAATGTTCAATTCTTTTCAGGGTGTACGGATGAATATACCTAAAGTCTAAAGATCAGTTGTTTTGTCTTCTTTGGCCAAATGGTGCCGGCAAAACAACAACTATTAGTTTTTTAACTGGCATAACTCCAGTTACTTGTGGAAATGGTAAGAACCTTAAGACACATTAATTTTTTTTCAAAAATTTATTAGTTCGATTGATTTTTTTTTTTTTTAAAACAGCTAAGATTTATGGGAATTCCGTTAGAAGCTCTGTTGGTATGTCCAATATTCGTAAAATGATTGGAGTTTGTCCTCAAGTAAGTCAACATCTTTCTTTTGTTATATTGGCATTTTAATAGAATTATATGTTTAATTGATTCATTTTTTTTATATCTTTGTTATTTTTTTTCTTTCTATGGTTTGAGATCCTTTGGGATGCTTTATCTAGTGAAGAACATCTTTACC
>KE153499.1:0-58831 GCA_000411095.1 Aethionema arabicum
CCACAAACAATTATATGATGTTTTGATACACAATTATCAAATCCACGAAACATAGAAAGCGCAGAATAATTAGTAGACTTACATATACATAAACAAGCTTATCAACGATGAGATGGGTATTGTTTTCGCTGTATTGGCCAACATCAAGACCAGCACCACTGAGAAGCTTGGACCGCAACTGTAGTAAGATTATGGAAAAATTAACAAACCCGACGAGAAAAACATAACCAAAACAAACTTTAATTTGTAAGACAAGGAAATCAAATTCTTCCATAGAATAATCGGAAACCCTGAGTGACACCGATATTTGAAAATACCGATTTCACCGAAATTGACGATGGAATAGAGTAACATACCTTGCCCTCGTCAACGTTATTGAATCCAACGAGAGCGAATCGGACTCCCGAAAACGTCCTGGAAGAAAACCCCGACTCCATAATTTTTTGAAAACCGTAAATTAATGCGGAATAAAAGAAATGAGAAAGGGGCGTGGGAAAAAATTAGGGTTTCCGACTTCAGAATGGAGAAGATCGATAACTTGGATCAAAAACAAGATTTGAAGAGAGATTCTGTTCATAAGAAGAACAATTTTAGGGGTTTGCATAGAGCGTACTGAGGAAGCTTTTTTTCAATAGTAGAACAAGAAGAAGTGTGTAAGCGGGGGAAATTGAACTTTTTTTAATTTTGCTTTTCATTTTTTTCTTTTTGAGGAAACGTTGCGGCGGGAGAGCAAATCGATAGAATTCTCACGTGACACCTTCGCAGCCTTCCACGTGGCTTCCCATTAAGTCGGTTTGCTGTGAATTTCAAATAGAAAAATGATATTATGATCCTTGGGCTCGTGCCTTGTTGGACTAATAAGAAAGCCCATTGGGCCTAGTTACATTTTCGTAAAAAATAAAAATTAAATGTTCGATGAGCTGGCATTTATTACTGACGTACTTTTGCTGAGCTGGGATGAGCTGTCATGAGCAGGTCTGAGCTGGCATTAACTACTGATGTCTTTTGCTGAGCTGGCATGAGCAGGTACTGAGCTGGCATTCATTATTGACGTAATTTTGCTGAGCTGGCATGAGCTGGTAAGCAGCCGTTAGAAATAAAACACAGCTGTAAAAAATAAAGTTGTGCTATAAATATAAACCGAAGAATGTTCCGGGATTGCGGAGTTCCGGGAATCGCTTGCTCGATTCTGAAAGTCTTCCTTTGCGATCATGAGAACGGAAACGAAGAGCGGATTTGGGTCAGGATTTTCGGTGCCGATCACGAGTTAAATCCTTTTACTAGTAAAAGTGTTCAAATTCATTTGGTCAGATTCAGTCGTGTTAGGGTTTTAATTTCCTATTGATTTGGGTGTGATTGATATCGCAGAAGTTATCACAGGGCTTCTTAACGCTATCTTTACTGGGAATAGGTGATATGGTGTATGATATGATACACCGTGTATCATATACGTATTACGGAGAAATCAGATTCAAAATTGTAAATAAATGAGATTCGGCAAGAATTCTTCGAGGAAATGCAGAGTTTTATGGCGTGTTTGAAGCTCGGTGAGAATGATACTTATATGCAGGAGTTTGTATTTTGACAGAGGAGAAGAAGAATTGATCAGAGGACTTAACAGGTAAGTTTAGATAGTTAATATATATAGCGAGTAGTTTTGTATTGATCTATGTTCTGTAAATACATCTTTAGGAAAGAGGAAAAAGGATAGAGAAAGTAAGTTAAATAAATCAATCTCTTCACAACTTAACGTTGTAGCTTGGATTTACAGAGATTTAATAAAGATTACAATTTCTTGTTCTACCACTTTTGCAGCTTCCTTTCTTGATAATGGCTTCCAAAACCAAAACCTCTAATGTAGAGACAAGGAACCGTTGCAGTCACTCCTACAACAACAAGCTATTAGAGCAGCATATGTTACAAAGAGTCTTGTGGCCTCTGTAGGATACTGATCAATCAAAACAGTGTAGTGAACAACATCTAGTTTCACATCAGACTCTTTCATTTCCTTCTTAAGATCCTCCAAGCACGGCTCTGCTGCATCAATTCTGTTTCAAAACGATTCTATTTCGGGAGAATATCAAGCAAATCTATGTATGTTACTACACCAGGCTTGATTCCTCTCCTCCCTGCAACTCATTTGACCTACCATAGCTGGCCAATTCAATGTAAGTGACCTTTTTATGCAGAACGCCATTCCTACACCAACCAGCTATTAGAGCAGTTATATGATACATCATCAGGTTACCGAATCTCGTACTGCTGATCAGTTAAGATACTGTAGTAAACAAGATCTGGTTTCACATCAAAGTGTATCATGTCCTTTTTAAAAGCTGAAGCAAGCCTCTGCTGTGTCAAGCGATTGTGTTTAGGAAGAGTATCAAGCAAAACTGTGTATATTACAACATCAGGTTTGATTCCTCTCCTCTTCATATCTTCAAAAAGACCATACCCTTCCCGCCACTCATTTAACCTACAACAGGTGTTGATCATGATGGTGTAAGTGAACAAATCAGGTATAATCCCTTTCGCAACTAAATCTTCGAATACTTGCTGGGCTTTTATAACATTCTTAACTCTACAAAAACTGTTGATTAGCTTTCCATACATGCTTTTCGCAGGTACAAGTCCAAATTCCACCATTTTTCTCACTAAAACTTGAGCTTTTTCAGGACAATCTTCCCTGCAAAGACGAGTGAAAAGTGTGAAGTAGATGTTCTTCGGTAAAGGGAACTCCAGACTAATAAACCATTCAAAAGCCTGATGAAGAAAGCCAGCTTCACAATAACTTCTTACCATACTAGCATAATTTTCAACACACTTATGTTCCAGTCTATTGAAGAAAGCTTCAGCTTCGTTGATTTTCTTTGCAGAAAACAAGCCTTCAATGATCATGTTGTGTGTAACTGCAGTAGGCTTTAAACCGAAAGCTTCCATTACCTGCAATGTCATTGATGCTCTTTCTCCATCACCATTTCTAGCAAATCCACCAGCAAGTACATTGAATGTGAGTATATCAGGTATGTTACCTGTTCTTTTCATTTCATCCATTAAAGCAAGTGCATCTTCAAGTTTACCTGCTAAACAACATGAATGTATCAAAGTTGTGTAGTTAACAACATCAGGAACAATTCCTTTACCAGTCATTTCTCTGAGTAACTCCATGGCTTCTTTTACTCTACCAAGCTTACCTAAAGCACCAAATGCAACATTGTAGCAAACTTTATCAAGGTACATGTTCTTGTCTCTTAACTCTTTAAACAGATTATAAGCTTCTAAACATCTATTCATCTGACAATAACATCTAAGTACTGAGCTTGCAATCACACAGTTTATTCTGATTCCTTTCTTAGACATGTTATAAAAAATGTCTAAAGCTTTAGGTATGTTCATCTTCTTGCGATGTCCTTCAATTATCGCTGAGTAAACATAAACATCTGAGTTACCAGTTTCTTCCATGTCATGAACAACGTTTTCTGCATCTTCTAGCTTCATTTCATAGCAAAAACCACGAACTACTTTGCGATATGCAATTGCTAGATCATTTCCTACCAAAATCTTTGTGTTTTTCAGTAGAATATAAGCTATTGTTGTCATCTGATTTAGACAAACTCCTTCAATGAATAGCTTATAGAACAATATAGGATTCTTCTTCCTTGATGTTAACAACTTTTCAAGCAGCTTCTCTAATCCTAACAAATCGTTGTTCTTATACAGTGCTTTAGACATAATCACATAAGTGTCTGCATCTACATCAAATCCCATCTGCTCTAGTTTCCAGAAAATTGCAATCACCATATCAGTTTTCCCTGAAATTATCATCCGATTCATTGAAAAATTCAATGCTTTGATATCAGGAGCATATCCCAAGCAACAATTTTTGAAGAAAACATCAATAACTTCATCAAACATTTCAAGATTAGCATAAGCTTTAATCAAGGAACTGGAGATTCTGATCAACAACAATGAACTTTTAATCTCAGCCTCAGCTTCTTCTCCAAACACCTTTAACAAATCCATAACACTAAACCCAAGTTTCTCATCTCCTTTTCTAATGAGTTCCACAAATAACGAATCTAATTTCCAATTTATACCCCAACTAGAAACAATTCTAATCACAGATGAATAAGCTTGAACACTAGGCAAACCTCCATGTTCTTCAATTCGTCTCAGAAACGATAAAGCAAGGTACGGATCATTTCTCATAGTACTCAAAACTCGTAATACTCCAGTTTCGTTTAACTCCAACACATTGCAATCAAAGTTACCTCTTTTTAGGGTATTCTCCACTTGTTCCGAGTATGAGACTTTAGTCTTCTTCTGGGCAAGTACAGGAACTGCATAGAAACGCGAAATAGGTGCTACTCTTTGAACCGTTCCTCTCACCTGCGAGAGTAACCTAATCGGAATAACCCACATAAAAAATCGTAACTTTTCTTAGCTGGAAAAGTGACAACTATGCAGAGATTAACGGAGAAGAAGATACTCGCTCCGTCTCCGACAAAGAGCGAGACACCAACGACAAAATCGATCACAAGGGTTTATGAGATGTTAGAACCGGGCTCTTTAAACCCGGTCCGACCTGCAAACCGATTTCAACCCGGAAATCTTAAATCTTTAATTGAAAACTGAAGTGTATTTGGTTATACACGGTGCGGAACTATTGTATTTTACTAAACTAATATTTATATTTACTGATTGTAATCAAGGGTTTCGTCTGTTTCTCCTTTCATAGTCATATCCAATGACTTGCAAGACTTGCTCTTACTAGGTTGGATATCTGTAGAGGCTTCTCCCCTGCAGGATACTTCTTCTTCTCTATAGCTTCTATCTTCGTCCATAGATTTGTTGCAGCACATCCTCTCTTCTCCTTCAATATTTGCCCCCGAGTTTGAATTATTAGAACCACATGGATGTGTTCTCATTTGCACAGACCTGAGTAGAGCAGTTCTTCTTAGGTCACCTGAATGGCAGATGTCGCTAGGAGACGAGGGGAACCTTCCTTCTGTGTCTGACCCTCTTTGGCGAGGTAGTGTAGTAGCAGGAGTAGAAGTAGAAGCAGAAGCAACTGAGTAGTGTGAGCTTGTTGTTTGGTGTGATGGATTTGTTGCAGCAAGAGGTCTTGGGTATCGGTGTGGAGAAACTGGACTAGTTGGGCGGCTGTCAGGTTGTGATGAGCAAGTGCTTGCTGTTGTTGGGTCCTCGGAGAATCTAGCATCGTCCGAGTCTTCTGACATGGGAGAGTATTGTAGAGATAGGTCATCCCTGTGAACACATGAATGGATCTTATCAGATAGATTTATATTCTAATGTCGTACAATATGCAATAAATTCCCCCACATTCTCTCACATTACATCAGATGGATATGTGCTAACGACCAGACTCTTGACGGATTTTTCTTCCTTGAAGTTCAAACACGAAGAAGATTTTATCACCAATCTCAATCAAGATTAACAAACACAAATATCTCTGACTCAGAGTGTACATGATTCAGTCTAGTAATTAGGCATTACAAACACCCACTACAGGCCTCTGATACTATGAACACATGAGTAACACAAAATCTTTGAACTCTGATACTAAAGATATACCAATAGGTTAACTGCAACACAAAATCTTTGTAATAGGTTCGAACCCCATCACGAGCTGAAGTTTACAGGGCACAGAATACCGAAACCTGATAGAAACAAACGTTGAAGTAAAGGTGGAAAGAAGGTGAGACCTGCTGTGATAAAGAAAGCTCTCTGGCCGTGACGGAAGGTCCATCATGTTGACGGGAAGTGAGTCTCCGACTTTTAGTCCGTTTAAACTGCAGGCCATTATCTACGGAGAAGACGAAGATATCTCAGGACATTGAAACATTCTATTAGTGTCACTAACACAGACGTAACTCAAGAGCTATGCGCGGGAAAATCGAAGCACACAAAATTGCAGCAACTAAGTTGCCTAAAGCTACAAAAGCAAACTGCAGTATGAAAGAAGTCGCAAAATCACAAAGATTGATTTGCTGGAGAATCTCTTTGGGGGAGATGAATTAGCTAAAAACTGACATTTGGAATGCACATTTCTTCCCGATACATATCTATTCTAAAACTATTCAAAATTTGGTGTACAAACTACCAGAATTGGAAAATCTGAATAGCCTGGAAACGATTAGATTAAAAAAAATTGCCTCGAGACGAGAGAGATAAAAGGGATTAACCTCGCTAAGATAACGCTTTTGGGAGCGAAGGTTGTCGAGATAGACCTCATCTTCTGGATCTCTGCTTCGTTTCCCGCTCGGCGACGGAGACGATGCCGGTGACGAAGCTGATACCTGTGACGATCGCGATTCCGATCCCATTGCAATCGAATGTCTAATAAAACCCTAACTGAATCAAATTTCGCACAAAATCAAACATACATTATGATACGGATAACATATGAAATTATAAAACATAGATTTCAGTTTTTAATGACGTTTAAATAACGGGACACGTGGGTCCTTATTATTGGTTGATAAGCAGTTATTAATAATATATGGGAAAAAGGAGAAATCAGCTTTTGCGTATCCGTCGATGAAAGCGTAGAAACCGTAGAGGCAGATTTGGTATCACTTTGCAGTTTCCCTATCAGGCATTTAAACAAACACTTGGTCTGCGTTCTCTCTTCAGACAATCTTTGCTTTACTTTAGTAGAGATCCGCGACTGAACAAGACGGGGGGATAGAGGAATTGAGAAAGATGAAGTATGTGTTGGTAACGGGAGGAGTGGTGAGTGGGCTCGGCAAAGGCGTCACTGCTAGTAGTATCGGCGTTGTGCTCAAAGCTTGTGGTCTTCGAGTTACCTCCATTAAAATTGGTAATAATTTCTTCTCAAGCGTCTTTTTGGTTTCGTTAACGACCCTTTTGACTTATTTGCTTGTTAGAAATAGTTACAAATTAGGGGTTCTTCAAGAACTTCCATTTAAAGTTTGACTCTTAAATCGTCGTATCTTAATTACTTTACTGATCTATTGGCTTGTTCTTCTTTGCGGTAGTCTTTCTCTTGATTCACGCTTGACGCAATTGATTCCGAAGTGTTTGTAAATAATAGGGTTTACTCTCTTTTATTGTACAGACCCTTATTTAAACACTGATGCTGGTACTATGTCCCCGTTTGAGCATGGAGAAGTTTTTGTACTTGATGATGGCGGAGAGGTTTCTTGCTACATTTTGTTGTTTAGTTTCTCCTTACATTTGTTCATAATCATCTTATTGCCAGAGAGTATTACTTGCTTAACAATGGTTATATACATGCCTCTTCTGTGTTACTTCTAAGGTTGATCTTGATTTGGGGAACTATGAGAGATTTCTTGATTTGACGCTGACTAAAGATAACAACATAACCACTGGAAAGATATATCAGGTGATTAAGTCTTGATGAACAGCTATATTAAATGTAGTTAGTGAACTTTAACCAAAAATTTCGGTATATGATTAACGTTCTTACATTTTTCTCTTAAGTCTGTTCTTGAGAAGGAACGAAAAGGTGACTACTTAGGGAAGACTGTTCAGGTAAAGGTTTTGTGAATTAGTAGGTTGTGGTTAGATTTGTAGTTATCTCATATTTTTTGCTTTATATCGATTTTTCTAGGTTGTTCCACACATTACAGATGCAATCAAAGACTGGATTGAGTCAGTTTCTCTTATTCCTGTGGATGGAAAGGAAAGCCAACCAGATGTTTGTGTTATTGAGTTGGGAGGGACTGTTGGTAAGAGCTCTTGTGGTACACTTTGTGCTGTTCTCTTTTGCTTCTCTAAGGTTAGAAATCTCAAATCTGTTTTCTTTTTCCGCTTATTACAGGTGACATAGAATCAATGCCATTTATAGAGGCATTGAGACAATTGTCATTCTCAGTTGGTAAGTTTTGTTCTTCTTTGCTTCTCTGAGACGTTCATGTTTTCTTTGAATAGTTCTCTACGTGATTATACTATTCTTATTGATGTTGGTTTTTCTAGGACCACAAAATTTCTGCCTTATTCATGTGAGCTTGATTCCTGTTCTGGGTGTTGTTGGGGAACAGGTAAAACAATGTTTTATTTAGGCATGTGCTTAAGCATCAGATGATATTTATCTCATTGAATCGCTCTGAAAGTTGTATCTAAACATTTATGCAGAAAACAAAGCCAACCCAACATAGTGTCCGAGAACTAAGAGCTTTGGGATTGACTCCTCATTTTTTGGCATGCCGATCTGCTCAGGTACTACTTCAAACCTTATTTAGGTCTGTACTAATGTGTTTAATTTGGCAATATTTTACTCTGCAGAGAAATGTGATGTGTTGGTGCACCTCTCATTGTTGATGCAGAATCTTGACATGTCTTATTTTTTTTTCTCCAGCCATTACTGGAAACTACAAAGACAAAATTGTCTCAATTTTGCCATGTTTCGGTAACACTTGTCTCAGTTTCCTAACTAATGTATGTCTCACTGCGATGGCAATCTTATCTCACTCTATAATTTCTTACAGGCTGCTAATATTCTCAATATCCATGATGTTCCAAACATTTGGCATGTTCCTCTCCTTCTCAGAGTACGTTAGATGCATTTTGGTTCTTCTAAAGAAACGAAAAAGGAAAAATTGATTATTTATAGTTCATTTGGTTTACTTTTCATGTGTGCTCTCCGGATATAGAACCAAAACGCTCATCAGTCGATCCTCAATCAACTAAATTTAACCAGGTTAGTCTAAGATTATATGGTGTTCATTGATTTGTGTGGATCACAAGAGAATGTATTCTGTGTGGAGAACACTTTCAGCGTTTTGGAGCGTAACACACATTGCACAAAACTCATCTCTTTCAGCGTTGCCACAGCACCTGATCTGGATAGCTGGACTAAGATGGCCGAGACTTTTGATAATCTAACAACCTCGGTAAGTGCTTGCATGCTAACACACTTGTTTTACAGTCTTTACTTTTAATATTCATAGAGGCTAGCCTTCTATTATGCACAGGTCAAAATTGCTATGGTTGGAAAGTATGTTGGCCTCTCGGATTCTTATCTGTCGGTTGTTAAGGTAATACTTATAAATTTTAAACTTTGGTCTTCTACCATTGACTTTCCATCACACTTTTTTTGCTTATCTTTTTGCTACAGGCCCTTCTTCATGCTTGCATAGCGTGTTCAGTGAAACCACACATAGAATGGATTGCAGCTTCAGATCTTGAAGATGAAAGTGAAAAATTGGTATACTAATAATGATATTAATCGGCAGATATCTTTCAAATTCAGAATTTTCAGCTATACTGTTAACCAATTTCCTTAACGCACTACTGTCTGCATTGCAGTCTCCAGAAGCACATGCTGCTGCTTGGAATATCTTGAAGGTAGAATATCTGTTCCATCTTTCTCTGTTCATAATGTCTCTAAAGAAAGAAGCTTTACCAACCTCAATGTCTATTAATGACAGAGTGCAGAATGCATTCTGGTTCCTGGTGGTTTTGGAGATCGTGGAGTGAGTGGAATGGTTTTAGCAGCAAAATACGCTAGAGAGAAAAAAGTTCCTTATCTTGGGATCTGCTTGGGGATGCAGATAACAGTAATTGAGTTTGCTAGATCTGTAAGAAACTTACTTCAATCCCCTTTCTTTACATTAGTTTCAGGTTTTTCTTCTTCTTATGACATTTGGTTTCAGGTTTTGGGTTGGGAAAGAGCAAATAGTACCGAGTTCGATGCTCAAACACCTGACCCTGTTATTATATTCATGCCAGAAGTATGCTTCCGAACTAAAAACTCCAAAAGTGATAAGAGGCCTATGAGTTAATCTTCTCATTCGTTTGTATCATTCCCCACAGGGCTCAAGGACACACATGGGAAGCACAATGAGACTAGGATCACGTAGAACACATTTACAGAACCGAGACTCTCTCACGTCAAAACTGTAAGTAAGCTAACCACATTAGCCTGCTGCCTTCTCTAGAGATTCATATAGTTTCTATCACGTTTTTGGGGCCAGATACGGAGACGTTTCTTATCTAGACGAAAGGCATCGGCATCGTTACGAGGTTATTTCTTCATCTTCAGATATCATAATCTTTTGACATGACACATCACATGATGGAATTCATTGGTTGTTGCAGGTGAATCCAGAGATAGCTCATAAACTTGAAGAAGCTGGCTTAAGACTTGTAGGCAAAGATGAAACAGGAAAACGAATTGAGGTAAGAATTCATCTAACCTAAAACCCTAAACCCTAAAGAAGTGAATCATGTTCTAACTAATAGTTAGTTACTTAACAGGTGGTAGAGCTTCATGGGCATCCATTCTATGTTGGAGTTCAGTTTCATCCAGAGTTTAAGTCAAGACCCACTAGACCATCTCCTCTGTTTCTAGGCAAGTTTCTTCTTAAAAACTTCATTGAAAGACACATGTTTGAATATTGTAGAGACATATGTAAAGTGGAGATTTTACAGGGTTTATATTAGCTGCAAGGGGGATGCTGCAGAGCCATTTGGGAGCTTAAGCTGGACAAGGAGACAATACAGGAGCTCGAGCTTTTCTTCTTACTTTAATCGGCATTGGACATTTGCATATAAGAAGTAAGCCGACAAGTGTTGTTTGCCTTTGTACGTTTTAAAAGATCTTTGGAAAATGTAATAAGCGTTAAAGACAGTTTTACTCATTCTCTGACAAGTCTCACTAGACAAAGAAGGTCCCATTCTCATAATAATTTCATTTAAAAAATTGACTAATTTAAAAAATTGGTGAAACAATTCGACAATTTTGATATTTACTATTAATAGTTTTAGAACATTACAAACAAGGGCATATTCTAGATTTTATAGTTACTGATTTTTAAATTATCCTAGGAAATATAATTTTTTTTCCTGATGCGTTAGTGTTGTTGGGTTTTTATTTAATCGTAAATTACTTTTGGTTTTAATCAGTTTTTATATGTAAAATCCGATTAAAACGACAGTGTAACTACCAACTTGAAAAAGTATATTTTTACCAAAAATATAAATCGACTTAACAGAACTAATGTACTAATCGAATATATTATGTCAATTTTTCTAAAACTTAACTGCAAAATCTAATTAGTTTTAAGGAAGAATTTAAAAAAAAATAAAAACTTAATTATTCGACAAATAATAGACCTTTTCGGACCGACATTAGAAGAGAGATAATTCAGGGAACATGCCACGTGTAATTAATGATACTATTATTCTTTTTTAATTATGGGAACAAAAGAGAATATCTGCACAAAATAAAAATACGAAATAAAAAAATTATTAATAAAAACAACAAAATCTCATCCACATGAATAACCTAAACCCTTTTTTTTCCCCAACAAAAATATTCCAACCCACCGGCAAAACTATCACTTGTGTCTCTCCGATTTGGTTAAACCATCCCCAAACCAAACCATTTATACCGGCAAGGGTTTTCATCTTCTACAACAATAACCTAACTTTGATAATTTCTTCCAAACCGGCCGGTTAAGACCAAAGAAACCTCTTCTACTCTCTGCTCAACACAATCAAAAGTAAAAAACAAAAACAATTAGAAAAGTGTCTAAAGGTTTAATCTCATGGTTAGATTCAAATCCACATGTCAAAGCAATTGAACAGCTGGTTCAAGCCAATGGTTGGATTCTATGAGCAACTATCACCTAAAAATGGGGTCCGAAAAGAATCGGTCCCCTTTGCTTTCGACATTTTTATAAAGAACAAAAGAGAAAGTGGGGTCACATATTTAGATACCAACACCATAAGAACAAGAGACCAAGTTTTGGACTATGTCTCTCTCTCCCTAAAGCTGTAATAAAAGGGATGTTAAAGAAACGATTCTTCACACGTCTCTTCTCTACTCTTATTCTTATGAGTATCTAATTAGTTAAAGACAGTAGCAACCTCTAGATATATCTCTCTAAATAACACAAACTTGACCCAAGATTTCAGGAAATGTTCTTATATATGCAAAACTAACACACTAATGCATTACAATACTGCAAATAGAGTCAAAACACACACAATGCTCATATGTTAAACAACAATATCAAGACAAGTAAGAGACAATAAAGTATTAAACGGAATAAACTGAGCTTCCTAGCAGAGGCCATGGAAGAATGGAGAACAAAGAAAAGGTTAAGGCTTCACATGTGTTCAAAGAGAAAAAGCCAACCACATAAGCTCAAAGCAAGATGTTGTGTATCTGTCTTATCTCCATAGATTTAGAGCTATATGAAATATGTGAATAAAGAAACTGAGAGCAGGTTTCAAGAACAAAAAGTCGGTGACTAGTGGTTCAACTACTGATGAACAAACAAACAAATAAACTAAAGCAGAACTGTTATTAAATTAACTGCTTAAAAAAAACAGAGTTTTGTGTAAAGAATTTACCGGCGATGGTCAAAACCGGCCAAGTCGGCGTCAATGCGACTGTCGATGTAGATCGTAAGGCGCCCATAGATAGTCTAATGAACATGCTCGATTTGAATCGAGTCTTAACCATGGTTTACCACTGCCGGACCAATGAAGCAAGCTCACTGGACCAGGATGCAAATCACGGCAACTACCTCTAACATTATCACCGCCAAGCCCGTGCTGGTTCCACCGATGAGAAATTGGAGCTACTTCACCGGCGAATACCAGAAGAAACGGTGGCAGCGAACCTAGCTCGTATATCCGCTCGATTTTCTGGATCTCCATCCATTTCTCAATACGTTTCGTATATCCAGCTCGTCTCCACTTTTCTAGATCTATCACCATTACGCCGGTGTTGAAGTAGCAAGGGTTCCTCCCTTTAAACGTACCGGAAAATCTCTCATCGGACCAGAAAGCTCCGGTGAAGTATTTGGTGAAATTCGCATGGCAGTACTCCGGAGCTCCGATTATTCTCAAGCCAAGACCAGTTTCCCAGAGCTTTGCGATATCATCGACGACCACGAGATCCGAATCTAAGTATATAACCCGTTTAACGCAGGGCTCAAGGAGATCTGCCAGGTAATTTCTGGCGTAATTTAGCGGTTGCTCGAGAGCTTGTCTCACGGAGGAAGAAATCAAATCACGAACTATTTCAGGATCAAAATAGTAAATCTTAAACTTCAATTCCGGGAAAGTCGATTGAACAAGTGATTCTAGGCTTGTATCGGAGACGAGGAAATGAAAGAAAACGCTCTCGGGGCACATTGAGTGCTGGAGAATGGAATGAACGGCGGCGATTGAGCCTCGAAGATACACAACATCAAGAGTAATCGCGACGTGAACCAGCGAGGGATTACATACGCCAAAATCGGCGCCGGAGAATTGACATTCGTCGGCATTGCGAAACACAGGAGATTTCTTGAAAGATAGACTACGAGAAGAGTGATCCGAAGGCGGCGCTCGTAGGTATGCATCGAGATGCGATGACCTGATAGCCGCCGCCGGCGCAAATGACTGAAGCGACGGAGAAAATACGATCACCGCTAGGGCAGCAGAAAAAAATCCAGAAAATCTCGTAATCCAAAGCATTGCGAAAAATAGCTAATTAATCTCTCCTACTTCTCTTTATCCCTCACCAACCTCCTTCCTCTTCCCCAAATCCGAATCGAAAACAGCTAAATAAACAAAAAACAGACAAGATTATTCAATGCAGAAGGACGAAAAAACCTAATTATCCTGGGAAACAACCACGAGAGATTCCTCGAAGAGAAGCGTCCATTAATGACAGAAATGAAGACGGAGAGGCGCAGGATAAGAAATCAGAGTCGCACCATGCGCCGTATAGTGCACTCTACACCTTCTCCTTCTCTCCTCCGCTGCTCGCAGCTCGCGCTCTGGTGAGAGAAGAAGAAGAAGAGGACGACGAGACAGAGAGAGAGAGAGAAAGAGAAGAGGGGAGAGGAGAGAGAAGCAATGATTTAATTTTTTTTTCTTCGGAAAAATAATTCGTTTATATAAGAGTGACAATTAAATGCAATATTTACGCTTTAATTTCTTTATCGATTTGTATTTGAAATTATTATTTTAGTTTTCGTAAGTAATTATTTTTGTCAAGTGGAATATAAAAAACATTATAATAAAAAAATTGTGTAAGTGTAACGATAACAGAGAAAAAGACCAGCTGTCATTGTCTCTTTTTTCCATTCTATTTCTTTCCTTATTTTTTTATTTCTGTGTATCTTAATTTAGAAACGCTATAATTTAAATATTTTATATTAAATGAAAATAACATTGTTTTCTCACTATGTCATTATTTTTTAAAAGGAACAAACATCTAAGGGTTTAAATAAAAATATAAGTTACAAAAAAATGTAGATAGGTTTTTGGTTAAAGTTGACACGTACGAAACGTAATTTATATACGAAGAAAATGTTTATCCCATTACCTTTTTTAATGGGTAAGTAATTAAGGTTATTAATTTTAGTAAACATTACACTATTTTTATTTACGTCATTTATGTAACTACATTGTGCTGGTTTTTTTAATATAATTTATTGAATTCTGTAAATTACTTCTCGTGAATTCATTTGATAATATATTATAGTATTTATATAATTTTACCAAAATAATTTTACTACAAAAAAAAAGAATTCATACGTATTTTTCATATATGCTATAATCATAATGCACATCAAATTTCGTTAAAGCTTAAAATAAATACAAACTAATTTTTCTTTGTCGGAATACAAAACAATTAAAAGAAAACATTAATAACAAATGACTATAACAGAAAATACAATAAAATACTCCCTATTATTATTAATTTTATTAAATTTGCGTGATTTACGTACTTATACATTTATGTCCTAAGATTCACTTCCTATAAACTAATGGAAATACTAAATATAGAATTAAAGAAAATAAATAATATCTTAGAATATTAAAAAAAATTAAAACATTCTAAACAATTGGAAGAATATAGGTTCATACCTAATTGATGATATTAGTTTCTCTATTTCACAATTTCCATATATCTAAAATAAGATATTGAAAAAAAAAATACCATTTTATAATTATATTCAAAAAAATGTTAAGACATGTTAATGTTGAGTAAAGCATATAATATATAATAATCATTCAGAGTTAGGAAGTGAAGTCCCACAAAAAAATGGGTCCCATTTAATACACCTAATGTTAATACGTCGTCGTTCAGACTGACACAAATGACCAAAGACGAATCTTAACTTTTTTTTTCTTGTCTGTAAAAAAATCTAACACGTACGTTAACGTACCCTTAGGTATAAATAACACTCTATTTTTTTTGTAACTTTCATTAAATTTTCATATATAAATATCACCTCTAGTAATCCACCACGTGTCCAATAACATAAAATAAACAATCAAGTAGTACTACTGTATTTAATTGATTTTCATTAATACTATATATTTATTATACATTGTGAAATGTGTTGTTGGTCTAAGCAAGCACATGGTTACAGTCCGTACGGTCTACGCTTCAGAACCTCATAGGCCCATTTATAAATCAAACCAGCCTGGCTTCCACGACCATCACTCAATCGTGGGGTCCCCTAAACCGGATCCGGTTTACTTCTTTAGAATATGATTCTCTTTAATAATTTTACAGCTTGTGGAGAGAATAACACAGAACAAAGTAAAGAATCTCAGTGAAGAACACTGTTTCGTTCTGTGTCACATCATCATTTATACTCGAATCAAATCTATATTGTATATCTAACATTATCTATCACATTTTAAAGATGCGACCGACACCAAAATATTTCATTAAAACTAGATTCTTTAATCCCAAGAAAGTCGAAATCCAAAAATTTATTGAGACATTAATTCAAACATTTCTGCATTCAGTTTACAATAATACCGTTTTATCTCCGAAATTAAAGCGGTGGAAGCGGTTCAAACGGCTGAAGCGTGGTGGAAGCGGTTCAAACGGCCGAAGCGGTTGGCTACTGTTAATTTCGTTTCTGTTGAAAATTGGGATCAGCAGGTAGACGACTAACAGGAGTGGTCTCAAGCTTATGTGAAGTATTACGTGGAGTTTTCGGCGGTTTAAGCGGTTCCTTTTCTAAACCGGGTGGTAAAATCTCCGGTTTAGCTTCATCTGCCGGAGTTTTAGGATTCGCTACATCATCCAAACCCTAAATCAACAACAATACAAAGTCAAAATCACAAAATCATATAAAACAAATCAATAAAAAACAGAGAAATTGAGGATATATGTATACTTCAGGATCTGATGGGAAAAGACCAGGTTCGTCTCCATCATTACGAGCATGAATGTTTGGATCAGCGGTCCGACCAGAACCAGAAGAAGCCATTCTCTTTACAAGAAGTAAACATCTCGAGCGGTTACTTAGAGACGCACTTCCTCCTACAGTATGTGTTAGAGAAGACAACATCATACGCATCACTTATTGTTTTAGATAAAAGAAACCATTAATTTATAAATACCAAAGCTAAACTAACTCTTTAATCTCTAACCAATACCAAAAATAGCTTCCTTAATCCCCACTAATCTCTCCTCCTATTTTCAGACCAAATCAAACACACAGAACTCGTCAAAATACGAAAATGTAAACTAAAATTGTTCTAAAATTTACAATTTGGGAACAAAAAGCTTGTTTTTTTCGTCCAACATAGAAGTTGGAGACTAACAAAATCTCAAAAACCTAAAATTTCTACATTTCTAGATTCACAGTGTCTTAATTCCAAAAGGTTTCAAGAATTTTCATAGCCTTTTCGATTATACCGTAATCGTAATGACTCTGGAGAGTTTTGATTTTCTTCAGTCCCTCTGCTTCGTTTATCATTAGAACGTGCAGGTTCTCTCCCCATGAATTGCTTAAGTTCTTCTCGCTTTCTCCGACATTGAGGATATTCTCTAATGCCTCTAAGCAACCCCAGATGACCATTGTATCTGTGGATATGAGGAGATCACATAGCGGTTTGATACAACCTTGATTCACCATAGATCTGCAAAATAAAAAAGAAAGGATTTGATTTATATAAATCTTGTACTTGATTTGATCTAAAGCATATATGTCTTTGGTTTGATTCTTGTACTTGATTTGATCATTAGTACCACCACAGGTAACATTTAAGATTCCCCAAGCAGCTTCTTCTTTTACATCAAGTTCTGCTGTACAAAGCAGCCGAATAAGACTGTGAATGAGGCCTAACTCCATCACTTCCTGCAGAGGGGATTAGTTAAGTAATATATGCAGTTAAGCACTTAACTGTTAATGTCATTACACTCACTTGTATCTGATTTGAGTTCCCAGCTGCAATGTTTGAGATAGTCCAACAAGTTAACTTCAAGATACTCTTCTCGTGAGGTCTACTTAGAAGGTTCACAAGGCGAGGAAGAATTTGACAATTGAGTACCATCTGTTACAAATGAACAGTTAAAAGCTAAATAAAAACAGTTTTTAAAAACAATAATTGGTACCTTAATCACGAGATCACCGCCAGTGACAATATTTCCAATGGCACGAAGAGCCGGAATCAGCACAGATGGTGTTGAATGCCTAAGAAAAGGAAGAGAAAATCAGATACTCAAAACTCAAATCACGCCATTATTGCAACTCATAAATCATATACTTACTCTAAGAGTTTGATGAGATGAGGGACAACACCTGCTTGAACCAGAGCGTTTATATGATTCGTGCTCAAACCATTTGATAAACATGACAGTGCCGAGCATGTATCTCTGAGAACTTCTGTAACTGTTGATTGCAAAAGACGTTGAAGATATGATAAAGCTGGTAATATCTGCTCATTGAGGTAAAAGAAAACAACGTATCAGAAGCTCTGATTCAGAACATTTTAAGACCTTAAGTCTTAAAGGTAAACCACCAACATGTTCAATTTGAGGCGGTGGATTCCCGCTGCAGAACTTTGATAATGTCCATGTAACATTCATGAACAAAGAGGTGCTTGGATGATCATGGAAAACAGCAAGAAGAGACGTCATTCCCCCGAAACTTAGGATAAGATCTCGACATTTTGGTGAGTCTGCAGCAATATTTCCCAATTCCAAAACGGCCTGTATTGTAGTTAGTCACACACAGTTGATACTAATGTCTAAAAGTTTGTGTACAACACACATCTTACAGTGAGATTTCAACATAAACCTGTTTCCGGGCATCTTCAGAAGCACATTTGAGAAGTTGGACAAGTTTAGGGATATGAAAATCAGTAATGAAATTTCTCTTCTCTGATGACTCTGCTGCCTCAAACTAATTAAACAGAGGCAGATGATATTACAAATCACGCCACAAATTTTCCAATTCTAAAAAACATACAGGGTGGGTACGCAAAAATTGAAATTGTAAACCCTAAAGAGTAAAAACAAGAAACTCTTACTTTCTTTTCTGAATCAAGAAACGCGAAGAAATAATCCCTCGCGTTTTCCACCGCAGGTACTCTGTTGTGAAGCATCTTCGTCAAATTTTCGTTCCTCTTCTTCTTCTGGATCTCCATGCTCTCGCCTCCGGTGTCCTTCCTCTCCGTTGATAGCCATTTTGTATTCATTCCGTCGGATCTCGTTCCTCGTGCTTGGTCTGAGAAACATCGTTGCTTAATCGATCAGAAACGAGGGTGGGGAAAGATTAACACGAGTCGATTCTTTGATAATTTTATCGCTAGACGAAGGAGTGAAGAAGAGTAGAGAGTATCAACAGATTTGAAATGATTCGAATTCGAATATATAGGCGGCACCGATTCAAATATCGTTACTCCGAAATTACCCCTGGATTAGTTTATGAACAACGAAATTGCCACACGCTTTCTCTTGATTTGAATCTGAAAAACATCGCTCCTTTCCCTTTGTTAAATTAATTAATTTTCATTAAAATTATATTATATAAACTTATAGTTATGCCGGTCAAAAACTAGTTTAATGTAAAACGTAAAGATTGTGCATTTCTTTTAAAAAAATCATTATTCAGTTATATAAATATATATGCATTTATTTATATAACATAAACTAAACCATTATCATCCCTTTGGTTTTGTGACGTTGATAAGCCTGATTTTGCATCCTCATTTGCTCATAAAATCTCTCTATAAACTCCTCCGCTTTCTCATCAATCATCTCATCACCATCATAACCATCACCATCATAACCATCACCATCACCATCACCATCATCATCACATTCTTCATCAAGACAATTCATTTCACGCAACGACTTGGCGGAACTATAATTTGAAATCCCCGGTGAAGAAAAAGAAGACTTGGCCGTGAAAACCTCAACGGTCTCCGACAACTCTTCTCCACGGTCATTTTCATAACCATTATTCACCGATGGCAGTATCGTAATATTTAACGAGGGTATTATCGTAATTTCCGCGGTTTTTAAGTGTCGTACAGAGTCAACAACTCGTCGCCAAAACCCATTGGTATTGAAACTTTTTGTACTCTGTTTTCGACGGCGAAACATATATAAAACAACTCTGATCACGTGCCTCCCACGTGATCCTTTCTTCTTGAAATTACCTTTATTCTCTTCGCCTCCATTGATGTGATAATTTATCTCCATAAACAATTCAGAAGAAAAGAGATTGAAGGTGATGGGGGAATATTCTTCCCTGCAATGAGCAGGGGGAGATTTTGTGGAAGAAATATCTCAAAGGAAAAAAGTATCTGCTTGCAATTATTTATAGCCCTTTCTTATTCGATTCCGGTTTAATGGTTTAGATTCGATTTGATATGATTTTGGTTTTAATTTTTGTTTCTTGTTATGTATAAACACAAATCCAGATGGCAATTTTTGCTGGGTCCAGTTAATTTTGGTTGGTTTTTCCTATTGTACTATTTATATGAATTGCAGAAAATATGGTGTGTAATTGATTATTCATAAAGTATTGGGGTAATAACTAAAAGAATCTAATAGTTTAGGGGTTTAAAAGTAAGTAACGGAAAGCTAAGCTGTCTCTTTACGGCATAACTAAAAAATACAGGGCTATATACCTGCGGTAGTTAAGGGAAGTATAACAAATAGTACTACTTTTTATTTTAATTAATTAACATTTTTTTAACTCGAATTAATTAACATTTTTAACAAATTAAATTTTGAATAAAATATTAAAAAAGAAGATAAATTAATTGGAAGGTGTATGTAGATAATAAATAAATAAATAATAGAGGAAGCAAAGGCTGAAAACATGGTTCCATGTAAAATGCACCAAGTTTCTCACACATACATTGAACCTAAAAGAGACGATTTATGCAATTATGTATTTATGTATGTATATGTAATATACATACATATCTCACATTTAACATTTAGCTTCAACTTGGGTCTCATCATATATATACGCTAATACGCATACTATTGTTGTTATATATATCAAGGAAAATATAATTAAGTAGGTATATTAGATTACGTTACCGTGTGTATAATTGTTTGCTTTTATAAATGTAAAAATTCAATAAGTCCAAATAGTAATCTACATATACATGTGCTACGCAATAATACAAACTAATTTAAAGCTGGAAATGCTCAAATTATTTATTTCCTTGTAAATATGAACAACCATGACTTTTGCTTTGCCCAACTTAATTATTTTATACCAAACTTGTATATTTCTTTGTTAATCAATTAATATATATATATATATATATATAATTTTTGGTTGCTGCAAAATAGCTAATTCATTATGTAAATTCTAATTTTTTTTTAATAAAAAATTGGCTCATATGTTCAATCAAATAAAAACTTCTTCTATTCATTTCAATATTTAATTACAGTTCACCATATGATATTTTTGTATATATTAAGATGTTAGAATATATATATTACAACATATGAAAATGGAACACGGTTTCGTGGAAAGTGGAAGCAGCCGTAGCAACATATGATTCAACCGCCACTCTTTCAAGATTAATTATAGTTCATGTTTTTATACATTTTAATTTATTAAACGAAACTTCGATCTATTTTGTACATAGTATATATATTTTCTTCTATATAAATTATTAATCCCAATTATTTGACCTTTGTAGTTAAGGCAATAGTCCAACTTAATAGCTAAGTATGTTATATCAAAATTATGAAAATAATTCAATCGCAATTAATTTATAAGCCACTTTAAAATACTTCGTTTCAATAATAACATGCCTAAATTCAACTTTTAATCCTCTATTTAATTTGGAATATGTTTTTGAGTATTATGGATTGGTAAGAAAAATCTCATTTTTAAAATTGTAAAACACCGAAAATAATTACATCATTAATCCTTTCGTTTAAGTTGTGACACATAAAAAAGATAAATATATTAAATTTAAAAAGAAAAAAAAAGTAAAATGAGAAATAAAACGGCTAGAAAACAAACGGCCAAATACAGCTAGGATAATGTTTGCTTACAGCCGCGTGACCCACCACTTTCTCCACCTTAATTTACATAAATTAGTCTGTAAAGTCTTTTTTCTTTTACAAAATAATAAAATTATTTTAAAACAGAAATACTATTTGTAATTATAGTAATAGAATTTGTGTCCAAATTTCTGCTCCCTCTATATTTCCTTTAAAAAATTGTATAAATTTGTAAAATTTTTTTTCCGAAATACAATTTTTTTTGTATCTAGTCTATGTTAATTTTTTTAAAAAAAATCTAAACTCTAACAAAATAAAAGCGTAGAATTATATTAAATTTGTGGTTAATTATATAATTATTTTTAAGTCACGTAGAAGATAATTTATTTTTAATTTCTCACTCCGCGTTGCGCAAACCGCAAACAGCAAGCAAACGCTGCACACTTTTGTACCTATATAACCCACAAAATCATTTCAACAATCAAAAGCAAAAAAAAAAAAAAACTTACCTCAGATCTCAAATTAATCTCAAATCTCAATCCCAACAAAATCAATTTACAGAGTTTTTTTTATCATCAATGGCGGATTCTTCAATAAAGAAACGAAGCAACAAAACAAATAAAGCTTGGAATCTCGTAAGAATGGCTCTTTTATGGGGAAGAAAAGGTGGAGTTTTCAAAAGATTTCCATTAATGCTCCATTTACGAACCTTATTTTCAAAGCATCTTAAAAACGCTTTAACTCCTAACGGTGACCGTTATCTTTACCGTTACGGAGAACGTCAGCTTTCTTTTGATGAAACGCCGTTATTTAACGTTAAGAAGATTCACCGTCCTACTTCTACTTCTATGAGGTTTTTACTCCCTTGCATTGCTCCTCCTTTAGATTTTGAGTATGATTTTGAAATGGACGGTCAAGATTGTTCAGATGAGGTAATTAAATCGTACGGTTATGATGAATCTTGTAATGAAGATTATGATCGGACGGTGAATGATGATGAGGAAGAGGAGAAAGGAGTGGATGTGAGAGCAGAGGAGTTTATTGCTAATTTCTATAAGCAGATCAAGTTGCAAAGACAAATCTCTTATTTGGAATATAAACACCCCAACGACGTCGTATCTTCATAATTTTTTTTTTGGTCGAAACATCATAATTTTTATTATTAAAATTCAATTTTGAACAATTATTTTATTATCTGCCTTATATAAAAACATACGAATGAGGGTAAGAAAATATACATATACGGATGAGGTTTTTCCTTTTTGTAGATAAATGTTTTTTTAAGTTTGTGTGATTTCTTCATTTGTACTATTTTTGGGTTAAATCCTCTGTTTTTTTTCCATGTATTTATAATTAAAAAAAATAAAAAATAAATACTCATTTCATTGGTATATTTTGTTTTTTGTACTCATTTCATTGGTATATATATATATATATATTTTTTCCAGCTATATATATTTTCTTGATTTTTTTCCCAAATATTTTCTTGATTCATCTACTGTTTTTTTTCTTTCATTTTCTCCATTTTTTTGTCAATCCCTTTTTCTCCATTTATATTTTCAAATTTCAGAAATTTTTCTATATTTCCCTCATATTATTTTTTAAATCTATAAACACTACATTTTTATTTCAGTTTTTTTTTTGTAATGTTTAAAATTTCTAAATTTTTACACTTATACTTGTTTAAATATTACTTGATCTTAAAAAAAAGCTTAAATAAATATTTTTTTGTCACCAAATACTTTTGATTATTATATACAGACAAATTTTTGTTCATATGCATTTTCTTAAATTTTCAAATTTCCTAAATTTCGTTTCTTCTTCGTTTAAATACATAATAACTTTTTTTTTCTTAAATAAATGTTGTTGATTGCACTCAAAATCTAGTTTTTTTCCCTTCCACTCAATATTATTATTTTTTTGATAAAATCCACTCAAAATCTTGTTCATTTGCATTTCTGTCTGATTATTATATACATACAAATTGGAAAAATAAATAAATAATCAAACAAAACACTAGATTTGACGCCGACAAAAAAAAAACACTAGATCCAATATAGCAAAAGAAATTGCATAGTAGTAGTAAAATCCAATTACAAATATTACAAACACCAATCATACCAAACAGAGAAAACAGAGCATTCTCAAAGAAAACAGAGTATTCTCAGAGAAAACAGAGTATTCCTCAAAACCCCAAACCAAACCCTCTCAAGGAAACTGAAACTTCATATAGTCCTGTTTCCCAGCCGGTGGACTTATATAAACCCAAAGCAAAGACACAATAATCGACAACAACCCCGACCACACATACACTATTGTCGGAACTTTCCCTTTCTTCCCCATCAACCCCTTCGCAAACGGATACAAATGACACAACACCCAAAAACTAAAGAACACTCCTCCCACAAGCTTACTCCACTCCGGAAACGGACTATACAATGTCCTCGCTGTTCCCACACCAATCGCTATCATATTCACCATCATTATCGTTATCGGTGGCACCATCAAAAAACTCCATTTCACTACATAAAGATCTGCAAACTCATCATCTCCTTCTTCTACAGTCCCTGACTTTGTAGTCAAAGTAAAAGAGATATCAACACCTGCAATTACTTTAAGCAATCCTTGAAACACAGCTGCAGGATGTGCACTTGTTCCTCCAATTAACCAAAACTGTTCATTCCTCCACCATTCATGAAGTGTGATCCCTGACCATTTGATCTCAAGAAGAGAAAGCATACATAGAGTCAAAGTAATCGCTAGCAAGAAGATCAAGAACGTTATGTTGAGTGATTGAACGATGAATTGACCTGAGAAGAGAGAAACTGCTGGGAGGAAACAGTAAACGATGAGGAAAAGTGATGTGAATGGATACATTCCGACATTGAAGTAAGCTATTCTTTGTAGAAACTTCATTCTTCTTGTTGCGAATAAAGCATTGTTTCTTGAGAAGAAGATTTCTACAGATCCTGTAGCCCATCTCAACACTTGATGTAATCTATCTGTTAGATTTATAGGAGCTGTACCTCGAAATGCGTCACGTTTCGTTACGCAGTAGATTGATCTCCAGCCTCTGTTATGCATACGGTAGCCTGTAACTACATCTTCTGTAACTGAACCGTAAATCCAACCAACTCTTTTACCCCATTCTGTTTTGTCTTCATAGAAACATGAGATTACACTAATGGCTTCAGCTACTGTAGCTGCATCTAAAGGTTCACGTGGTACAGCTAGTGATCCTGCTGGTCTACTGTTCTTGCCTTTACCTTGTAAGTCTTGTAAGAGTCTACCTTGGTATTCAGCTACTGGAATTGAAGCAACAAAGGAACTTGAATTACCAAATCTTTTAGGATGAAGTAAAGATTCAATCTCTCCATCGTCGTCTTCTCCGAATTCAAAGTCTCCTCCGTTTATAGGTAAAGAAATCTCATCGTCTTTCTTTAAAGCTTTTGGCTTTCTTAGAGAAAGCTTGACTTTTTTTCTACCAAACCAGCCATGGTGTTCTGTTGCTCTTGGTGGGCTAAAGCCATAAAGAGCTGTTCTTCGGAAAACACAGCCAGTTCCTACATACATTGGACCTTGTAGACCATCTAAAGCTCGCATACTAACATCAAAGAAGACTGTGTTGTGATTTGCATAACGATCATTTGGATCAATACCTTCGAATCTTTGTGGGAATTGGACATAACAGATTCTGTCTCCGCCACGATCAAGCATGAAACACATTCCTTCTCTTAAAGCCATGGAATTGTAGATGTAATGATCACAATCAAGATTTAGAATGAATGGACCGTTGGACATGATTGCACTTGTTCGTACTAAAGCATTCATTGCTCCAGCTTTCTTGTTGTGATCATATCCTGGACGTTTCTCTCTTGACACGTAGACTAGCATAGGTAAACGAATGTCTACTTCTGTTGTGTCGATTAAGTTCTCAGAATCAGCTAATGCTCCATAAACTGGTTCTGCATTTGGTGGAGCTAACATAGCCTGCAAAAGTCCAAGTTTTAGTACACAAAGTAAAGATTATTAAGCATCCCTAAACTCTAAGAACAAGTTAGTTACCTGAATGATTCCGGCATGATCTCCACGAGAGTGATCTGTTTCACCAGAAGACCAAGTTCCAGGCCAATGGGACCCATCAGACATCCAAGTAGCCTTTGGAACTTTAACAGATTCTTGAGGATTTCCTCCCATTTCCATTTGCTTCTTTTTGACTCTAAGTTCTTCATGTGCATTATAAGCATCAGATCTTCTTCTTATAGATTCAGGACATGAGTTAATCCTGACCTTAAACTCATCATATTCTCTCTTAACTCTTCTTCTTTCCCTTACAAAATCCAACCTCACTTTATTCTTGAGAAAATTGCGTTTCTGAGCAAAGTAAGCTTCAGGGTTTCTTGGCTCAATGTTGTGTTTCCTACAAAAGGGAACCCAAGTACTAGCAAAACTAGCTGTTTGAGCTAAAGCTTCAAATGTTAATAAAGCTCCTCCATCGTCTGATAAGTAGCAAGCAAGTTTCTCCACAGGGTAATCAACGGCTAAGATTGAGAGGATTGTGTTTGCTGTGACTAAAGGAGGTTCCTTTTCAGGATCTGCAGTGGACACAAACACATCAATACCTGGAAGATCAGATCTTCCTTTAGGGTTTCTCAAGTTTGGTGACTCGAAACGTTGTTTAAGCACAGTTAAATCGGTTATTCTGTTAACCGGACAAAGCTTTGGTAGCTGATCTAACAGCCATGAGAAAGCAAACCAAAGCTCACAAACCGTTGACATTCCCCATAACCACATTGCATCTCTATTTGGATGACGAATCCTCCATGTTAAGAACAATCCAAGAGCTACCAAACGCAATGCAATCAGTAATCTGTATCATTAAACACAAGAAAAAGGTCAAAACTTGAGAGAATCTAATCAATTTCATAAGCCATAACCCATAAGAGCACAAAAGCAGACCATAACTAACCTGTAAGGGCTAATGATTGCAGCAGAGACACTAATCTTTCTTGTTAAAGGTCTTTTACTTCTTTCCTCAAAGTCTGGAGGTTGTTCATACCCATTTCCACCATTACCTGAACCAATTCCATATCCATCTTTAGGCCAAACTGCATTTCCATACCCATAAGTTCCTTTAGTTTCAAACAACCAACGAGTATGATCAAAATCAGCAGCTTGATTCTGTGCTTTGAAAGATTTCACAACAGATAATCTCTTATCAAGCTTTGAATCCCCCATTTGAGGAAGAGGCTTAGCTTCATCTTCGTCCTCTTCCTCTTCTTCCTCGCTTTCTTCCTCATCGTTTATATCCTTGTAAGAGTCTTTACATCCAGGACAATGACCTCCACCATTAGTAATACAATCAAAGTAACAATCTTTACAGATTCTGAAACCACACTCACATCTTCCTGTTAAAGCCTTTTCATCACAACCTTTCATCCAACAAGATTTACTTGGTCTTTTAATCGAATCTGATGGAACCATTGAGCAATCGATGACATGGCCACGAGTTACTGAGTTAAATCCGCCAGTGAAAATCGTTCCCGAGAGAAAGTTTTTGTTTTGTGAATTCCCTTTTAGCATTTCATCTTCTCCATTTATACTTTCTTGTGAATTGAAGACTGTTTGATGATCAGGCGTTGGAGGTATATGAACAGTGTAGCTTACGAACTCAGATTTAGTCTCAGATGTTAGATCTTCTACAGAGGTAGAACAGTATCTTCCACCGTCACTGGATCTTCGATTTCCGCCACTAAGTGAGGTACGACGTTGGCCTCTTTGATGAGGAGAATTAGGGTTATTGGAGATAGAGACGCGAGAAATAGGACTTGTTAAACCCATACTCCTATCACCGGAACCTTTACATGGAGTGACTGTAATAGTCACCGGAGAAGGTGATGAAGAACAAGCTGCTGTCTTCACCATTTTTTTAGGGTTCACTATAGCTGTGAACCTTTGATTTAAGAGAAATTTAGGAAAGAAAAGCTTATGAGAATCTCAAAGGAAGAAACTTTGAATGTATAGAAGAGGAAGAAGGTGAAGGTGTAGCTGATATGGAGCAGAGCGTTTGAATTTTGAATAATATGTGAGGAAAAAGAAGGAAAGAGTGAAAGTTGAAGTAAAGGGTTGCTATAAACGGTCGACAGATCTGGACCGTTGATTTCTGTCACGAGATGTAAAGGTGAGATCGGACGGTATAGAATCAATTATAACGGCAGATTTTTATGTTCCTGTGGGGACCACTCTGTGGAGATCTTAAGATTCGGCGAAAGTCAAAGAGCGGAAAAGACGGCTTTATTTATCGCCTTATTATAAAAGCATAACGGTCAAATAATTTATATTTAGCGGTGCTTCATATTATTATTATTATATGTTTTTTTTTAATTCAAGATCTGACTCAATTATTTTGAACTCATTGATACTCTTTTTCCCTGTAAGATACTATACTCATATACCGCTTCCTGAGTACATAATAATTATTCATTGATTACCCTTCGTATTTTATTATTTTATACAACCCCTTGGTATTATGTTAATATGAGATATAGTAGTGTGTAGAAAATTAAATTAAATGTAGTTAATGAAACAGCATAAAATAAACTAGTTAGAAAAAAGGAAGTAATATTTAGTAAGAAAAATTCTATTTACATAATTGAAAAATAAAATCGTCAACATATATTTTATGGATGGGACCAATAAATAAGCTTTAGAAAAAATAAACGATTACCTCAAACAAAATTAATTTTTAAGTCATTTTTTTCCAATTTTTTACGTCATTTTTGTTAAGTACAAAACTGGACTTTATATATTTTAAGACAAATTATAGATTCGAACACCTGACGATGTTTTTTTGAACCGTTCTTATCTGTCTATGGTAATATGATAAGTAATTGTGATTCTAGTGGAAAAAATATAAAAATTGTCTCAAATGACTAATACAAATATAACTTACAATAACACAATTTTTTATTCAAATTACTAATAATATAGAATACTAACTCAATTATACACAAAAAACAAATTTAAAATGCTTAGAACAATGAGAATTCAAGCGTATAAAGACATGGTTAACGTTGTATAACATAACAAGAGACAATGCTGTGTTTTTGTTGGTAAAAAGTAAGATTTAAAAGAGGATATTCTTGAGGATTAAAAGAACAATCATTATTAAACAGAGTATGAGTAATACCGTCGCGCATTTCACCATTGCTCCTTCTCTTTGTGTTCTCTCCGCCTATACAAAAATTAACCATTGAGAAATCAGTCCAGATAACAATGGAGATCAGTAGTACGAGGAAGAAACAAACCTTTCGTAGCTGTTTATAGCCTTCTTCCACCGATGCAGAAACATTTTGGATATTGTAGTCTATTCGATCAACTATTGTGCCCTGTGATACAGCAACCAAAACTAATCGTTAAGAGACCTGAACAAGCTCGTTATCAATATGGTTAAAAGGGTAATCTCTGTAACGAAACCTGGTCAATCACAAGAGCTGATAAGTCCTTCATTATCTGTGCCAGATCATTCACCGACTCCAGTACCTAAATGGGGTAATAATCTTAAGTTCATCAGCAAGTGGAAGCAGTTTTTTAAACATATATGGTCGTAGCAGCTTCTTGTTACCTGCTGTATCTCTCTTTCTCTTTCAGCTGAGACATGCTGCCCTTTCTTTAGCTTGATCGTCTGATGTTCTTCAAATCCCTAAACGTTTGTTAAAACCGGGAAAATTGAGTTTTGAGTGATTTTGGAATGAGAATAAAGAGTGGTATGAAGAAACAATGGTGTATTTGACACAGAAACTGAACACTTACCATTCCACCAAGTTCTTCGTCTTCATCAAACCCTGACATCTTTCCATTCACGTTAAACTCCAAATCTACTCCATCCTGGCCCTGTGATACGAAAAGCCAAATATGGATAAGATGTGCATCAAAATTGTCCATGTTAAGAAACTTGCAGGTCCCAAGAACCAAATTCTGTTTTTTTGTTGAAATGAAAGCTTGCCTCTTTCTGTTGCTGCAGACGTTTCAAGAAAGTAGATTGTTTCCTTCGGAGTTCCATGGAAAGGTTTTGAAGATCTGTTGCAAGAGAACGCTGTCAAAAACAATATGTCAAAGAGTAGGTCAAGAGAACCCAAAGTTACTTCATATATTTTGCTCCATGACAATGACAACTATATGACAATTTAAAATATATTCTAGGAGGATTATTGAAGACCTGCTTCTCCAAAAAGACAACAGAAAAGGTAATAACTACAATCTATAGTGTTTACAAGCAAAATATTGACAATTCCAATAGTACCTGCACATTTTTCCTGAGGTTTGATTCTTCTGAAGGCCCTCTAGTAGATAATTTCTGCAATCTCTTCTCTGACTTCCTCAACAGATCTGTGATTTCAAGAGTTAGCTTCTCGACTGCACGTTGATTTCCCTTGTTATCACCAAAGGAGGGCATTAAAGTCTTGGAATGAGCCTTAGCTAGTTCTCCCATTTTGTCTCGCACTTGCTGTATATTGACAGTTATCTCCTCAGAATCGTCTACCCAAGCTGGTGGAAGACCAATTGTGAATGCATCACTACTGCAAGCATACATTAACAGTAAGTTCGTACTTGTTTGCACCTTTTGAGAGGGTATGCACACAATATGCTAAAACCTAAACAACACCGCCAAACCCTTTAAATATCTAGAACAGTTCAATCATCGAGAAAACAACAGAATTGGAATTTACATCCCGTCGATTGCATTTTCTTCCTGCGATCAAACAAAACTCCCAACTAATTCGTTTTAGGGTTTCTAATACCGTAAGCTACGATCTTTTGAAGCAATAAGCGCTCGCTAACTCTAGCTTTTGTTTCTGTTTTTTCCGTCAAATTCCCACATTGTATTCAGAAATCAACCAATACAACACCTAAACAAACTCGAAACGAACAAGAACCCTGAAGGAGAAACTATAGTACCTCGATGGACCAGGATCATCGGAACTCAGAGGAGCATAAGAAGAATGCTTGGAACGAACAAATGAACCGCTAACCATCTCGATCACCGGACCACTGAACGAGTCCGGCATAGATAAAGATACAGGAGCACGCGCACTCTTACACGCATCCCTGTGCTTCCTGTACACCGTCGTCCGATTCCTCGTCGCCATCAAGCCACAAAAATAAATCTCAAAATCAACAAACTATCAAAAAAAATTATCAACTCGATTTTTCACCGAGAAATTCGAAACTCCAAAACACAAGATCGGAATCTCGACTCAGATTTCAGAAACTCGATCAATGAATCAATGAATGGCAGAGCATTTCTGCTTTAGCGCGTGTTAAAATCTCCGGTAGGCTTAACTACCAATGTAAGAAAACGTTAAGGCTTTTAAAATATGGGCTTTTTGTAAGGCCCATATATAAGTTTGAAATGGGCTTTTAAGGATATGGTTTATGTGGGCCTTGTTGTTGCCACGTGGTAAAGACAACAAGTGTTTGGAGCACACGTTTTGAGACGATGACGCACTTAAAAAGCTAAACAGTACCAAAAAGACGAAAACACCCTTAAGTTATCTACGTGGATTTGAGGCGGCTAAAAGTTAGCAGAGGGACGGTGGTTGAGTACAAAGAAAGGGCAATTTAGTCATTTAGGGTTATCTCGCAAAGAGATTCGTGTTGTATATTATCGAGTCTGGGCAGAGGAATCCTTTTTCCTGAATTAAAGGTCTCTCATTTTGGGTGTTTCTCAGCACTTTCTTCTTACAAGAGAGACTCTGCAAAGTGGGAGACAGGTGCAATAAATACACAACCAAGAATTCATTTAATTAAAATTGAATTTTTCTCAAGTTTTTTCTTTTTTTTTTGTGTTCTCGTAGCTGACGGATTCAGAATCAGATGGAAGACGATATGTGGGGTGTTTCTTCAAAGAAATATCGATTAGAGGAACTTGCTAAGTACCAGTCTGGTTAGTTTCAAAATCCCCTCTTTTTTCTGATTTAGGGTTTATGATTGAAGATGGGTATGAGTTGGATTCCACTATTGGTTTCTATTTCTGTATCATATTTTGATCCTTAAAGGTCAATTGGGTGGTCTTTGTTAATGGAGAAACTATTGAATTTTCTCACTTTATTGTTTTTTCTTCCTTACTTTTGCTTCTTAAAAGGGAATACTTTCTTTCGTTTTGAAGCTGATAAAGACTTGAACTTTCTTAGGTTCCTATATAGATTTTGAAGAAATTGAAGGAGAAATTGAGATGGAGGTGGATTATCCATGTCCGTTTTGCTCAGATGATTATGATTTACTTGAATTGTGTCATCACATCGACGAAGAACATCAAATAGACGCCAACAATGGGGTATTTGAATTCATAATCTGTTCTTCTCATTAAAAATTTGAGGTTTTTACATGTTATAATCTGCTTTTGGTTATGATGTAGATATGTCCGGTATGTAGCAGAAGGGTAAAGATGAATATGGTTGTTCATATAACAACACATCATAAAGATATCTTGAAGATATCCTTTTTTTCTTGTTCTTGATTTAACCATTTTGATATAACAAATCTGAATTCTTTTTGATTATATGATGGTATATATTGGATTTGTGTTCCTTGACGGTAACTTTACCTTGAACAAAATCATAAACTTTACAAGGATGAATCAGTTTCAGAGTTTTTTCAAGGGACCAAGAAGTACTTACATACTCTAAATGATGAGCTATTGTCTACAACTCATACATCTAAAACTGTTCCTGATCCGTTATTATCATTTATCTACAATTCGCCATTGCCAAGCCAATCCAAGCTTGTACAGCCTGATTTATCAACATCCATGGAAGACAAGAGTTCTGTTAAAGATTCAACAGAAAAGTAAGCAACTTACCACATTTTTTCTTGATCCTTCATTACCTTGTCTGAATAATTTACCCAAACAGTGTTGCTTTGTGTTGATGCAGAGACAGGACAGTGTTGTCTCCATTGTCGGATACTGAACTACTGGAGAAAGCAAAGAAGAGAGAGTTTGTGCAAGGGTTAATATCATCTGCAATGTTCAATCAGTTCGACGATTTCTGAGAAAGAATTACAAAAAGATGTGAACCGTTAGATTGGATCAAGAAAGTGATACATTGTTTGAATCTTTGTTGCTCTTAGTTATGTATAAAACTCTGGCAAAATACACTAGATGAATATAAAGCCAATGAGGGTTAAGTTACCTTTATCTTCACAAAACTCTACATTGTTTGCAGTTCATAATCCTTTAAGTTACTTGAGGTCGGAGTTTTCTTAACAGCCATTTCTTCCGTAGTTTCCAATCTAAAGCCAAGAAAGTTTTTGCCTTGACTTCATCTTCAAGCAGATCACAAGCATCTAGTATAAGCTCCTCGTCCATGTCCGGTAATGCTTGAATAGCCGCAACAGCATCTTCTATTGCCATGGTTGTTTTGCTTTCATCTACTCGAGGCTTCTTTGGATGTACAGGACTTGTATCAGTAATACCAATCTGATCTCTTTTGTTCTTGGGATCAAACAAAAGAGAGTTGCTGTCTTCATCCTCACCTGATATAACTTGTTCCATGTTTCCTCTGGTTTTGAATTCTTGAAATTCAGTTTCTGGATCAAACCAGTCCATAGCTACAAGGCAATCGTCTTCATCTTCGAATCCAGAACTTCCACAAAGCACACATAGATCTTTATAATATGGGATTGGACGAGTCATGAATTGCCGTGTATCTCTATGAGCCTGTATTGTTGTTAAACAGAAACAGAGTTCAAGAAACCAAACACGGTAACTAACAACACTTAAGGTTAAATCAGATACCTTTATGTGATCTTGCCAGATATTATCATCAGCTGTAACCATTTGGCGTTCATCATCCCAAGAGAATCCTTCTGATTCAAGAAGATTTTTGATTGCATTGTATTGTCTTCTAAGGGTCTTGTATCGATTCTTCAGAACATCAACATCAAAGTTAGCTTCAAATTTTGCGTTGAAGAGATTAACCATTTCAGTCCATGATTGTTTCCTGAAAACACCTTCAATCTGGTTTCCTCTTCTTGCTTGGTCAAGCATTAGATCAATAAAATACCTGTCCATTGGAGGATGCCAAGAAGTCCTGGACCTTGTGCTTCCCTTTGTGTTAGACATTATTGTTGATTCACATATTCTGTAACCATCATCTTCTTGAATCAGAGCCTTGCCGTCTCCTTCAGTAGTATTCTCCTCTACTTCACACTGAGATGAGGACGAACCTGAGACACAACACAACCTATAAGTCATCATAGACTAACAATCATTGTTCTAAACCATACTTATAATCAAGCAAGATACATGTTTGTTCAATGAATTCTGAAAGATTCTCAATTTTGATGACAAGAATCTACTCAAAGGGATTAACTCAAGACTTGTACCTTTCTGCTCAGAGATTCCATCTGCGTAGATCAGACACAGATCTTTGTAATAAGGAATCGATTTTATCCGAAAAGATCTTGAATCAGGATGAGTCTTCAAAATAGAGACAAGAACACACATATTAGCTTGTGAAAGTTTAGTTTATCCTTTAGAAGAGCAACACTGAGATTTTCAAAGCACTAAACACACCTTAAGATATTCATCCCATAAGCTATTGTCATCAGCAATCACCATCTGTTTCTTTTCATCCCAACGAAAACCATTTTGACCTAAAAGATTCTTCACAGCTTTAAACAAGTTCCTTAGTGTTTTATGCCTGTTTTTCAACACATCTTTCCCATAAGGGAATTTGAATTTAGAAGAAAATGAGGAAGACATGAACTTCCAAGCGCGTTTGCTAAATAAATGATCATCGAATCTGTTCCCTTTTCTCACTTGCTCCAACATAAGATTGATGAAATACTGATCCATTTCAGGAGTCCAGATCGTTCTTAAACGCTCATTTCCATTTCTAAAATTGCTCATATCGATCTTCTAATTTGATAAAATTATACCTACAAATCAATGCATGAGAGAAATGATCAGATATCCATTACTGAACCGACCAAATCGACATTCTCATAAGAAACTCGAACCGATACGAAATTCATCTAATCTCGTCTGAAGAAAGAAAGAGAAAAGAGATCGACGCTTACAGACCTTCGAAGAATACGTACGGCGAACTGCAGTCGGAGTTCCGGTGAATTTTTTTTTTCAGGGATAAGGTTGTCCAGGATAGGGTTATAGTCTTCATGGCTAGGTTTATTCTTTTAGTCGCGACCAAATCAAAAGTCAAAACCATAGGAGGCTTTAACCAAAGGCCTAGATATTGGGCTCAAAGGATTCGTTATTGGGCTTAAACAATTTTGGGCCTAGGACAACCGATAAGGGTTTTATAATATTTCACGGGGTATTCTCGTAATATTTACTCAAATCCAAACTAATTTTCAATTTGGCATTGGAATTTTAGGACAACTTTTGAGAGAGGTTTATGCAACAAAGGGTAAAACCCTAAAGTCAGTTCCTTGCTTGCGTTCCGCATCACACCAAGCTTAACCAACAAATTCAAAATCTTTAGTTAGGGGTTGCAATGGATGATTTCAGAGGTCTCCGAATAACCCAGCTTGACGACGACGAAGAAGACGATGTCAAAGTTGAAGCCGAACCAGTTAACTTCGATGATGACGATGAAGACGAAGAAGATATTGAACCTGTGTCATTAGGTTTCGTTCAAAGTCCCAAATCCAAATGGTCACTTCTCCGTCAACTTTTCCCTAGTAAAGCCGGCGGTGTCCCGGTACAACGCCAAACCTTTGGATTTTGCAATTTTACTTAATCCTTTTTTGTAATCAAGCTTAAGTTTGGGGTTAAATTGGTGATATAGGCATGGTTAGATCCTGTCAATTTACCAACAGGGAAGTCAATTATATGCGACATATGTGAGGAGCCTCTGCAATTTGTACTTCAGGTGTGTTTCTACAACTGATTTAAGACTAATTGCTGTTAAAATCATAGATTTTGGTCAGTTTTATTAATGGGGTTTGAGGAATTTTGGCAGCTATATGCTCCAATTATGGAAAAGGAATCAGCATTTCACCGGACTTTATATCTATTCATGTGTCCATCTATGTCTTGTCTTCGTCGTGATCAACATGAACAATGGAAACGATCCCCTGAGAAAGCTAGACGAAGGTAGATTCTTCTATGCATTCTCTTGCTCTTGTGCTCTTATATCTCTCTAAGTGGTTAACTACACAATTTCTTCGCATTTTGGTTTGTGTAGCATCAAGATTTTCCGATGTCAATTGCCTCATGTTAATCCTTTTTACTCAAGTGAAGCCCCAAAACATGATGGAACAGATAAGCCTTTAGGAAATGGAGGTATATGAACAGTTTATTCAATTTTGACTGATTTCCAATAAACAAATGCTTGATTGTTATTTGGTTCTTGAAGCTCCGGTTTGTACTTGGTGTGGAACTTGGAAAGGAGATAAATTATGCAGTAATTGCAAAACGGCACGATATTGCTCACAAAAACACCAGGTCTATGCACAGTTTCTTGTAATTTTTAACTAGAATCTGCGTTTTTGACGAATTAACAATCGAATTGCCAGGCTCTGCATTGGAAATTAGGTCATAAAACCGAATGTCAACAGCTGAGTGCAGTAATTGAAACACCTGTTCATCACTCTATAAGTGAAGAACAGAAAGGTTGGAAAATTCACATGTTTCCTTATCTTTGGATCTTTTGTTTCAGTTGTTTTTCATCATTGCCTTTGTTTTTTTTTGTGCAGTTGTGTGTAAGATTCTATGGCAAGAACATGAAATAATCAATGTAGATGAAAGTGAATATGATACAGAGATGTCAGAAGATGAAGAACTCTCTAAATCTTTGGTTATAAATGGAAAAGCTGATGATCAAATGACATCAGTAATGAATCTTTATGAGGTAATCATCACTTGTAATCAATTTCAATTCTGATCTTGAAATTTTCTCTTAATACAAGAATCTGTTGTGTACAGGGAGATGCTGATAAAAAGAGTTGGGTTAGTTTTCAGCAGATCATAGCTAAGGCTCCTGAACAAGTTCTTAGGTTAGACTTTTTCTCTCTTTGAGTTTTCACTGATAAATTAGCGTACATAAGTCAAGTCTTGATTTTCGTTACAAATTGATGCAGATATTCACGAAACTCGAGAGCTAAAGCCCTTTGGCCATTGGCAAGTGGGCAGATCTCAAAAACTGAGATTCCTAATTGCAAATCTTGTGGTGGTCCTCTTAGTTTTGAGTTTCAGGTATCTTTTTTTGTATTGAATAAACCGGTTTAGAGCCAATAAAACCGGTTGAAACATGTGTCTCTCCTCCCTTCAGGTGTTACCGCAGCTACTGTACTTTTTTGGGGTGAAGAATGACGTGGACTCTCTTGATTGGGCAACAATTGTGGTGTACACGTGTGAGAATTCGTGTGAATCGAGATTAAGTTACAATGAAGAGTTTGTGTGGGTGCAACTCTACCCTGAAACAACAGAGTAGGAAGAGAAGATGCCAGTTCCGGTCCGGTCCGGTTCAACCGGTTCACTCCTGCCATTGTTACACATAGCAAAAACAAAGAGGTTCAAAAAACATTTTGTTTGATTGAATTTTATATTATAGTTATAATCTTATAAAATTTACCTTCAATATCCCCTAATTGTATGGTTTTCGTTATAATTATGGAGATTTGATTTAAAATTTCTTAAACCAATTTTGGTACGGTCTAGTCCGATTCTTCATCTAATTTATCTAACAAAAGAATAAGAACAAAAACTGTACTAGTTCAAGTATTAGATTCTATCCATTGGATAGGATTTCAATTTGATTTCAGCGAACTTTTGTGCAGCTTATGTCAGTAAGACATTAAGAGAGAATTTAAGTCACATGAAACCGAACTACGGACACATGTTCTATTTTTAGTAAAGAGTGTTTTTTTTCACAAGATCATAAAGCATTCAAAAAACTGACTTAAGAGAGATCACTACAGAGCAAGCTTCTCAGTAGATTACTCCTCACTTCTTAGACTTTTTAGATGGCACCCTGTAGAAAACAACAGTCCAATCACAAGAGTTTAGATGCTTGCCACAATACATTACACCTTTGTTGAAAATGATGAAAGATAGGACTTACTCTGCGGTTTTAGCAGAAGAAGCAGGTGGTGCAGTGGTAGGGATGTCTCCTCCAGGACCCTGCAAAAGAAATCACAAGCCATGTGTGAAAAACGGTGAATTGTGTTAATGACCTTCTCTAGATGTGATATGATATTTACCTTAGCTAAACGCTCCTCTCTCCTTGCGTGTTTCCTTTCTCGGCTAGCCTTGTTCTTAGCTCTCTTAGCCTCAAACTGGTCAGACAAAGTCTTCTCTCTAGCCTTCTCGGCCTTAGACTTGTGGATACTTTCCATAAGGACACGCTTGTTCTTGAAGACATTACCCTTAACCTTCATGTACATGTCATGGTACATGTGTTTGTCAATCTTCTTAGCTTCTCTGTATTTCCTCAGAAGACGCCTTAGAACTCTCATCCTCCTCATCCACAGTACCTTTGTTGGCAACCTAGCTTCTCTGGTACCCTTTCTCTTACCTTTACCACACAAAACAAGTCCAAAAGTAAATCATAATGCCATGCCATGCCACGCTCGAATAAACTCACCCAAAAGGTTGTTCTGAGTAAAGTGGTAACATACCATAACCAGAGTGACGTCCCTTTCTCTTGGCCTCCTTTTGACGTCGTGCTCTGGAACGTGAGTGGATCTTGGTTGGCTTCCTGATGATGAAACCATCCTTCACAAGCTTCCTGATGTTTTGGCCTATACCACACCCAAAATACTTAATCAGAGTTGAACACTATCAATCATCAAATGAAAGTAGATTCGTTATCATTTTGGTCTTTCATTACAGTTTCATACAGAGAATGGAATAAAAAACATCAAAATTAATTAAGTGGCGTGTTGATTGTGTGAGAATAACAACTGCACGAGCTCAAATCAAGACAGCTCCAAATAAGCTAGGATTTGAATAGCTATCTAATAGCAGCACCATCTAAGGGCACAAACTAACAAATCATAACGATTCCAAGCATCTTAAGCAGCTGAAGTTACTTAAAAATCTATAATGACCTATTTTTCTACCATCCTCACGAACAAACTTCCGAAGCAACTCGCAGTAAAATCAAACCCAAACAACAAAGGTAAAGCACGGCGAGCAACGTACGCGAATTAGCCATGGAGATATCACTCCCCTCGTTGGGATCTAGCCATACTTTCCCCTTCCCGCACTTCAGTACTGAAGCCGCTAACCGCTTCTGAAGCTTCAACGAAACCATTTTCGCCTCTCCCTTCTGGAGATTGATTTTGGCGGAGAAAAAGCTATCTAAACAAGATAATAACCTTATATCTGAACATTTTCTAGGGTTACTCCTTCCACACAAAACCTAACCTTATCTTATTGGGCTTTTGATTATAAGCCCATCTTTAAAGGCCTATTATACGCCAATCACTGACTTTCCAAACACGTGTGTTTGACTTTTTAGACACGTGTGTTGACCGTCTTTCTCCGCTGATGACTCTCGTAACACAAATTTCAAAAACGCAAAAACTAAAAATAGTATTAATCCCAAAACAGCAATTGTAAATTATTTATTTAAACCAATTCGTAAGAAATTAATTAAATTACAACAAAAATTGAAAAAATGATCGGACGAATCGTAATTCTTTCTCTCGCCGTCTTCGCCGCGGTGGTTACCGCCAAAGCTCCACCGCCAATTTTCACCGAAACCGGCCAAGCCTTATTAGAGAGACTTTGCGAAAAATCCGAAGACAAAGCGTTCTGCATTTCAAGTCTAGGTGCAAATCCAGACGCAAACACCGCAACCGCACCTGAATTAGGTGTAATCGCGTTAAGCATCGCGTCTACAAACGCTTCAGATACATCTTCCTACATTAAAGCGAAGCTAAAGACGAAGAATCTAGAACCAGCTTTAGAAGATACACTCGATGATTGCTCTAAGAATTACTTAGACGCTGTTGCACAGCTTGATGATTCGTTAGCTGCTTTACTCGATAATTCGTACATTGATGTCGATATTTGGTTGAATACTGCGATTAGCGATGGTGAAACGTGTGAAAACGCTTTAAACGAACGTGACGGTAACGATGCTGAGCTGGATCGTAGAAACGGAATCTTCTTGAAGCTTTGCAAAAACGCGCTTCTTATTAACAATATTTTAACTCCGTGATTTGTTGCCGTTAAATTTATTATTTGTCTCTTGTTATTATTTTCTTAATTATTTATATGGCAAACATAAATTAATTTTTTTCATATAATTTTTTTTTTGTTGAGAAAGTTTTGAATGAGCACATTGTGTGTATTATATTGTTTATATCCAATGTGAATCTGATTTTTTTTCTTTGAAAATTAAAATATAAAATAAAAATTCAATACAAGACTTTGTGATTTGTGTTAAAAAAAATTGTTATTTATATAAAAGAATACGAATTTGTTTTATTAGAAAAAAAATGATAAACCAATGAATTTCGTGTAACTAAAATATAATTCTCTGTTTTTTTTAATTGGTAAATTAATATCCTAGTCCTATAAATTTTAATTAAACTATGATAATAATAACAACATGTGGCATATAAAATCATTAGAATTTTAAAATATGATGGATCTGACATTAATAAGTTCATGACAAGTGTGAAAAATAACATCAATAAATGTTTTGATACTTTTTAAGATGTAAAAATTAAGTTCACATATGATTTAAAATACACATCAATAAAGTTTTATAATACATGAATTAAAATAAAAACCTCAAAACATTTGTAGGTATATTTCTGATGAATTACTAGTCTATTAAAAACGATATGAATATACAAAGACCACGTTTTTGTAGCTTTTACAATCACTATAGTAAATCTATAATTACATGGAATTATATAAAACCATTAGTGCATTAATTAACTTTCAAAGTCATGTTATTTTTTAAATATTTTTAATCGATGTTTATTGACTTATTTCTTAATAACAGTAGCTTATATTATAAAATAATATATTGGCCTATAGGAAATTAATTAAATTAAAAAAGTATAATATTTGAAAGAGGTAATTAATTCGGATATAATTTTCTACACAATTTTATCAATAAATATCTTAAAAATTTCCTTATTTTATATCGGACGGTGTTTGTGTGGTCAGGGCTCGGCTAGGCTCCTCTCAGTTGATATCTGTCTCTCCCTCTTCTTCTCTTCTTCTCTTCGTCTCTTCTTCACATCACTGTGTTCGTCTCTCTTTTTCTCTTTCTCTCGCTCTATTTTATCTTTTTTCAAATCATTCCTATCAGAATTCCGTTACGCCCCTCTCTATCTTCGTTTCGGGGATTTCGGAATCTGGAGATTCCAATTACTGTTCAATCAAATGGTGGATCGATTTAGTGCGATTGCTTTGCTCCATTAGCAATGACATCGTCTGCTTCTTCCATGTCCGGTGCGTATTTCTTTAATTCTTCTATCTAATTTGGGTTTTATATTCGTTACGGAGAAATACATGTGAAGACAGAGTTTAGGGAAGCTTATACGAGTCGATTGTTGTTTTTTGATTTTCCGTGTAATTGAATTTCTGCGAAATTCTGTAACTCTTCTACCGAAATTCTCGTCTGGGCCGTGATTATCTTAGCTATGAGGCCGTTACAAAGAGCGAGAGAGACGGAGAGAGGAAGAGTCTTATTTACGGCTGCGTTGGCCTCTTTTCCTGATTAGGGGTCTAAACGTATGCAGGGAATGGGTTAATGTACAATTAGATTGGCAAGCTGGTTTAGTTTATGTTTATGGTCGTTGCGTACTGCAACTGCTATGATTTTCCTGTTTTTTTGTGAATTTGTTTGTGAGGGAGAAAGAATTCTCGTGGGTGATAGTCTCTCATCTTTCTCGTTTCTGTTGGGATGTTGAGAAAATGTCGAGAAGTAAGATTGAGAGCGTCGAGGTTTAAGATTAGTGTTTCTATTTGTAAACTCATATGCAGATTGAACACACAACCTACCCTTCTTGTTGAGGACCGAAGTTTTTCTTGTTTTACTCTCTTAAGTTAATTGCGTCTATTGTTCCCTTTCTTTTTTGGTTTAGTTGATATGTTTAGAGATACTGCTGGTTCATTGCAGTGTCCGTGGAATGTGTCAACATATGTAACCTAGCGAAAGGAGATGGGAGTGCAAGAAGTGATTGCAATGCTCTCTCCTGTGCTTGGAAAGCTCCAAGAGTGTTAACTGGGTTTCTAGCGAGCACAGCTCATCCACCCGTGTGTTCTCTTTATTTACATGATAGAAATGGAAGGAAAAGCAGAATAAAATCTGTAAGTACTTTGCTTTATGTAGAGGGATATTATTAAGATTATTATGCGTGGCTTTGATGGTTTATTTAAGCTCCGGAGTTGTGATTTTTACATATTTACCTTGTTCATACTCCCCTGGTGGCAGTTTTTGCTACCTATATCTCAGGATTCCTTATGATTACTGCTTTGGATTTTGTAGTTCGCTTGGCAGAGGTGTGAATATGGAATAGGCTTATCTGAGATTCGTCACTTTGTAAATGTGAGACAAATCTTGAAGTCCAGATTATCTTGTGAGAGTCAGAAAAGATGGGAACTGTATTGCTTACCATCTGATTATTCTGCTGCATACGATGGTGTTACAGTTGAAACATTGTGGAAGGTACTACAGCCTGCCCTCTTCATTTTCAATGGTACTGTATCAGCACAGTACACTTGACCATTTTAGTGGGTGATTATCTCTGCAGGACCTCCTCCCATCAATATCTTACTTATCCTGTAAAGAATTAGAATTTGTTCAAAGGGGTCTTAAGGTATGATACAAGTCTTTTAATATTTGAAGCGCTTCTTTCAGCTATATCCTTTGACATGTTAATTATTAAAGCAAATTTGAGTTTCTAGTATTCAAATCGTAATTCAGTAAGAAAGGTTCATGCAGTTAGCGTTTGCGGCACATTTTGGTCAAAAGAGGCGTAGTGGGGAACCGTTCATTATTCATCCAGTTGCAGTTGCTCGTATCCTTGGGGAACTGGTAAGTGGCATGGTTAATTGTGAATATTTGCACTAGAATAAGTTGGAATGATTGATAAGTTACTTTTGTACTTGTTCAGGAATTGGATTGGGAGTCTATTGTTGCTGGATTACTACATGACACCGTCGAGGATACAAATTTCATTACTTTTGAAAAAATTGAAGAAGAGTTTGGTGCAACTGTGCGACACATTGTAGAAGGGGAGACCAAGGTCTGCCTTCGTGTACTGCAAATTTTTTCTATCCTCTAAACTGTTATGGAAAAAGAGCCCCGTGCTTCCTTCTCCGTAAAGTGCATAAACATTCTTCCTTTTCAGGTGTCAAAACTGGGAAAGTTAAAGTGTAAAACTGAAAATGAATCAATACAAGATGTTAAAGCAGATGATTTGCGACAGATGTTTCTGGCAATGACAGACGAGGTAATAGTTTGCAAATCACTTGGTTTGGTTCCTAAATAGAGGACTAGTTATACTATAAATCTAACTTAATTGCTCTTTCCAGGTTCGTGTCATTATTGTCAAGCTAGCTGACCGGTTGCATAACATGCGTACTCTCTGCCACATGCCTCCCCATAAGCAGGTGAAACCCTAAAAGAAGTTGAGATTTGCTACCCATTACAATTCTCAGCTCTGTGATAATTAATGACTGTGTGGATTTCCTCCAGTCCAGCATTGCAGGGGAGACTTTGCAGGTTTTTGCTCCTTTAGCGAAATTGCTTGGAATGTATACTATAAAGGTATAAATCTTTCCTTGTTGTTTGTGTCTGCTAATTTTTTTAGAACAGTAATATGCCACGATGTGGTCATAGTGCACATTGGAACTATAATGTATATGTGAGACCTAATTGTCTCATTTGGCGTTTTGAGCTTTGTGCAGTCTGAGCTGGAAAATTTATCTTTCATGTACGTAAATGCTGAGGATTATGGTAGAGTCACAAGCCGGATTGCTAACCTCTACAAAGAGCATGAGAAAGAACTCACTGAGGTAATTTCAACTTTAGCATTGAATCTGAGCTCCAATTGGAAAAACTTTTGCATTGATCAGTAATTAAAGGATAGTAGAGAAAGATGTTGACTATCGTCCCTACTCGCTCTTTCACATTTTGAACTGCGAATTCACCTTGGGCGTTTATTTAGTTCATCTTCATTCACAGAGTCCTACTATGTATCTTAGGCAAACAGAATTTTGGTGAAAAAGATTGAAGATGACCAGTTTCTGGACCTTGTGACTGTGAGTACTGATGTTCGATCAGTTTGCAAGGAAACGTACAGGTGAATCCATCAACGTATTCTTCACTTTGCTCTGTTGTAACCTATCATCTCTTTCGGTATCTGAAGGTTCTTACTTTTACCTGCAGCATATACAAAGCTGCGCTCAAATCAAAAGGATCAATTAATGATTACAACCAGATTGCTCAGGTTTGTCTTGTACTCTCTTTTCCCAGTTGTGTGAAAAGTTTATATTGCAGAGCTTCCATCTGTGAATTTGATATGACTATTAACACGTTGCCTCTCCATCTTTATTTATTTTAGCAGTTACGGATTGTCATAAAGCCAAAACAGTCTGTGGGTGTCGGACCTTTATGCAGTCCACAACAGGTAAAACCCAAATAAAAGAAGTGGGTATCTTTGTTCTATTTGCTCGAGTATATCACGTAGCTTTCTGACTGTATCGTCGATGCAGATATGCTATCACGTTCTTGGGCTAGTTCATGAGATCTGGAAGCCTATTCCTCGAACTGTAGGTATCTAATTTTCTGTCTTCCAGGATACATCTTCACTACAGTACGCCTGAGCATATATCTTGCCTTCTGCTATAGGTGAAAGATTACATTGCGACCCCGAAGCCTAATGGCTACCAGAGCCTCCACACTACTGTGATTCCGTTTTTGTATGAAAGCATGTTTCGGCTAGAGGTTCAGGTATATATATAATATTATTGCATTTAAAAAAAACTGCCAATGTTATAATTATTTGGTTTTTATCTTTTGAAAGTTGAAGCATGGGAAAAGTTCTGAAACGGATATCAATTGAGTAATGTTTACTAAAAGTCCAGTTCCATCTGCAGATCAGAACAGCGGAGATGGACTTGATAGCTGAAAGGGGCATTGCCGTTTACTACAACGGCAGGGCTGTTTCTGCTGGATCAGCAGGAAATCCTCGTTATATGGGTCGAAATTCAAGGGGAAAGACTGTTTGTCTCAACAACGCAGATTTTGCACTCAGGGTATTTTGTTACCATAATTACAAGTAAAATGGAGAGAGCCGTTCTAGAAGTAGGCAGTGATATCTTTTTGCCTTCTGAATATGATGTCAGTTACGACAGTTTATTTTTCCAGGTTGGATGGCTCAATGCAATAAGAGAATGGCAAGAGGAGTTTGTGGGTAACATGAGTTCTAGAGAATTTGTGGATACAATTACGCGTGATCTTCTAGGCAGTCGTGTGTTTGTATTCACACCTAAAGGAGAGGTAATGGCTAAGTTCAACTAAAAGCATCTTACACCTTCATGTGAAAATCTCACGTTCTTGATTAAATGCTTTGGTATTCTATTTGCAGATAAAGAATCTGCCTAAAGGAGCTACCGTTGTTGACTACGCTTATTTGATTCACACAGAAATCGGAAACAAGATGGTAGCAGCTAAGGTATATTCCCCATTCCTTCGGTGCTTTCGATTATTACCGTGATATTTTTCGACTCTCCATCAATTACCTTATGAAATACAAACTAGAACAGACGTTTATGATACTTCAACTGTTTGAAACTGCAGGTCAATGGTAATCTCGTTTCTCCAACGCATGTTCTTGAGAATGCTGAAGTCGTGGAGATAGTCACCTACAACGTTTGTATCTTTGATCTCTTCCATTTGTTTGCCAGTTCCCCTTTTCTTTCACATACCCTATTCTCATGTTTTGTTTTTGTCTCATCACAGGCCCTCTCAAGCAAATCTGCTTTTCAGAGACATAAACAGTGGTTGCAACATGCCAAAACAAGGAGTGCAAGGCACAAGATTATGAGGGTACACATCTTTTTTTTGGTAACTTATAATGTAACTGCCTCACTCTTCCTAATTCATGTTTCTTCAACGTATCCCAGTTCTTAAGGGAGCAAGCTGCGCAATGTGCTTCCGAAATAACACAGGATAGGGTAAATGACTTTGTGGCGGATTCCGACAGTGACTTGGAAGACATTTCAGAAAATTCCCAAAAGAGCTTACAATGGTGGGAAAAAATCCTCATTAATGTTAAGCAGTTCCAGTCGCAAGACAAAAGCATAAAGAAGAAACCCACTTCTCAAAACGAAGCCGTTTGGTCCCCAAAGGTGAATGGAAAACACAATAAAGCCATCAAAATCTCGAGTTTGGAGGAACCGGACTTTTTCCTTCCTGGAGATGGAATAGCTAGGGTTTTGCCTGCTAACATCCCTGCGTATAAGGAAGTGTTGCCTAGCTTAGAAACTTGGCGAGCCAGTAAAATTGCGTCGTGGCATCATCTCGAAGGTCACTCCATTGAATGGTTATGTATAGTATCCATGGATCGCAAAGGTCAATTTCTTCATTCACTTATGGTGATTCCACCCACTCTCTTTCTTTCTCTCCTGGAAACTCATAACAAAACTTCGTGGGATATATTTTGCAGGCATAATCGCAGAGGTGACAACACTACTCGCAGCTGAAGGCATTGCAGTGTGTTCTTGTGTGGTGGGTGTTTGAGCTAAACTTCTTTTAAAAAGGATTACGGTATTATAGACCCTAAACTATTTTTTTTTGGTGAAAAAAACTCTGAACTATCAAAATGGTTTTCTAGATCCTGAATTTTGATTATCTGAGTTTTTTAAACTTTAAACCTTAATAACCGATTTTTTAAAACCGAAATCTCAAATTTAAACATTGGAATTATACTATAAATCCAAATTTGGATTAAATTTTGAGATTATGATTAATTTTTTAATTTTGATTTTAAAAAAACCCGGTAGGGTTTAAAAACTTAGTTGTCAAAGTTCAGGATTTAAAAAAAAATTTCACCAAACGTAAATAGTTGATAGTCTAAATACTATAATCCTTTCGAAAATTCATTGCCCAAGTACCAATCTTTACATATTTCATTGTTTTTGCAGGCCGAGATTGACAGAGGAAGAGGACTAGCCGTTATGTTGTTTCAAATAGAAGCAAATATCGAATGCTTGGTAATATCCCAATGTTCTAAACTTACTTGTTTGTCTCTCAGTTTTATAATACCTTTACCGATCCTTAGATAACTAATCTAACCCATGTCCCTGCGGATCTGTGACTGACAGGTTAGCGTATGCTTAAAAGTGGATCTAATACTGGGTGTATTAGGGTGGTCCACTGGTTGCAGCTGGCCAAAATCAACAAATAATGCTCAAGTTCTTGAGTGTTAGCCAAATGGGCTCATATCATATGTGGCCATCAAGTTTTGTCATATAAAGAAACCAAAGTTGAGAGAGATAAAAAAGAGTCAGGTTGGTTCAAATACACGTCACATAATTAGAGTTAGAGAGCTCTTATAATAATATATTCTTGAAAGATAAAAAAATTTAATCATTTGATTAAAAATCTCTAGAAAAAGAATAAAACACAAGAAAAAACCCAAAAAAAAAAGAGAATCAAATTCTTTTAGATGTGTATGTGTTTATCAAATTCAGGTTATATGTATATATAAAGAAGACAAGAGAATAATCACTTAGTGGACACAAATTTAATGTAATACGTAGATACTCTTTGTAAAAACTATATACTTGCACATATTCAAAATTTAATTTCTTATGTTTTATTTTCTTCATTTTTATACTTATTTTAAATGTTAATTTATAGCGAACACAAAAATTAAAAATCAAAACAAATCTCATAAAAATTATATATTAAAATACATGACAAATCAATAAAATTAAATTAAAAAAAAAAACAAAGAAAACAAGCACTTAGCTCATTTTCAGACAACATTAGAACAAATCAAAACAAATTATTTTATATGATGTTGATCATCATGAATTTATCAATAGTAGGTAGGTTCATTGGTGAAGAAGAAAGGACCAGACCAGTAAAGCTTGAAACTTTTGTCTTCAAGAACACGGAATTTCTTCAATGGCTGTCCTTTAACACCTTTGTTGTAATCAGTTGGGAAATCACAGTCAGCAAGTGGAGATTGGTAAAGAAAAGTTTTGCATTTTGTCACCATTCTTCCTTTACGAAGCTCTGAAGGGAATAGCGTAGCAAAGAAGTAACCTTTAGAATCAGTTTTCCTGCTCAATATCGAAACTGGAACTATCTCATTCCCATATTCATCAGTCTTCACACATGTAATCCTAGCCGTAGCACCTGATTTCATCAAACACAACATAAATTACACCAAAATTAAATATTCAAGGTTCGAACCTCGACCTCTAAATCCGATGTATCACACAAGAGCAGTTAAATTAAACCAATTGAACTAGAACGTCAAAAGAGCCACAAATTGAAAATAATCATATTTAACATGTTCTAAACATGATTTTATTTTTTATAGAATTCCAGTACAACAAATCTTTGATTAATTATATTTCTAAGAGATAATTCATAAATGAAATGACTTTTCTATGTTCAGATTTTTTTTTTTAATTTAAAATAATAATTAAAATTACGGTACCTTCAATTGGGTAAGATTTGTCAGCGGTTTGGCACATAATAATTCCTTCAACGGCGACCGGAATCAATTTTCCGGTGTCGGGATCAGCTTCGTCGCTGCTATAAGCAACTGAGGATATAATAAGAGATGAGAAGAGGATAAGAGATGCAGCAAATGAGAGACTTGAGAAACCCATTTTGCTTGCTTGCTTGCTTTGTTTTATATGATTTTTTTTTATTATATAGTTTTGTAAACAAGGCAAGTGAAGTTTTGAATACAACTTCTATGGCTTTATATAAGTTTTAATTTTATGATTTAATTAATTGTTTAGTGGATATTAAATTAATACTAACTTAATTGAAAATTTGAAATTAAGAACGTGTTTGCACGGTATTAAATAAGAACGTGTTATTGTCTAGACGTGATTTCCATTACACTGTTAGAAGAACTGTGGGATTTTACCAATTCCAAACAAATAGATTTCCTCTAAATTATTTTTTTTTGCCACCTTTCCTCTAAATTATTTAATATGCTGTTTTCGATTTAAAAATTAAGAAGATTGAAATAACAGAAATTTTTCTAAATTAAATATGAATTGGGGTATAAAAGTTTGGATATTTTTTGGAGAAAAAAAAAAGAATGCATTTATTTATAATATTTTAAAAAATTGTTTTATTACTTTTATGTTTATACAATTATAGAGGCCCAATAAGGCCTATATAAGCTAATACAAATAGGCGCAATATACGAAGGCCCATTAGAGGCCCATTAAAAGTAATTTGGTCGGTTATTTTATTATTATTAAAGGAAAAAAAATAGAAATGCGAAATTCAAAAAGTTACGTGGCGTGAAAAGAGAGCGGCAGTTGTCTTCTTCCTCTGACGAAACCAAATTCATGGCAGAGAGCACTCAATCATCACAGGACCCTCCACTGCTCTGTGTGTTCATGTATGTTGTATATAGTGTATGAATTTCACTATCCATACTCAAACACGTCATTTGGAAGGAAATAGTAGAAGAAAACATAGAAGATCATACACGTCTTCTTTCTCTGTTTTCCTTACATCATTCCAGAATCAGTTTCCTTATCCACATCCGTGGTTTAGTGATTTTCTACTTTCTAATCGCGTGGTCATTCGATTGGCGAAGTTTTTTGGTGTGTTTAGGCGAATTTTGGGATCATTTGAATATACATGGCGAACCCTAGACTCACTAGGATTCTTAGCACGAGAGATCGTGTGCAAGACACTCTCTCCGCTCACCGAAACGAACTCGTTGCTCTTCTCTCCAGGTTTAGCGTCAAACCCTAACTCTTTCCTTTTTTCCCGAGAAAAGTTTTCCGGGAAAATTTCAATGGTTTTTTAAACTAATGCTTAGTTTCGTATGTTTTTTGAAGGTATGTGGATCAAGGAAAAGGGATTCTTAAGCCGCATAACTTGATCGACGAACTAGAATCTGTTATAGGAGATGATGCAGCAAAGAAGAGTCTCTCCGACGGTCCCTTTGGCGAAATCCTTAAATCTGCAATGGTGAAATCTCACTATTCGCTTCTTTTTTTTTCCTTTCCTGGGTCGATTCTGAGTTAGCGAAATTTCATATAGAAATCCGGAATTCCCCTTGTAATTATTGCTAATTTGGGTGTAGGAAGCCATAGTTATACCGCCATTTGTTGCTCTAGCTGTTAGACCAAGACCTGGTGTTTGGGAATACGTACGTGTTAATGTCTTCGAGCTTAGCGTGGAGCAGTTAACAGTCTCTGAGTATCTTCATTTCAAAGAAGAACTCGTTGATGGAGCGTAAGCCTTAAAATTTCCCTTAAGTATCTGTGAAAATTCTTCATCCTCATATTCATCTTAAATTTTCTCTTGTACAAACCCTTAGGAATGGTGATCCATTTCGTCTTGAACTCGATTTTGAGCCATTCAATGCAAACGTTCCTCGCCCTTCTCGTTCATCCTCAATTGGTAATGGAGTTCAGTTTCTGAATCGTCACTTGTCTTCTGTCATGTTCCGTAACAAAGAATGCTTGGAGCCTCTGCTAGATTTCCTTCGAGTTCATAAGTACAAGGGTCATGTAAGTATCTTCAACATAAGCTTGATTTCACCAAGTCAGATATTTTAATGGTTGCCAACTCCTATGGACAGCCATTGATGATGAATGACCGGATTCAAAGCATATCTCGGCTTCAAAGCCACCTTACTAAAGGAGAAGATCATATCTCTAAGCTTTCACCAGAAACTCCATTCTCCGAGTTTGCATATGTGTAAGATTACGTATACAAATGCCATTTCATAGTTGGAGGATAAAATCCTTTGAGCTCCTCACTTATTTACTAGATCTTATTCGATATATAGACTGCAAGGAATGGGGTTTGAGAAAGGATGGGGAGATACTGCAGCTCGAGTACTTGAGATGATGCATCTTCTGTCTGATATCCTTCAAGCTCCTGATCCTTCTTCGTTAGAGAAGTTTCTAGGGATGGTACCAATGGTGTTTAATGTTGTAATCTTATCTCCACATGGATACTTCGGACAAGCAAATGTCTTAGGCTTGCCTGACACTGGTGGACAAGTATTCCCTTCACCTTCTTTAATCCATTTCACCAATACTTCAGATTGGAGTTAGTTTGTTTTAAGACACTAAGTTTTTGTTTGAATGTTTTCAGGTTGTTTATATTCTCGATCAGGTCCGAGCCCTTGAGACCGAAATGCTGACAAGAATAAAGAGACAGGGATTAGATATAACCCCTAGGATTCTTATTGTAAGTTCGTACCGTTGTTGTTCATTGTAAGACTTAAGGATTATCTGAGATCTCTACGGTGTTTAGGGACTTTGTTTTGTTCCATTTCCAAGGTAACAAGGCTGATACCAGATGCGAAAGGAACCACGTGCAACCAACGGTTAGAGAGAGTCAGCGGAACAGAGCACACACACATTCTTCGGGTTCCTTTTAGGTCCGATAAAGGGATCCTCCGTAAGTGGATTTCAAGATTTGACGTATGGCCTTATCTGGAGAACTATGCTCAGGTTAAGAATCATATTTTTCTTACTTTTTGTGCTTACTTCTTATGGAAGATCAAAGTTCACTGTATTTCTTAAAACAGGATGCAGCAAGCGAAATTATAGGTGAGCTGCAAGGTGTACCAGATTTTATAATTGGAAACTACAGTGATGGAAACCTTGTTGCGTCTTTAATGGCTCATAAGATGGGTGTTACTCAGGTAATACCTTCAAGGTTTTTCTCTTTTTTAGATTGTATATGTATGGTAATCTCAGATATTAATCTTGATTGATATAACAGTGTACCATTGCACATGCTCTGGAGAAGACTAAGTATCCAGATTCAGACATTTACTGGAAAGAATTCGACGAAAAGTATCACTTCTCTTGCCAATTCACAGCTGATTTGATAGCAATGAACAAAGCAGATTTCATCATTACAAGCACTTACCAAGAAATCGCCGGAACGTAAGGACCGAATAACTAAGAAATATATATATGAAAAGTGTTTTTTTTTTCCATTTGATTAACTGATTAAACCCTTTCAGGAAAAACACTGTTGGTCAATATGAAAGCCATGGAGCTTTCACGCTCCCGGGGCTGTACAGAGTAGTCCATGGCGTTGATGTATTTGATCCAAAGTTCAACATAGTTTCACCTGGTGCAGACATGACCATTTATTTCCCATTTTCCGAAGAACAAAAGAGACTTACAGCTTTACATGGCTCAATCGAAGAAATGCTCTACAGCCTTGAACAAACTGATGAACATGTGTGAGTGTTTCTCCTCCATATTCTCTCTCAAAACTCAATCCTTTTGCTAGAGATTTGATCTCAGATGGTTAACTGCAGTGGTACATTGAGGGATCGATCAAAGCCAATACTCTTCTCAATGGCAAGGCTTGACAAAGTGAAGAACATATCAGGTTTAGTTGAGTTATACAGTAAGAACAAGAAGCTGAGAGAGCTGGTGAATCTGGTTGTAATAGCTGGTAACATTAATGTTAAAAACTCTAACGACAGAGAAGAAATCTCAGAGATTGAGAAGATGCATGATCTAATGAACAAATACAAACTTGAAGGACAGTTTCGGTGGATAACTGCTCAGACAAACCGTGCTAGAAACGGTGAGCTTTACCGTTACATAGCCGATACAGGAGGTGCTTTTGCTCAGGTAATACTTCTATAAACTGAACTCAATTCACTATAAAACTGTTGATTAAAGTAGCTTCTTTTGTCTTCTGTACACACATAGCCTGCGTTCTATGAGGCTTTTGGGCTTACGGTTGTTGAAGCAATGACTTGCGGACTTCCGACTTTTGCCACGTGTCACGGTGGTCCTGCAGAGATTATAGAACATGAGATATCTGGATTCCACATTGATCCATATCATCCTGAACAAGCAGGGAACATCATGGCTGATTTCTTTGAACGTTGTAAAGAAGATTCAAACCATTGGAAGAAAGTATCAGATTCTGGTCTCCAAAGGATTTATGAAAGGTAACTTAACCAAACCGAACCGAACCGGGTTATTGCATAATATAGTCAAATATGTTTGACCTAGAAATAAACCGTTAAAACTTGGTTGGTTAGGTACACATGGAAGATATACTCGGAGAGATTGATGACACTGGCTGGTGTTTATGGATTCTGGAAATATGCATCCAAATTGGACCGTCGCGAAACGCAACGATACCTGGAAATGTTCTACATTCTCAAATTCCGTGATTTGGTCACAATTCACAAACACTTCTTCTTCTGTATAATATCATATAACTCGTTTAAAGATCGTTAAGATTTACTAGGTTTTGTTATGTTTTTTTCAGGTGAAAACTGTTCCTTTAACCGCCGATGAATGAAGAAGCTATATCCTTTGCGTAGGGATGAAGTTGTTTGTTGTGAGATAAGCTTCATAAATAAAGAAAATAAATGAATAAAAATGGTGTTGGTCTTGGTCTGTATTTATTACTACGAACACTTATGTGTCATGTGACTATGTTGTGTCATGTGACTTATGTGACCCATATGTTGTAAATTTGTAGCTCACAAGTAATCTCTTTTACATTTCATTCACGCCTCTTCAGATAAATTACATGATTAGTTTTTCATTAATAATAATTTAAAATTATTTACGGGTAAACTAAAAGAATGTAAAAGCAAAAAGAATCATTATGGGTTTTATTTTATTTTAATTAATAAAATATAGGGAGAGTATATATGTATTGTTAAATAAAAATAAAAAACCTGACAGGAGAAGAAAAAGAGAAGACAGACAAAAGCAGCTTTATTTGACGAATCACTCTTTCTCTCTCTTTGGTCAATTGCTCGCTTCTCGTGTCGTGGAAAATTATTTCCCCAATGCCAAAACAAAACAACATCAATCATCATTCATTATTATTATTTTTTTTTATGTTTATTTTTTTTCTTTTCCGAATCTCTATATTTACTCGAGCTCCCACATTAATTAGCCTTTTTTAATTTCTTTCTTCATTATATCGAAACAATTCTTTTACTCCTTTTTTTTTTTTGTTTTTTTCAACCTTTTTTTCTAAATACTCCTATATCTTTTTTCCTCCGTTTTGCAACATTAAATATTTTGTGAAATTGTTTCAAAACAAATATATTTATTTTCATAATAAAGTGTGTCGAGGAAAAAAGGAAAAAAAAAACCTGTGTATCGTAGGCTGTTAAAATAAAATAAAATTTAAAAATTAATTAAAAAACTGTGACCTTGTAATTTTCTGAAGATTTTCGACAATCCTGAAAATGTGGAACCAATTACATCACTCATATCTAATTAAACCGTTTAATAGCAAAAGATTTAAACGAAAATTCAAAATATAACGATGTCGAATATCTTTATAAAATAAAAAAAGGATAACATTAAATAACGACTCTGAAATTACACTTAAACTAGACCAGTGTCCACTTCGTGACACAATCATTCATAACTATATACTAAAAAATCATAATTAAAAACACACTAAACCGTTCCGGTTACATTACTAAAATCAAATAAAAAAGAGTCAACGATTACACAACACTAGAGTTGACCATAGGAGTGAGCAAAGTAAGCAAGAGCTCCAACGAGAGGAGCGTTGATGTAAGTCGCCGGCTCCGATTGCTCGTAATCGGACCGTACATCTGGAAAACGGTCATGTTGGTCCGGTCCACCTATGACTGCACCAACCAAGAAATTAGGGTTTGGAGATTGTGAATTCATAATTGAGAAGCCTTGGTGACAGTCAATCTTGGCCGGGTGGTTCACGACGGAGGGTAAGGAGGAGCCACGGTGGTGAATTCGCCGTGGAAATTTTGGACCGTAACCAACCATATATGACATTCTCAATGGATTCTCTCCTAACAAATAATCCACCTGTTTAACCAATTTTATAAAAAAAAAATTGTTAAAAAATTATAACAAAAAAACAACAAATTTTTTTTGGAATAATGATAAATTAAACTTTGTACATTGTATGTTTGATAAAAAAAATCTATACTTTAAATTTGATAAAACAAATTTTCTATTTTATTTTTAGAGAATTTTAACTCTATGTTATAGTTATTTGACTTTTGATCGTTAACTATGAATAATTGAAACTTTTCGTTTCAACCATACCAAAAAACAAAGAAAAACAATTTTCTTTAAGGGAAAAACTAAAATTTAGGGTTATTGAGTTAGTAAAACCGATAAAAAACTATTGATGGGTCCAAATCATCAGTTTGGAGAAAATTAAAATCGTCACATAACTAAGTACATATTTTTTGTTTTTGGACTAAACACAAAAATTGCATGGTTTATTATACCATTATTTTATAAAAATTCACTTTTTTAAAAAATTAATTTTGGACCTGTTTTTTGGCGATGGAGCGGAGGCGGCCGGGAGTGTAGACGGAGCCGCCGCAACGGACGACGGTTCTAGCGGAGGATAAGTATTTGGCGTAGGTTAAGAGCAAGAAAGCCGTTGAGGTTACATATTGCATGTTAGCATCTTCCATTTTGAATAACAACCCACCTAAATAAAAGAATAATAATTAGTAAAGAGTAGAGGGGTATATATGCAAATAAGTTAAAGTTAAGGGGGTAAAATGAAAAAAACCTGGTGTATATTGTGAAGAAGAAAAAGGAGCACCAGGAATAACAGAACATATGAAATTATCAGCATGACCTTTATATTCATGAAGTGTTCTAACCTTCTGAACCAAAAACGCCTTTCTCCAACATAAAAATTCAAAATCAAGATTAGGGTTTCACTAAATCTGAAAAAGCTTGAATTTTTATTTAGGGTTTTGTATAAAATTTGAACCTTTGTTAAAAGAATTCTAGCTCCGGCGTGTTTATTGTCCCAACCAAAAGTATTGTCATATTCAGCAGCTCCAAGAATTTGTCCATTTACTTGAATATAATTCAAATATGTTGGATTCTTTGTCGCTTTGTGTAACCAAGCAGCTCCCCACAGTAACTCATCCTTTCAAAACACAAAACCCAAAAATTCAATTTCAATTTCTCCAAAATCTTAGCTTAAATTTTATTGATTTTTGTGCAGAGAAACCCACTTACTTGATAACCAGAGTAAGAACAGTAAAATGGGCAAACTTCAGGTTTCAATCCTGTACTGTATGTTCCTCTGTATTTATCGGCGAATGCAAAAACCTTAAATTCCGCAAAAAAACACGCAAAATTTGAATCTTTTTCCAGATGAAATCAAACATAAGCATAAGATTTGAAGGTTTTTCAGATGAAATCAAACATGGTTTTGAAGATTTTTGTCTGAAATTTGAGTTTTTGTTTACCCTTGTGGCTCGTTTGAGGAGGAGTTTGGAGTAAGAAGGGTCAGATTTACGGAAAACAATAGCAGCGGCGGCGAGAGCAGCGGCGGTTTCAGCGGCGACATCAGAGCCAGGGGTATTTTTGTCTACTTTATAAACACTTCTTGGTGTATCCATGTCTTCTGGTCTTTCCCAACAAGAATGGTCTGCGTTTGCATCACCAACTTGAACATAGATAGTGTCAGGCTGTGAAGTTGCTTTAAGGAGATAATCAGTAGCCCAACGAATCGCAACTTTAGCATTTGGTAACTCAGATTTCATGAGACCACCAAATTCAATTACACTCCATGAAAGCATTGTTGTTGTAAATGCCATTGGAAATCCAAACTTTACATTGTCTCCTGCATCATAGTATCCTCCCACCAAATCCACCTAGCAAAAAAATTAGGGATTTTTTAAAAAAGAGGAACAAAACAAAAACATAAACCCTAATTTTTTTTCTCTGTTTTTTACACCTAAATCCATTCATTTGTCCATAAATGTTGCATCTTTTGGCGATTTTGAAACCCATTTCGTTGAAATTTCTCAGTAATCAAGCAAGTCCCTTTAACAAAATTAGGGTTTTTAAAAGAGGGGAAAAAAATTTCCTCTGGTTTTGCACAAGGTTGAATCTTTTGGCGATTTAGGTAGAGAATTGAACCTACATTGTTCAGATCTCTTACTAATCAAGCAAACCCATTTCATGTGCATAAAAGTAAACTAAAAAAAGAGGAGAAAGGGAAGTTGGGGATGGTTTACATGAAGAGCAGAGCCATCAGAGAGACCAGAGTCTTTTCTCCAAGTCATTCTCTGGTTTGAAGGAAGCTTTCCTGACCTCTGACCTTCAAAGAAGAGGATGGATTTAGTGAGAGCATCTTTGTAATTGTGTTTGGCAAAGCTGTGACGGTGGTTGTGAGCGTTGAGAGAAGGAAACGAAGAAGAAGAAGGAGGGAAGTAGAAGCCATTGCAGAGAAAGAAAAAGAAAGAGAGAAATGTGATGACTTTGAAGGCATAAGAAGAAGAAGAAGAAGAAAAGAGAAAGAAAGCCATTTGTCTGAAAGAGAGAGCTTCTGTTTAACCAACCAATGAGAAGAGATTGCAGAAGCTGCTTTGAGTGAAACAGAGGAAGTAGCTCACCTCTTTATAGAGGAAAAAGACCTCACTTTCTCTCTCTCTCTTATCTTTCTCTCTCTTATCTTTCTCTCTCTTGTCACTCTCTCTCTATCTTGTCAGAATCTTTCTCTCTCTAGCTAAGCTAGCTAGAAGTTTTTTTGACTCTTTTTCGCGTTCCCATACGATGAAACGAGTTGAACTGAAAACTAGCTTGTCAGAGGACTGAACTGACAAATGGGAGAAGTTTTGGGCCAAATCCAAAGAAAGAAAAGAGTTGAGGGAGGTCTTTGATAATATTGAAAATATATAAGTGTCCGTACGGATTTTGGTGTGGGAGATGGAAGCCCATCCGCAATCAAACTTGAAAGAGTGAAGACTTGAAACGATTCATATTACTTAGCCATATTTTTTATTTTACTATTATTTTATTATTGCATTTATTATAAGTGAATTTTTGTCTCATATTTGGATAAGATTCGGTGATTTGTCAAGTTTGTAAATGCCAAATATTATCTATTTTGAAATTTTTGTGTGTTTAGTAATTTTTATTGGTTTATAATTAAGTGCAAGACTTGGTAGAACATTATTTTGTTAATAAAGTATTTTTTTGTCAATGAGGTTTGTTTACCGGAAAAATTCTCAAGTAGTAGTATTATTTAAAAAACTATTGTTATTTAAAACGATAAGTTAAATAAGTACGTAAATTTCGGTGTTCGAGAAAGCGGTCTAGACAACCGTCTAGACATCGCTTAGGTGCTAGCTGTCTTTAGATCATTAGACAGCCGTCTAGACCGCTTTTTCGAACACCGATTACAATTAACAATTTTTTATAATGTTTTTGTGAAATTAAAAATTTCATTACATTTATTTTTATTTTATAATTCAGATTTATATTTTTTAAAATTTTTCTTTAGAAAATTAAACTAAAACTATTAGACTAAACTTTTTTCAATGTAATAAATCAATTAGGTTATTTTTTACATTTTTTATTCTATATTATATAATTATGATGATATATAATTATATATATATATTTAAACTAAAACTGCTTAAACTTCTTAAAATCGCCTAAACTTCTATTAGACGTTCTAGATCACCTTCTAACATTTTCTTGAACATTGGTAAATTTACACAACAAAAAATTTAATTATCAATAAATAAAGTCACACGATCGAACTTAAAAAATTACTAGATGTAAATTAAGTTTCTCATAAATCTGTAAGTGATTGTATAATTTTGTCGTTTTATTATTTTTGTGATTAACCAATCAATATTTTTATATAAAAAGTAATGTGTGATTTTACATCGCCTGTCAATTAATTTCTCTTAAGATAACATTTTTATTAGTATATTATTAGAAAAATGATAATGAAATTTAAATATTGACTTTTATGTCATAATTAATCATTCAAGGTACATGTATGCACGTGATTATCATTTTTATGCGAATCTATAAACCCTGTCCGTTATTATTTATTACAATTATTACAAACTTTGTCTTTTAATTTATTTGATTTTTGCTTTTTTAAATTAAACTCGTAAAAAATGGGATGATAAATTGCAATTATTGTTTTTATTACAATTATTACAAACTTTGCTAATTGAAATTCTAATTGTTTCGTCGTGCTTCTAAAAGGTTACAATAATTTGAATAATTATGTACTGTAAATGTGATACATCAATGATTATCATAACTCTTAAGTTTCAATCACTAATTAATTTTTAAATTAATTAAACTAATCGTCGACACCCCCCAAATTACACTGTAAATAGTGCTTCAGTGTACCGAGACAAAATTTTAAAAAACAATTATCATGGATTTCAAATTAATATAGTTTTAAATTTTATTAAGGGGATGAATGCAAAAAAAACCTCAAGGTTTGGCGATTTCACCGACTAAACCCTCACTTTTGAAGAGGTGTAAAAAAACCCTAACGTTTGTATTTTCTGCAAATTAAACTCTCCCGTTAAATTGACTAACGGAATTCAAAACACAGTCGTTTTGGTACT
>KE153499.1:70091-96678 GCA_000411095.1 Aethionema arabicum
GATGCGGTTAATTTCACGGTTTCGGGTTTTTTGATGGGAGATGAATGGATGGTTCAGTCTGGTGTGCCTTTTTTAAGCGGTTTAGTGACGTAATTTTGTATATTTTTATTATTTGTATTTTTTTTAATTTTAATTTATTATCATTTTGAAGGTAATTGTAAACTCTTGTAGCTGTAAAAGATTTTTTTTAAATATTGATTTGATATATTATTTAATTAAATGTTATCAGATTTTGTACCAACCACGTGTGCAAGTTAGAAAAAACGTTTAATTTTTTTTAAATAGCATAAAATTATGAAAATATTTTAATTTAATCAAATTTTAGTGTTAAGTGAGAATTTAGATTTTAGAACGAAGACGACCAAGGAAGGAAAAGGGGGAGAAACAATGGAGAAGATAGAGCACAGTACGGTTTCTACGAACGGAATAAACTTACATGTGGCTTCGATTGGTTCAGGTCCAGTTATTCTCTTTCTCCATGGATTCCCTGATTTATGGTACTCTTGGCGGCACCAACTTCTCGCTTTTTCCGCTCTTGGTTATCGCGCCATTGCGCCGGATCTTCGAGGCTATGGCGACTCAGATGCACCGCCGTCTCATGAGTCTTATACCATTCTTCATATTGTTGGAGACCTTGTTGGTTTACTGAATTCCCTTGGTGTTGACCGTGTTTTCGTTGTTGGGCATGATTGGGGAGCTATTGTTGCCTGGTGGCTTTGTATGATTCGGCCTGATTTAGTCAAAGCTTTGGTCAACACGAGTGTTGTTTTCCAGCCGAGGAACCCTTCTGTGAAACCTATTGATGGATTTAGGGCTGTGTTTGGCGACGATTTCTACATCTGCAGGTTTCAGGTCAGAAAATTAGGGTATTAATGATTTCTCAGGGTTTAGAATCAAAAATTGTTTAGGGTTTTTGGTCAACATCACCAGTGGATTGTTGGTGCCTTGTTATACTTTACACTAGAGTAATATCAAATAAGCTACAGAAGATTTATGACTTAAATCTCCATGAAAGCTAGCGTTGATGCTCCTCTCTTATATATTAGATTACTGTTCAGAACAGATTAGGGTAACAATGATTGTCCATGGTAGTGGTAAAGCATGAAATGTTAGAGACATAGAAATTTTTAATTAACAACAGTTGAGGCAAATCACTCTTTTTGCCAACTATTATGTGGTGTTAGTATAAACTGATTTCGATCGGTATATAATAGTGTGATTCTCCGTGTTTTGATGCTGAAGTCTCTTATTCCATGGCAACGAGGAATCTTGGTGTTACTTGAGCTAATGCGAAAGTGTCTATTGAAAATGAAAATTCCCCAAAACCAGCCACTAGTGATTACTGTTTGGAGATGTGGAAACTGGGACCATCAGCTAGTTATACAAAGCTCAAATTAGTTCTTTCTTTGACATTAATGGAGCATGTGATGGGGGGTTTGAAAAAGACATAGTGCTATGCTTTATATAGTGAAGTGAAAGTCAAGTTATTTACTCTATTTCGTTTCTATGAGTCTTTTAAGTAAATGCAGCTGGGTCAGTCTTGTGGTTTCCATTGCTTAAATGATGATTCAAAGTTCTCTATTTTTCAGGAGCCTGGAGAGATCGAAGAAGACTTTGCTCAAACTGATAAGAAGAAGTTAATGACCAGATTTCTCACTTCACGTAACTCACGCCCACCTTGCATTCCAAAAGCAGTTGGTTTCAGAGGTTTACCTGATCCCCCTTCTTTGCCTTCTTGGCTAACCGAGAAAGACATCGATTTCTATGCTGAAAAGTTTAGCCAGAAGGGATTCACCGGTGGATTAAACTACTACCGTGCTATGAACTTGTAAGTCATATGAACTCATTTAGCCACCACTGTCGTATCATAACTTGATCTGAGTCTAGTCTTTTCCTCACCTGTAGAAGCTGGGAACTGACGGCTCCATGGACCTGGCTACAAATCAAGGTCCCAGTGAAGTTCATAGTGGGTGATCTAGACATCACATACAACTTCCCCGGCACAAAGGAATACATACATGAAGGTGGTCTGAAGAAACATGTTCCGTTTCTACAAGAAGTTGTGGTAATGGAAGGTGTTAGTCACTTCCTCCAGCAAGAGAAACCTGAAGAAGTCACTAACCATATCCATGACTTCTTCAAGAAATTCTGAACTTGTGAAATCGCTTTATCGTAGCACTTCGTCGGTACTATGTTAAGTTTCAGTTCATAAGTAAACATGTTTATTTGTCTTACTTGTTGTGTGTTAGTGTTTGTAAATGGATTTAAAGAATAATGTGAATTTGGGATGATCATTGGTTCGCTTGAATGAATTATGGTTAATAATATAAAAAAATGAATTGTTATAAGGCACCTAAAATCAGGGTTACTTTAGATTTTACTAATAAAAAGTTAAATTTTTTAATGTGAAATACATTTTTTTGTCTGAAAAAGATTAAAATACATTATGCAATATGGTATTTGCTAGTATATGGTATGGTTGGATATTTATAAGTAGTAGTTAAAAAATTTGCTACTTTAGTATTGTGTTGGCGGATTTTAGAGTAATATGGCGCGTCTAGTTCACGCGTCTGATACGCATAAAATTCCCACCATGTAGACAAATATTCACAATTTAAGGGGTCAAGTCAGAAGAACCACTACGCAGCGAAAAGACAAGAATACCCTCGTCTTCCTCCGTCGCAACCGCTTCTATAGGGTGTCAATTTAGTCAAACCATATTTTTCTGTTTGTTGTCCAAATCTTCCCACATTCTTCTTCTTCTCACGAACCTCTTCGCTGTACGCTTTTTTACCTAAAACCAGTTGTGGAAAATTCGTAGAGGAGAGAAGTTATGCAATCATCGAAAGGGCGCCGGAAAGTGGGCCCTACATCTGCTGGAGCCGGTGTAGACTCAGCGGAGAAGCTTGATGAGCTTTTGATATCGTCTGCGATATGTAACGGTGAGGATTTGGGACCGTTTGTGAGGAAGACGTTTGGGACGGGGAAACCGGAGACTCTTCTTCAGCATCTCAAGTATTTTGCGCGATCTAAGGAGTCGGAGATCGAGGAGGTTTGTAAGGCTCATTACCAGGATTTTATACACGCTGTAGACGATCTCAAGTCGCTTCTCTCAGATGTCGAGTCGCTCAAATCTGCGCTCTCTGAATCTAACTCTAAGCTCCAATCTGTGGCGGTGCCGCTCCTCTCGTCTCTAGATTCGTTAGTTGAGGCGCAGACCGTGTCCAAGAATGTCGATCTGGCGATCGGAGCTGTGGCGCACTGTACTCGTCTCATGGAGCTTGTCTCCCGAGCCAACCAGCATCTTCAGAGCGGTAATTTCTATATGGCGTTAAAGTGCGTGGACTCGATTGAGAACGACTTTATGGAGACGACGCCTTCGTCAACGCTGAAGCGGATGCTGGAGAGGAGGATCCCGGCAATTCGATCTTATGTGGAAAGAAAGGTAAGCAAAGAGTTCGGTGATTGGTTGGTCGAGATCCGTGTAGTGAGTCGCAATTTGGGTCAGTTGGCAATTGGTGAAGCTTCGGCGGCGCGTCAGCGGGAGGAGGAGCTCAGAATCAAGCAGAGGCAGGCGGAGGAGCAGAGCAGACTCAGCCTGCGCGATTGTGTCTATGCACTAAATGATGAAGAGGACGATGAATTGGGGTCTGGCCTTGAAAGCGATGCTATTAGTGGCGGCGGCGGATTATTAAGCTTTGATTTGACTCCGCTTTATAGAGCTTACCACATTCATCAGACATTATCCCTTGAAGATCGTTTCAAGCAATACTATTTTGAGAATAGAAAACTTCAGCTTACCTCTGACTTCCAGGTATCTTCTATGACTCCGTTCCTCGAGTCTCATCAGACTTTTTTCGCACAGATCGCTGGGTTTTTCATAGTAGAAGATAGAGTTTTGAGAACTGGGGGAGGCTTGATTTCAAAGCTGGAAGTAGAGAATTTGTGGGATACTGCAGTTACTAAGATGTGTGCTGTGTTAGAGGATCAGTTCTCTAGGATGCAGACAGCTAACCATCTCTTACTGATTAAGGATTACGTGAGCTTGTTAGGCGTAAGTCTCCGTAGGTATGGTTATGCTGTTGATTCCCTTCTAGAAGTATTAAGCAAGCACCGAGATAAGTATCATGAGTTGTTACTATCAGATTGCCGTAAACAGATCACAGAAGCATTATCAGCAGATAAGTTTGAGCAGATGTTGATGAAGAAAGAATATGAATATTCCATGAATGTCCTCTCTTTCCAGCTACAAACATCAGATATAGTACCAGCATTCCCTTACATTGCTCCATTTTCAACCACTGTGCCAGATTGTTGCCGGATTGTACGGTCCTTTGTTGAGGATTCAGTTAGCTTCATGTCTCACGGAGGTCAGCTTGATTTCTACGATGTAGTAAAGAAGTATCTGGATAGACTTCTAGGTGAGGCTCTTGACGAAGCTTTATTAAAGTTGATTAACACATCGGTACATGGAGTTTCTCAAGCAATGCAAGTTGCAGCAAACATGGCTGTTTTCGAACGTGCTTGTGATTTCTTCTTCCGTCATGCAGCACAGCTTACAGGTGTACCCTTAAGAATGGCGGAGAGAGGTAGAAGACATTTCCCTTTAACTAAATCCCAAAACGCTGCAGAAGATACACTCTCAGGACTGCTAAAGAAGAAGATAGACGGGTTCATGGCATTAATCGAGAACGTAAACTGGACAGGTGAAGATACTCCACAAGGTGGAAATGAGTACATGAACGAGGTATTAATCTACTTAGAAACATTGGTTTCAACCGCGCAACAGATATTACCAGCTAAGGTTCTTAAAAGAGTTCTACGTGATGTCCTTGCACACATATCTGAGAAAATCGTTGGAACATTATGTGGAGATTTAGTAAAAAGATTAAGCATGGGTGCAATCAAAGGACTTGATGTGGATATTCAGTTGCTAGATTCCTTTACAGAGAATCTAACTCCATTGTTCACTGATAAAGAAGCTAAAGAGCTGAAGAAAGCTTTCATTGAAATACGACAGTTAATCACTTTGTTCTTGAGCAGTCACCCAGAAAACTTCGTTAATCCAGTGATCAGAGAAAGAAGCTACAATGCTTTAGATTACAGGAAAGTTTCCATAGTTTCTGAGAAATTCAGAGATCCATCAGATAGCATATTTGGGACATTTGGAACAAGAGGATCGAGACAAAACCCGAAGAACAAATCATTAGATGCTTTAATAAAGAGATTGAAGGACGTAAGCTGATGATTTAGTGCATAATCTCTGAGCATACAAACACAAAGACAAAGCGTGTAAGTTCACGCGCCTCCATTCTCTTACTGTTAATTATATGATTTTGCTTTTATATATTTTTTCTCATTGTTGATTCGTTGATCTCTCGAGAACCCCCATGATTGTATTGTATCTCTTTCTTTTAATCCGTTAATAGCATTTCTGAGTTTGATGATTAAGTGTAAACAGAGTACCGTAAACCGACCGGTTTGTTCATCGATGTTACTGTCGGGAGATTGTGAATGTGTGAATGATGCAACTTCATCGTTATCTTTCAGGTAAGTCATCAAAATCTGGTTTAGTTTGATCTATTTCCGGTTTTGGGTTAAAATTGAATCCGGTTATGTTCAGGTTAAAAAGTTGATTGGTTTTGGTGAACGGAGACGAAACGTGGCTGATTTAACCATTCACCACGTGACCTCTCTCTGTTTACGAAATCTCCACCGTCCATCTCTTTCATCGGACGACGTCGTTTTAAACACTTTCCAAAAGACAAAAACAGCTAACTACTACCCTGTCTCCTTCTTCCTCTACTTATAACACAACTCAACTACTTTCCAAATCTTCATAATTAAACTTCAAAACGCAAATTAGACAATGACCTCAAACGCGAAACTCACTTCTTTTCTCATCTTCTTTCTCTTACTCTCCACCGCTTTCGCCGTTTCAAATGATAAGCCAACCGCTTACGAAGTTGTCCAAAGTTACAACTTACCACCTGGAATTCTACCAAAAGGTGTAGTTGACTATAAGCTTAACCAAGAAACCGGTGAGTTCACTGTGTATTTTAACAGTACTTGCAAATTCACCATTGAGTCGTATCAGCTTCAGTATAAATCATCAATCTCCGGCGTTATAACCAGTGGCCATGTCAAGAAATTGAAAGGTGTTAGCGTTAAAATTCTCTTCTTCTGGCTTAACATCGTTGAAGTTTCTGTTGACGGTGGCGATATCGATTTCTCCGTTGGAATTGCGTCGGCGAGTTTCGCGGCAGATAATTTTGTGGAGAGCCCACAGTGTGGTTGTGGCTTTGATTGCAATGGCCTTAAATTTTCTTATTAAATTATATGGGCCTTCTATAATAAATTAAAATAAATAAAAAATAAACCAGTGTGTTTTATTTATTTCTCATTGTAAAATATAGTACAAAAAAATATTATTTTTAGAGATCAAATTATCAGCCATATTAAAAAAAAATATATAAAAAAAATACATCATTGTTTTATTTTTTGCTCAACGATTATTAGTGATTATTGTTTAATTATTGTAAATACGACAAATTACATAATTAATTACTTTGTCCAAAAATAACTAATCTCACATGGAATATGACAGCTTGTATTCTTTATCTACAACTGGTGAGGCCACGTGTCCATCTGTCAGCTTCATACGACGTCGTATACTCCGTCGCTCTAAGATATTTTCAATGACCAGTAGAAAAACCCAATTTTTCCCCAATCGGCAAACGAAAATCTAAAGCTGAGATTTGCGAAGAAACAAAATTAAATCTTTTTAGATTTCTTTCGTGCTTTTTACTCATTCAGATTCGAAATTGCCGAATTGGGTTCCGAATTAGAGAAGAAAAAGACTTATCAATGTCTCGTGTCTCAATTTTAATTGCATCTTTTCTCTTCCTTTGCTATGTATCTTCTTCTTCACTCGCCGCCGCAGATGATTCTCCGACGGCGTATTCTCTCCTCCAAAGCTACAATTTCCCTGTCGGAATCCTTCCAAAAGGGGTCGTGGCGTATGATTTAGACAAGTCAACAGGGAAATTTCATGCCTATTTCAACGATTCCTGTAGCTTCTCTCTTGTAGGTTCTTATCAATTGAATTACAAATCAACAATCAGTGGGATCATCTCAGAAAACAAGCTTAAGAAATTAACAGGTATTAAGGTTAAAGTATTGTTTTTATGGCTAAATATCGTTGAAGTCATCAGGAACGGCGATGAAATGGAGTTTTCTGTTGGGATTACATCTGCTAATTTTGGGATCAAAGAGTTTTTGGAGTCACCGCAGTGTGGTTGTGGATTTGAGTGCAAGGAATTGAAACAAGAAAGCAACAACCCTTTAGTTTCTTCATCTTGATAAGGTACTACAACTACTTTCATGGAATAAACGGTGTTTGATTTGACTATATGTTTGTTTTGAATAATGTAACTATGGTTGAATCTTGAATGTCTTTTGTTCATAAGGTTTTATCATCTCTGAATCATGATTCTGAATAAAGTTTTAGTTTTATTGGAAATCCTTTCTTTTTTAATGAAATTGAGAGTTTTGTTAGAGGCATGAAGTGTTGAACTATATCCATTGAAAGACTCTTCTTAGAGAAGGATGTGTTCTCCAGAATTGGGATCCATTGTTAGAATCTGCTAACTCTTCTAGGGTTCTTTTTCCTGAAATTGATTCCTAGGAAGAAGGATCAAGTCTGTTTTCTGCAGTGTTTTGATGTACTTTTACATCAAGAAAATGAAATTACATGGATTACATGGATTGATTCCATGCTTTCCACTCTGTAGTTGCTACAAGGTAACCAAATTTACACAAACTCAAATTTGAATAATAGTAATTGAGCTAAATGCTACAAACTTTACAGTGATGAAAAGAGTGGAAGGAAAGGTTAAAAGCTTAATTGATGATGTTTCAATTAAACCGGTTTATGAGTCAAATAACCGGTTTGAATTTCCGGGTCTGTGGTCCTCAACACACATTTTGATTATGCTTATGGGCTTTTATGGGCCTTGATGGGCCTAGTGAGCTGATTACATTCCCTTGTAGCTTCGTATCTGTAACAAAACCATTAGGTAGTCAACTACTGTGTTTTAATATCCGGTTTAGGAGAACTTAACCGGAAACAAGAAGCTTTCGATATGATTTTACAATTGATTTCTTGATAAAGTCAAAGTCAAATTAAAGATAAAGTTGCCAAAATTTGACTATTAGTATTGACAATATTAATTTAAAGATTAAAATGATTCAAATGATTGGATAAGATGAAGAACGGAGTCGAATATAAATGAACATGTAACGAAATAGACGACTTTAATTAATTAAGTGTATTGTAGTGATAAAGCCAAAGGAGAATATTCAATATCTGTAGATTCAACGCACCAAATTGCTTCTCTCACTGTAATTGACCGACTCTTCAACAAAAAGACAGGACACGTGTCCTTTATGTTTCTTTGCCCCTTTTGAATTCTTCTACTTCGCCGCTCCAATATTTATTTATTATTTTTTAGTTTAATTAATTATTTTTTAATTAGTTCAATTAATTAATGCCCTGAAATTTAAAATTATTCAAAACTCATATAGAAATTAGGATGTTTATTAATTTTTACTTTATTTATGTAAAATACCTCTGATTGTGCTAAATTTATATATTTTGTTTTTTTTATAAAGATGAATAAATAAAATAGATAAAAACATTTTAAATCAATGGAATCATGATTAATGTGTGTTTAGATGAACGCGAAGAGATAAAATGTCTCTTAAACCTAACGCACACTTGTATTATTTTAAATTTAAAAATTAATATATAGCAGCGGTCGATACGCAACTATACATGTCTCTAAAACTAGCTTACATTAATTAACTACTCTATTAATTAAATTATTATATTCATTTCTACTAGTTGTCGCTAATTGCACTGTTTAGTGCTAATCTACAATGATTATATAATTAAAGCAAGATTTTGTCGGTTTTATACATCCAAACAACACCTTATCTTATACAAGTGTCAATAATCTTTGCATCACTTATCCTATGTTAATATAATTTAATTAATTTTGTTAGATTTTGTGTTAAGAAAATAGGATATTGTAATTAAAAGAAATGTTTTCTATTGAATATAACATCAAACGAATCCTTTTGTTACAACTAGAGGAACAGAAATGTTTCTCTAAATTTTTTTGTATTACAACAGAATCACAAAGATAGAGTTCACCGTAGAGGATCATTACCCAAATCTTTCACTCCCTAAATCTCATTTAAAGACATAATTAATTAATTAATTAATTACTGCTTGTTGTTTAAGAGAGCAGCTCTGAGCTCTGCCGGGTCGATCTCTTTAGAACCGGTTTCCGGTCTGTAGTAACCGGTTTTAGGGTCAGGAACCCATGAGATCTTCTCGCTAGATTCTTCAACTCCCTTTTTCTTCATCGCCGCCGTCGCAACAGCTTTTCCGCCGCTCGAAACGCTCCCTTGCCCCGCCGTCGCCGCAAACCCGCGTCTGTTAATAAAAAAAAAACACAAAACGACACCGTTTAGAACACGTTATAATCAAAACGACACCGTCCATAAAAACAGAGCAAATCGTTTAAAAAACAGAGCATAGGGATTTAATTTACCGGAAAACGGCATTGGAGAGTTCTTGAGAGACGAGAGCAGAGAAGATCTTAACGTTAGAGATAGAACGAGCCATTTTCGAATTACTTAAATGTGTTTTCTTTTACAGAGAGAGAAAAGTTTGAAATTTGATGTTTTTTTTTCTATTTCGCAGCCACAGAACAGAGAAATTTGTTGACTGTAGCGACGAAATTGAAGAAACTTTTGCCTCTCTCTCTCTTTGAAAAAGCTTGAATGATTCGAAATGTGTTGTGAAGAATAAGAAGAGAAGGTTTGTCTTTATATAGATAAATGCAAAAGGAAGTTACTTAGAAAATTCTTCTCTCTCTTCTAATTATAAAGGAGTCAATTATGGCTTTTGAGTTTTGACCCTTAATTACCCCTTCTTTTTCTTAATTAATTGACTCTTAATTCAAATTAACTTTTTTAATTATAAAAATGGCTTTAATTAGGATTTAAATGTGTGATTTATACGCGTTTCTAACTCTAAAATTAATCTCTCCTTTTTTTGTTACAAAATCTAATCTCTATGATTAAATAGTATTATCTTGTAAGTATTCAAATTAATTTGTAACATAAACATATTTATTTAAATATAAGTATACTATATATAAAATATATGTGAATTATAGCAAGAAACGGATTTTTTTTATAATATTTGAATAGTCCAAAATTATGTTGACAGCTGGAGCAATTATTTTTCACAAATATCTGTTAATAAGACGTATAACTAATATATATGCAAAAAAAAAAAGTTTGGTTTTGTAATGATCAAGAGGAATTTAAAGTCGGCAAAGGAGCTTGTGGAATATGGTTTAGGGTGTCAAAACACCATTGGTTTTTTCTTATTATTTATTTTATAAAATATTAGTATAAAATTAGTAATAGCCATAAAATATAGTACTTAATACTATATTATAAAAAATTGATGATATTTTTTAATATTTTGAGGCGGTGGTATCACTTTATTGGTTCAGGAAGGGACGAAAACGACCCACTTGCATTTGCAATTTTGCATTCTCGAGTCTTCAAGAGTTGTTTCTTCGCGAGTGGTTTTCGTATATCACGAGCAACTTGTTTCTTCTAATCGTATATCATCTTTTTATATTTATTTATTGTGATCACTGATGATTCACTCAATAATATAGTTATACAATATATATAAATATATTATTCGCCATAGGAGAGTATTTTGAAAATCATTGGTTGAATTACTGCCACCGTTTTTTAGCATTTTATTTATGGTTTTCGTTACTTATATATATATATAAGTATGCGTTTTATTTAAAACTTTAACTATGCGTTTGTTATGTTATTTCATCAATTAAATTATTTTCTTTAAAATGAATAAAGTAATAAAATGAGGTGAAGTCTGTTGTGTTAGGCGTTTAGTTTGGTATATGAACATGTCATTATTATACATTAATTTAAAACTAAAGATAACATAACATACACACACATAGCACTCGTGACACTTTTTTTTTTTTTACTTTTGTTCTCAGCCTCTTGTTTTTGTTAAAATTTATAATTAATAAAATTAACAATTTAGTGAACTTCAATTATTGACCTTATATAATTAAACAACTAAAATAGAGTATACTACACTCACATGCTTTGTCTGTCGTATTTCGTTTGTTAATTATCGTAATTATGTATTCTATTCGCTCTTTTTTTTCAACCTTTAAAAGTTACATTAAACCCATTCTTTTAAGTTTTAACTCAATTAAAATTTTGAAGTTATCTTTCCGTTGGATATTTATTTATTTCTGAGTATATTTTAATTATATATGCATGCACGTGGATGATATTTATTTTTTTGTAGCAATAAGTACCCCACTTGTTCAGATTCGTATATATATATATATATACATATTAGTGTATATATAAATCAGAGTAATATTGATGTATTCGAATATGTGGACCGCAACAGAAACAATTTGGAGGAAAACAACTATACTATAAAAAAGATACGTACCGAAAAGATGACATGCGAATATTTTTACTCTTTTTTGTTATGTACAATAAAAAATTATATAAAAAATTGTATACACAATGTAAACTTAATAAAAAAAATGTTTTTCGGAAAAAAAAATGTTTATTAATTTAATAACACTTATATTTAGTTATGTTTATTAAGTTAATTACACTTATATTTAGTTTTGAAACATTAGCCATAGAAAAAAAGTTTTTAAAATTGAGCCCAATTTAGAAAGCCCATATCTTATCCATCAAAGGGAATAGTTATTGGACCGTCTATTAAAACAAAATGAAATACCGGCGACAAAACAATACATTTAATACAATCTTATTATAGTACTAATTTAATATACTTCTACAGTTCTACTTGATCAATGTATCACTTCCATGGACTATTGTTTTCTGCCAAATAAATTTTGTTGGAATTATAAATTAACGATATAAAATCGACTGGTCAACGGTCAATGCAATTCCCTTAATATAATTTGTAGGCACGTCTTTGGAAGAAAATAAGTAGTGGTTAACCTTAACCGCCTCAAAAGTATTAGTTTTTTCTTAAACCCCAAAAATATATTGATTTTTTCTTAGACGTTCAAAATCTTATTTAAATGTTATTATCTTCGAGTCGACTCATTTTAAAAGTATGCATAAGGGTTATGAATTCTTTTGATTGTTTTTTTCGACTAATAAAATATTTATTTTTATATTTATATGTTTAAGGAAATAATATATTTGTGGTGATAAATTTGAGTATAAACTATGGACTCTGGAAAAACTATTATAAAATTTTAATGTCCAAATTTAGAAAAACTATTGGATCGAAATGTTATTTTGAAGAGATAGGGGTGTATTTAGAAGTGCTTTCCAAAAGGTGGGGTCTTTTAGGGGCTTAAAAGTTATATGGGCATCTATGCAAAAACTAAAAAAGGACTTTCAAAATTTATTTTAAAAAATATTATTTAATTTTTGTATTTTTTTTGGGAAAGGGAGATGGAAAAGTCCCTTAGGCTTTCAAGGGAAGCCATTGTAGAAGAAGACTTCAAATGCTCGCGCCAACTCTCTTCTGACGAAATCTATAAACTCAGTCTTTTGTTCCTCGGCTTCACTGGTATACAAACCCGTTCGCATTTGCTGGAGAAGTTAGACGACGACGGAAGGAGAAATGGCCAACAAGCTCAAAGTCGACGAACTCCGTGCAAAGCTCGCCGAGCGCGGACTTAGTACCGCCGGAGTCAAAGCCGTTTTGGTAATTTTCTCCCTCCTTCTCTGACCTAGTTCGCAATGAAGTGTTATTCTCTGGTTTTTAGAGGCAGTAATTTACGGAATTTGTGTTTTTTTGGTTCGACGGATTTTACAGGTGGAAAGGCTTGAAGAGGCTATCGCAGAAGAAGAAAAGAAAGCCGCATCGAAGAAGAAGAAAAGAGCCCGCGATTCTTCGGATGTAATCGACGATTCGAACAAAGTGAATGATATTGATGAGTTTCGTGGGATGAATGTGAAGGAGTTGCGAGAGGAAGCTAGTCGGAGAGGCTTAGTTACAACGGGAACCAAAAAGGAACTTCTCGAGAGACTATGCGATGACGTGAATAAGGACTCCAACTCACTGGTCAAGAAGTCCGGTGATGATGGTATGTTCGTTCTCCTTGCTATTGGGAAATTTAGTAGAAATCAATTTATACATAATGAAGTTGTAGCTTTGAGGAGAAATCGTTTGTTGGCGCGTCAGTTATCTTTTAGGGTTTCGGACTAATGTGTTATTGCCATTGTATCTGTATCATGTTTTCAGGGATTAGTAAAGTTGAAGACAAGAATGATGACTCTGATGAAGAAAAGGAAGAAGAAAAGATCGTAACTGCGACAAAGAAGGGTGCAGCTGTATTGGATCAATGGATTCCTGATCAGATAAAGAGCCAGTACCATGTTCTACAACGGGTTAGTCTTATGAAGCTTAGTTACATCTTACTGTATTAATGAATATCGTTAGAAAGTGTGACTTCATGACCATTGCTTTGGGATTGACTTAAGATTTTGATGGTGTTGTAGGGTGACGATGTTTATGATGCAATGTTGAATCAGACAAATATTGGGGATAACAATAATAAGTTCTTTGTCCTACAAGTCCTCGGTTAGTCCTGGATCCAGTATATTCAATTTCCATTTTGTTATGTTGTTTTCGCTTCTTTTGCTTGATACCAATAACTTGGTCAGGGTTAATATGATGATACTTGTCTTGTTCTAGAACTGGGAACCCCTCTGAACTCGAAGCTGTTATATATTTTGCTTTCTTTTTGTCATTCATTTTTGGTTCCAAATTCAATTTATCATGAATCTGTGTGATCTATGTGCAGAGTCCGATAATCAGAAAACATATCAAGTTTACAGCAGATGGGGAAGAGTTGGTGTGAAGGGGCAACTTAAGTTAGATGGCCCGCACTCATGTGATCGTGCAATAAACATATTTACCAGTAAGTTCTGCGATAAGACAAAAAATAACTGGTCTGACAGAAAGAATTTTATCCCTTATCCCAAATCCTATGCATGGCTCGAAATGGACTATGGAGAAGAGGAAAATGATTCAGCTGTGAGTTTTTCGTTATCCTGACGCCTCTATATTTTTCTTCTTACAACTTTGTCATGTGTCATACGCTTGAAAGGATCTGCTGGAATGAAATTTTACTAACCATTTCATTTTTTTGTTTTCCAAACCGAGATGCTATTTCCTGTTTATGTGCAACATTTATAAAGATAATTTCTTTTAGAAAAGCTTAAATGTTGTTTCTCTAAGTTCACAATTTTTTCTCAGGTCAATGATGTTCCCGAGTCTTCTTCTGAAGTTAAACCTGAGGATTCAAGATTGGATACTCAGGTTGCCAAGTTCATCTCTCTTATATGCAATGTCGGCATGATGGCACAACACATGATGGAAATAGGTTAGTCTTTCATTTTTTCACTTCACTGAAATGAGGGGAACCATAGGCAGAGTTAGCAGTGGTTTTGAGTTTCCTTTGCTTGGATGTCGATAGATAATGTCATCATCTTAGTTTGTACTTACTACTCTTTATCATATCCATTTGTTTGCCATTTTGCTGCTTTCTTTACATCTAGCTGATCTGTCAAACTGTCTCTCATATATTTTTGCAATTGAATTTGAAGGATATGACGCTAAGAAATTGCCACTCGGCAAGCTAAGCAAGTCAACAATATCAAGGGTAAAAATAGTAAAATAAGTCTCTTTTTGCATAGTTATAATTGCTGTGATATCAGATAATATGGCTCTTCCTGCATATCTTCAGGGTTATGATGTTTTGAAGAGAATATCAGAGGTGATAGACAGTAAAGATAAAGCCAGGCTTGCGGAACTGACTGGGTAGGTATCTGGTTATACCAAATTTATCTCTTAATTTCTAGACTATGTTTCACGTTTCCCACAAAGAAATCGGTTTACGTAAATCTAACATTGTACCTCTATTGATGCAGAGAGTTCTATACTGTGATACCCCATGATTTTGGTTTTAAGAAAATGCGTAAGTTCATGCACTTCTTAGATCTGTGCTATAGTTCATGATATATAATGATGTTATAACTAAACATATGCTAATAACAGGTGAGTTTGTTATCGACACTCCTCAGAAGTTGAAAAAGAAAATAGAAATGGTAATTCTTTCTCTTGTTTCCTTCTAACGATTTTTAGCCTTCAAAAATAAATGGTCGGCTGCTACATGTTTTATGCAATTTAACATTATCAGTACTTTAATGTAAGGTCGAAGCGTTAGGTGAAATCGAACTTGCAACAAAGTTGTTGTCCGTTGACCCGGGATTGAAGGTAAGATAGTTATTCTTTGTGCTTAATGGCATCATTTCTCCATTGTCGAATAATTCTGTAATTATCTGAAATTATTAATTGCAATGACTGCAGGATGATCCTTTATATTATCACTACCAGCAACTAAATTGTGATTTGACCCCAGTAGGAGCTGATTCAGAGGAATTCTCTATGGTATACTTTGGGTTCTGCAAACTTCGAGCAAACACCTCAAAACTCTTAGCAGAATCTCAAATATATCTATGGAGTTTATAATCTATTTTTTTTGCCTTTGTTTCCTTATATCTAATCAGGTAGCTAAATATATGGTGAACACTCATGCAAAGACGCATTCTAATTACACAGTTGAAATTTCTCAACTATTTAGAGCTTCGAGAGCCAGTGAAGCAGATCGTTTCCAACAGGTATCTTATGGTATTTCAAGCTTTCCCATGTCACACACAGTTATTCTGATTTCTCTTCTAAAGATTTAAAACTTTTTTGGGCAGTTTTCAAGTTTGGAAAACAGGATGTTACTCTGGCATGGGTCACGTCTCACTAATTGGACTGGTATTTTATCCCAAGGTAACAAATTTCTCTTTTCTTTTTCTTATCTTTGCTTAGAGATTTTGATTGCATAGTGACTTAAACTAAAACGAGACACCAATAGGTCTTAGGATAGCTCCTCCTGAAGCACCTGTAACTGGTTACATGTTTGGAAAAGGGGTTTACTTCGCCGATATGTTCTCAAAAAGTGCAAACTATTGCTATGCTAGCAGTGGTGCTAATGATGGCGTCCTTCTCCTCTGCGAGGTAGTAGCCTCTTCATCTATTTTCCTCATAAAATATCCTTTAAACCATTCAACATAAATCACCATTATGTTTGTAAACAATCAAAACTTTTCTAGGTTGCTTTGGGAGGCATGAATGAGCTTCTCGATATGGATTATAACGCAAACAATTTACCTCCAGGAAAGCTAAGGTTAGAACTTCATATTTAACCTTTTCACAAACAAAAATCCTTACTCATATGTTGTATTGGTTAATTCGCCTCCTCACCTGTCCCTGTTCTGGTAGTTTAGGTCTAAATAAAGCATTGATCTTGGTCTTGACTTAGGTCTGAAATAGACATAGATTTTCCTGGTCCTGGTCTGTTTCATCTTTCATAACAACTCTTGAATTGTAAGTTTGTAACTGATGTTGCAGCACAAAGGGTGTGGGGAGAACAGCACCAAACCCAGCAGAGGCTCAAACATTAGAAGACGGTGTTGTTGTACCACTCGGCAAACCAGTAGAGCTTACAGACACCACCAAGGTTACTATTTTTGTATAACACTTTTACAAAATCTGCAAATTATATTTACAAACTTCTCATAAAGTTGTTGTGTTGTGTTCTTTGTTTGTTTGTTTGCAGGGGAGATTACTGTACAATGAATACATTGTGTACAACGTGGAACAGATCAAGATGCGTTACGTGATCCAAGTCAAATTCAACTACACCTAACTAATACCCCTCTGAAACCCTAAGATTATTATGTATATCCCATCTCCTTTTAAACCAGTTATGTAAACAATCTCTTTTAATCTATTTTTTATTTTTGTTTTTGTAGGATTAATACTCTATAATTAAAAAGGTTAATTGATATAATTTAATCTTATAATATAACTATAATATATTTATAAATTATTGTATATGTACATTATATTTGAGATTATAAAAAATGTTGGTAATATCTTACTTTTGTAAAATGGTTAATTGATATAGATTTACGAAAATAAGGAAACTTTAGATTTACGAAAAAAGGAAATTTTTATCGTTCGATAGACACGGTTTTATTTTTGTGTCTATAGATGAATCAAAATTAATCGTTAAAAGGTTAAAATAAATAAAAATAATTAATTGCAAGCTCTTCCTCTCTCTCTCTATATATATATATATCATAAAGAGTGACTTGAGAGACCTAAAAACTCTGATCTACAGCCATGGGAGAAAAAAGGAAATCTGGTTCTAAAACCCTAACCAAGGGAAAGAAGAGGAAAGGTCCTCACTTGCCCAATTCGATACTCAAGACCATTGCCAATGAGAAACGTCCTTTGAATTCGGATGACGAAGACTATGAGATCGATTCGGATGCTAACGACGATGTGTATGAGTACGAGGAAGGAGTACCTGAGGAGGAGTCCAGGAAAAATAACCGCTACGACCGCGTCGATAACTATGAATACGAGCTTCCCGAGGATTTCAAGGTCTAATTCCCTTCTTCTTTTCGTCCCCTTCGCTAATACTCCGTCATGAATTGTTTGTTGAATTAGGAATTAGTCTGATTTTAGGGGGTTTTCGGTAATTTGGATTTAGGGTTTTAGCTATGAAGTTCACATCGAGTTTTTTTGTAAGGGTAACTTACTTTTTGATATGGGTATTGGCTATGATGAAAATTTGTGTCACGGAGTTCGTGATTCTGTAAGCAAGCAAGATAACAGATTGTCTTTTTTTCTAACTTTTGCAGGATGAAAACGTTTACTCAGATGATGATGACGAAGATGGTGGGAACAGTGAAAATGATGAAAAAGCTGAAGACGGCAACGAAGAAAGACACTCACGGATGTTGCAGGCGGTCACTGGAATGCCAAGTGCAGCTTTTGAAGGTACATAACTTTTATATTTTTTGAAAAGGATTAGAGTAAATACCTTCTTTGGTCTATTGTTGTATCCATATATGCTGGCCATTGTTTTTGTATGCTGCAAATATGACGTTATGTTCTTACTACAGGTGAAAGTAAAAAACCTGTCCTCGTTTCTGAAGCATATCCAGAGTCTGAATTCAATCCAACTCGTGATGTTCTGGAGGGTAAGAGCCGCATCACGATTGAAGATCTCCTGGCACCTCTTCATGGAAAAACTGGGTATAACCAACTTAAAAAGAAGATCTCTCGGATGCAGAAAGATACTGAATCTGTTGTTCATGCTCCTTTATCTAAACCGGAGCGAGAAAGACTCGAACGGAAAGCTGTGAAAGGACTAGTTGATAAAGAGTTTAATAAGTGGGTGCCTCTGGTAAAGAGGAATAGGGAAGCCCCAACTGTTTTCTTTAACCAAGATGTCAATGTTGGATATTCCACGATTGGCGCAATTGCATCTGAATTTCAACCCCGGACTGAATTTGAGAAGAAAATGGCTTCGGTACTCAAAGATGACAATGTTTGGGAGGCTCACAAAGACGATGGCGCTCGACTTCTTGAATTAAATGAGGCAAGTTGTGTGATCAAATTCATTCCATGGATACTGCTTATTTGATATATAAACTAATCTACAGTTCACACATTTTAATTGTGTTATCGTACTTTTCTCGTTAAGTGATTGAGTAGAACATAACTTTATAATTTTCTGGTGAAAACAGGTAACTATGGAAGACCACTTAAAGGACAGAGACCACATTGCCAAGATGCGAAGTCTGCTCTTCCGTCATGAGCTGAAAAGTAAACGAATCAAGAAGATTAAGTCTAAAACTTATCATCGCCTTAAAAACAAAGACCAGATGAAATCGGCAGTGGGAACATTAATGGACCCAGAAATGGCTAAAGAAGAGGCTATGAAGCAGGAGGCTAAACGAGTAGAGGTGAGTCATAAATTTCTTTCGCTGCACAATTGTTGATGAAGTCACTATCAATAATATTACAGAGAAGTAAAAATGTCCTATCTATTTTGTGCTTATATTATCTGTTATGCAGGAACGCATGACGTTAAAGCACAAAAACACAGGAAAATGGGCCAAACGCATGTTAAACCGTGGATTGAATGTGAAGTATGACGGAACTCGAGCAGCCATATCTGAACAACTTCAGATTAATGCTACTTTATCCAGAAAGATGAACTCAACAAAAGACGGAAGTAGCAGCGAGGAGAGCGATAGTGACGACGAGTTGAATGATGGTTCAGATCAAGATACTCCTTCCAAATTAATAGCAAAAGCAAAGGAGAAGACACTGCAAACTATAGAAGATGATGACGTGTCCAACTCTGCTCTTCTGTCATTACCTTTCATGGTAAACCTTGCTTGCCTTCTCAAAACATTTTGTTGTATTTGTTCTGATTTCGTCATTTACTAAACTTGTCTATCTTCTATGGTATATGTAGGCTCGTGCAATGAAAAAGAAAAACGAGGAAGCTATTCAAGAAGCTAAACGTGCACTTGAGGAGTATGAAGAGTTAGAGAACACTGATGGAGCAGAAAACCCTAATAAAGCCGCCAATGTTAGTGGTAGAAGGGTATTTGGTGCGGCTCCCGGTATCGAAGCTCCAAAAGAATCTAAAAAGGAATCAGACAACTTTTATGACAACAGTGATAGTGATAATGATATGGACGGCATCGAAGATAATGACTTAGCGGTTGGAAGAGACTCTGCAATGGGAAAAGAAGCCAATTTAGATACTGCTTTACTTGGTGGGAATAATGGAACCATCACAGACAACGAGGTACTTTGAATTTTTCATTTAGTTAGTCACACTTTATGTTTCTGTCTTCTCTTCTCTTCCTTTAAAACCCTAATCTCAATCTTTTGTTGGAATTATCTGCAGAAGTTCGATGATGTTCTTGGTAATACAGCATCTAAGACCACATTTGATGTTGCCTTATATGCATCAGGCACCTGGAAGAAGGTTTGTTTTAACAACTTTTGAATCAGACTCGTTCCTTTTTGTGTATTTCTCCTTGTTCTTAGGAGGATTCTTCTTGTGTTGGTTTTGCAGATGAAAGGTTGTGAAAACGCCGGTGCCAAAAAACCTACAAAGACTCATGTACCCATTTCGCAGAAGAACCAAGATACCAAGGTTTACTGTCTATCCTTTAGTTCTCCTTCTAGTTTCTGTTTCTGGTTTCGTTCCTCACTTCTTTTTTTCCATTAAATCATTAAGGAATCGAGAGATGAAGAAAGTGAAGATTCAGAGAGTGAAGCAGAGCAAATGGTAGACGGCATATTAACCTCAGCTTCAAAGGATACTTACGAAATTCCTTCTCAAGCAGAGCTTATCCGCCGTGCATTTGCTGGCGATGATGTAGAAGATGAATTCGAGAAGGATAAACAAGAAGTTCTAAATGAGGAAGTTCCTGAACCTGAAAAACCAGTTCTTGTTCCTGGTTGGGGCCAATGGACTAAAATCCAAAACAAAAGAGGTTTACCTTCATGGATGGTTAAAGAACACGAAGAAGCCAAGAAAAAGAGAGAACAAGCTCTCAAAACAAGGAAAGATGCTCGTCTCAAACATGTTATTATATCAGAAAAAGTTGATAAAAAGGTAAATTTCTAACTTATATCTAACTCATATCATAAACAATCCCATGTCTTATCACATAATTAACTGTTATCATATCACAGACTGAGAAACTTCACACGACGACTTTGCCTTTCCCGTATACATCTAAAGAAGTTTTTGAACAAAGTATGCGTATGCCTATTGGACCTGAGTTTAATCCTGCAACTACTCTTGGAGCTCTGAACCGACCTGAGGTCCTTATTTTAGCCCTTTTCATTACTTGTTAACACTTATTTGAACCCATTTTTGTGAGTGCTTAATGTTTTTATTTGATGTACAGATTGTGAAGAAATCTGGGGTGATTATTAAACCGGTGAAGTTCGAGGAAGTGAATCCAAACGAGAAGGTAGATGACGAACATCCTCAAAGCCAACAGAAGCAAAGACCCAAAAAGGGTAATAAATCTAGCAAAGGTCAAAAGAAAGTTAAGTCCAAGTAAAACCAAAGCTTTTTGAGTTTAAAGATTTCACCAATCACTATTTTTGTCTTAACTTAATAGGCTGTTGTTTTATAGACAAATTTTGATCCCAAGATAAATTTTGATTTATTTGTAATGTCTGATTTTTTTTCTCAAAGCTCTTCAAATCCTTGTTCATCACCATCTTCTTCTACTCTTTGAAACTCTTGTCTCCATGTTTCCATCTGATCATCGGAAAACCTGAGTTGCTGTGCACTAAACAGGACTGTGTCATGGTTTACTTGTGGTAACACAACGGCTAAATTTGCAGAGAGTTCCTCATAGCTAACTATCTCCACTCGGAAACCATTCCTCATGAACAGTTTCTCCATCCATTTTCTCATATCAGTCTGTACACAATTTGTAAGAATCAATAAAGATGGATGCTTCAGAGTTTTGTGTTTTTTAGGTACACAAGTACAAGTAAAGAACCAGTGACCTGGACTTGGACCTGGACTGTGGTGTTGGTTTCGGCTAACCGAGAAGGCAATTCTCCTATGAAATAGCATTCATTCATGGCCAAGCTACTAATGGCTGATAGAATCTCTTCAAAGCCTGAAAGTGACTCAAGAGGTAACCCCTGCAGGAATCAGGAAGATTCATGTTAACTTATACACAGGAACTATGCAGGAAAGAGGGAGATACACTGAAAACACATATCACCTGCATTGCCCATATACTTGGCCTATTACCACTGAACCCTTTTGAGCGTAAAGTTTGCTCTATGTTACCAGATCCCACATGAATGTGAAAGAATAAGCAACTTTTTGGGATCCTAGCTCCTACACCTGAGTTCAGTAGCAGTAGAGAACTGTGATATTGAACAAAACAATCCCAAACATAGCAGGAGCCAAGAGTACTTATCACAAATTTTCTTGTAGGAACAACAATTATCTACCTTGAAGCTTGTCAGATGCCAATTTGAAAACATTTTCTGGTGATAGATCAAATAACATAGTAGAAGATGGCCAGTTAAGCCTATAAGGACGAGTATCCATGCCATCTGTGAATAAGACTACCTGCAGGATATGATATCATTGACGCATAACATTGATTTCATTGTATAATCTTTGAAAACGAAGTCATGTTTGAATTTAGATAAGATGTAACCTGTTTTAATCCATCAATTCGATTAGCTATATCTAACAACTTGTCATCAATGAACTTTGTCGTTAGGCGGTAATGTTGTTCATTGATAGATGAATCCTTCTTGGAATAAGAAGGAAGAAAGCAAGCCGCATATGGATCGATGAACAGAGGCTCTGCGTGCACAAAACATTACTATTTCTTGAGAAAATCGAAAACTAATTGGTATGTGTTCGACGAAATGCCTAAGAGAAATAAGCAATTTCTTGGGTAAAAAATCTTCAGAATCAAAGATTTGAGAAATCAGTATATATTTAAAGCGAGAGAGAGAGAGATTGCCAGTCCGATGAGTTTCTCGAAGACGAATAGAAGCTGAATCAATAGCCGATTGAATCAAAGGATCATTCCCTTCTCTACACTCCGCTCTCACCGGAAAACCAGTAGAATTTGGACTCCGCCAGCGACGGAGTTCGGTTGCCGGAAAGTGCGAAGGAGGAAGACATAGAGTTCGCATCCGTTATGATATCGTTTGACTCTTGCCGGAGAAAATGCAACACCTCTTACGCAGCCAGAGGTTTCCAATCGTTGACAATAGCAATTTCCAGTTTTCTTGTAGAAATATAAAATTCTTCATTTATGAACAAAAAGCAATACATACATACATACACACACTATATGATATTATCTTTAATAACATCTTAAAATTGGAATTTTTCTCACAAAATCTATGAAAACTTAGCTCGAGTGAGAGCTCTATGTGTATTTACAATTTGTTAAAATGGCTACTAATCATCATCATCATCATCATCATCACATGTGTACTTGACTTGAATGTCTTCTGTGGCTGAATCTGAAGTGGGTCCTACTCTCTGAGATACTCATCTTACCACATATCTCCATTCTTGAATCTACTTCTGCTCCAATCCAACACAAATTCATCACTAAATTAATCAAATACACCAAGAACACACACATACATTTTAGACAACACTTCACAAGTAGAGCAAAACCAGAGTAGCTAAGAAGATATAATAACAGTGAATTGTGATGTCAAGTTCAAATCAATCCATGTACACTTATCTCTAACCAAGAACATTAAGGAATCAATCAAATTATTTAACCTACCATATACAATCTATGATCATCAATTCAAAATCTTGATTTCGACAACATTTTAAGGATTTGGACCTCAAGATTAGGCTGGAGGGGTCAAGGAGAAGCCTCAAACTTACTTCCCCAAAACAATGGTTTCAATTTCACATTTTCCTCTTCTTCATCGTCCAATTCATTACAATAACCAAACTCAGCATCTCCTCTGTACCCATTATCACTACCATACCCAGATTCGATCCCAATAACGATTCCAAATCCACAGCTTTCTTTCTCTCCACTGGAATCCCTATTTCGCTGTGAATTTCGCGCCTCGCTGAAATCAAAACCCAAATTAGCTTCGCGAAATAGCTGTCCTCTTGAATCTGTACCGATGGCGAATGGAAAATCCGAACAGGTCCCGAGAACCAAATTGGAGCCGCATCTTCGAGTTCTGCTCCGATCATTACTCCGACTAGATACCGATCGCGAATCTCGACGCCGCCGCTTTCTCGCTACAAGCCGGAAACGTCCTCTATTATAATCCGATACCGATGGTTTCCCTCGGCCGCAACAGTTGTCTTCATCGGCGAGTTTTAAACGGCTGAGACGGAGAGATCCGATGGAAATTGAAGTAGAGCGATCGTAGAAGCAAGGGCGTTTAGGAGTGGTGGAGTGAAACATATTAATCGAAGTCGAAACATAAGGTTTATGAAGATCAGAAAAGTCTAGGGTTTTGGAAGTAGAAGCTCGTTGAAACGGACGCCATGAAAGGAGTTCTAAGGTACAAGATTCAATGGAGTCCCGTGACGATTCTAGATGCTTCTGAGACATGATAAATCTAACAAAACTTCTCCAGGTAAAAATAGAAAACCCTAAACACAAAATCCTTAACGATTTGATCTGTAAATAGATCAGATTTCGCAGATGGAAAAAAGAGATCTTGAAAACAAAAAGGAAGCGCAAAATTTGGAGAATTCTGTTTGGGTTTTAGAGCGCTTCGTATATATATATGTTTCCTCTTTCCTTTTTTTTATAATAAATATTATACAGTAATATACAGTTTTACATTTTATATAATTCTAAACATTAATCAACGGTTCAAAACGTGAAAAAAAAATCAACGGTTCAAAATTATAATTTGTTCCGGTCTACGACATAAATCAACAATAATTATTAAAATGAGTATGTTTTTAAAATGCAATATTGTTTTTAAAATTTAAATACAAACATGGATATTAGTATTTAATAATTAAATTCGTTTATTTTATAACGGGATATTACTATTTTAAAGATAAGAGAAAGGTCACGTGATATCACGTGAGGCTTTGTGATAACATCTCAGCAATTCGAAAACCCTAGTCACTTTTCTACTCTCGGGAGCTTTTCTCGCTCAAACCAGATCTCAGCGTTTCGAGCAGGTGAAAATTACGACTCTCTTCTTTTGCTCTTCCCTTCGATAGGAATTTTATTTGGAGTTTGATGATTGGTTCAAGTCTTGTTAGCTCTAGGATTTTTTTGCTTGTCTTGTTAGGTTACGCGCATCTTCAACGGGATTTGTTTGTGTGGTGAAACGTGCTCGTTTCGGTTGTTAATGGTTTGGAATCGCGTTTTTTTTTTTGATTTTGTGAAGGAATAATGAGTAGTCGTTCGAGTAGAACTATATACGTCGGAAACCTTCCCGGCGATATCCGCGAGAGAGAAGTTGAAGATTTGTTCAGCAAGGTAATTGGCTTGTTTTCTTTCTATTGACTGTCTTTTAATCTTATCCAAGATTCCGTACATATAGTCAGTACTTGTAGATGTTATAGGGATTACTTGTTCAACTTTTTCTTTTTCCCCAGTTTTTCCTGCTGTTAATTGTGTTCTCTCGATTCTTGGATCAAGAAATCTGAACGAAATTATATGTTGTTTGAACACAATACATATTTACGACGTTAATATATGAAGATTATTTTTTTTCGTTTTTGGCAGTATGGACCTGTTGTTCAAATTGATTTGAAGATCCCGCCAAGGCCTCCAGGCTATGCATTCGTTGAGGTCAGTTCATCATTAACGAGCTTGTTTTATTGAATTTACAGGAGGCTCTTATATGTTAGTGTTTTAAGTGCTCATATGTTTGCACTTGTTATGAGATCCTGCCACTAATGATTGTGAAAGATTTAATTTTTGCTGTAAAATATTTGATTTAGTTTGAGGATGCTCGGGATGCTGAAGATGCAATTCATGGTCGTGATGGTTATGACTTTGATGGGCATCGTTTACGGGTTTGTTAATCAATTACATTCCATGTTAATCTTTCTTTTACTTGTTGCCAAACCTATCTGATGTATGCTGGCCATTCTAGGTGGAACTAGCGCACGGTGGGAGGCGTTCATCAAATGATAGTCGTAGTAGTTACGGTGGTGGCGGCCGTGGTGGGCGAGACAGTGGAGATGGAGGTGGTCGCGGACGAGGACCATCTAGGAGATCCGAGTTCCGTGGTACATATTATATACTTGGGATTATACATACAATATACTCAGAGTTAACGTGTTTAAAGTCTTAGGGAAATCTCTAATTTGATATTTTTCCACTACACAGTTTTAGTCTCAGGGTTGCCTTCATCTGCTTCTTGGCAAGACCTCAAGGTGACCCACACAGAAAAATCCCTCATTCTCGTTCCTATGGTCTCTGAGATTTCTGAATCTTGACATAATAATCAATTTTTTTATAGGATCACATGCGTAAAGGAGGGGAAGTCTGTTTCTCACAAGTGTTCCGTGATGGTAGAGGTAGGTCTCCGCATTTAAACCTGCTTTTCAGCATTCTCTGGACGTTTTAGTCTATAGCGTTAACTGTATATATGCAGGTACCACTGGAATTGTTGACTATACCAGCTATGAGGACATGAAATATGCGGTGAGTTATTCTCCTTGCTCCTATACTCTCTTTATTTGTGTGGGTGAAATTCTGGTTATCTTTGAGTACTCATGCGAGTATATTCATTTTCTACAGGTAAAAAAGCTCGACGACACAGAGTTTCGGAATGCGTTTTCTCGTGGATATGTCCGGGTATGTTAAAGTCAAGGATCTTGTGATCTGCACTCTTTTTTTGTATAGCGCTTAACTTTTCCCCATTCCGTCACAGGTTAGAGAATATGATTCAAGGAGGGATTCTAGAAGCCCTAGCCGTGGAAGATCCTATTCTAAGAGCCGCAGCCGGAGCCGTAGTCGCAGCCGTGGGCGAAGCCGCAGCCGTAGTCGC
>KE153499.1:97250-129881 GCA_000411095.1 Aethionema arabicum
GGAATGAGGCATCAAGACTCTTGGTTAAATCTGGATTTTTTTTCTCGGACTTTTGCAGATCTCGTTCAAGATCAGGATCTCCTCTACCATCAGTGAGTGAACTTTATGTGTTAGCTATCAACAAACAAAACAGTATAACAGATTACAGACCTTATCATCTTAAAAATGTGTGTGTTTGCAGGTTAAAAAGGAAGCAAGCAAGAGCCCTAGCAAGGTGAGTCCAGCTAAAAGCCCTATCCGCAGCAAGAGCCGGAGCAGGAGTCCATCGAGGTAATTGCACTCACACTTATATATATATATATATATGGTACTCTGAGTTCATTGTTTGAATCTGACCAACAAGTGTTTACAGGTAAAAAAAAAGGGTTAATTTCAGGTAAAAAAAGGTGGAAGATTCTCCTGAAATGATCATATTTCTGTTTCTTATGTTATCTGTGAGACCTTTAGAACGAGACCAAGTTGTATTCTCTTTTCCTTAATATCACTTAAACTCTGTGTGGTCAGGATCTTTGATTCTCTTAAACGATGTCGTTTCTGTTACGCATTCTTTTCCCTTATCTCATTCACCCAAACATGTTCAAATCAAACCGGTTTATCTTAACCGGTTTAGTTTAACCGAGTCGATTTAAGTTATACCAGCAAGTGGATATGGAATTTATTGTATCGGTGAAAAGATTGCATTAAATAAGTGAAGTACAGATTTCGGATTGGATAAGAAAGGCCGCCATTAATAAATAGAGGTTGAGAGAGAGAAACACAGAGAGGGACGAAGATGGCGGAATCTGCTTTCTGCTATATACCAGAGGATGTAGTCTTAAATATCTTCTTCAGGCTTCAAGCTGATCCGAGAAACTGGGCTCGTCTTGCTTGTGTTTGCACCAAATTCTCTTCGATTGTGCGTAACGACTGCTGGAAATCGCAGTGTTACTCCGATATCCCCACCGTTATCTCTGATCTCCTCCCTTCTTCTTCTTCTGTTGCTTCTTCATCTTCAGCCGCAGTATCGCCTTCACCTCCTCCTGGTGGTTGGGCTTCCCTTTACAAGCTCATCGTATGCTGTCCTGGTCTCTTCCACGCCGGTATCCTCCTCGAGAACTCCGATTTCGGACTAGAACGTGAGATTGGCCCCGATGAGAGTTTCCATAGATGCGATTCTCAACCTAAACTGGTGGAACCGGCTCGTGGAGATGGCGAAGCTTCAAATCCCGTTGGATCTGGTTTAGAGACGTCTTCGTTCTGGTCTCTATATGACGATCTGTATAATGATACTCTTTACGCGTCTGTTGACGATGACGAAGAATCAGGAGAAGAAATCGACAACAGTGAAATCAGACCTGGCTGCGATCTTCCCCTTAGGAAGCGACGAAAGATCTGCAGATCTCTAGGTTCTCATTTAGCTTCCGGCATCTGGAACCTGAGCCGTGAACAAGGCAATAAGCTCCTGGCGAGCAGATTTCGCAGTGACTCTCTGTACATCTGTAATTGGCCTGGATGCGTCCATGTCGAAGAAAAACGAAGCTACATGTTGTTCAGAGGTGTTTTCAAGGATTTCAAGCGGTCTAGAGTATGGCGAACCATAAACGATGGTAATCGAAGTAAGATTATAGGGTTGAAATGTGCGTTTTGCTCGTGCAATGAGACTTGGGATCTGCATTCAGCTTTTTGTCTAAAAAGGGTGTTTGGATTTCACGATGATGGTGAACCAGTAGTTCGAGCTTATGTCTGTGAGAACGGACATGTCTCTGGTGCTTGGACTGCTTTACCTCTCTACACTTAAAGGTGTGTTCTTTATTCGTTTTTTCCTCTGCTTTCATTTTTTTTTCTTCTAAATTATCTTCTCAAACTGTTGAGTCTTTTATCATATCTTACTGGATTCCTGTGGTTTACATGATCAATGATCATTGTGATTCAATTATGATTTATCTTTATACTGTACTGTGAACAATTGGCTGAAGTTGATTCCATGAAATAAGATTTGATTTCGTCTTTGTTCATTTTTTATGTGAGTTTAAGTCTTAGAGAGATCCTGTTTCTTGCATATGTCTGAATTTACAGTCTGAATTTATGAAGCCGCTAAGAGATGAGATGCTCTGAACCCATTTTATAACTACGACAAATGGAGATGATGACGAAATAAATCCATGAAAGCAAAATAAAGCAACAACGTTACAGAAAAAGAAAGTAAAATGAGAAGGCAATAATCATTCGTTAGATCTGAAACTAGATTGTGTCTTGTCTTCACTTCACTTATTTCCCTTAACTGCTGTTTGTTGTTCAGATTTCGATTCCTCTGTCGTCGCAGCTTTTACTTCACCTGCTACTGCATCTGTCTTGTCTCCTAGCTTTGCTGTTTCTTCTGCAAAAATCGACAAAAGCATTTCGTTACTTAGTTCAGCATTTATTGTGAAAGAAAGAAACAGAGTCTAGGCTAAGACTACTAATCTGAAACTAGAAAGATCTTTAAGACGCTCACCTTCATCATCACTGTCCTCAAAATCTCCCATCCCACCAAGTCCTTCAAGTCCACCCATTCCTCCAAGCCCTTCAAGACCACCCATTCCACCAGGTCCACCAAAGTTCTGCAACAATAAAAGATCACAAAGTCTTTCTAAGCTAAATATATGAAACAGAAGATAAAAACAACATTCAAAGGCTAGAAACAAACCGAGAAATCCATGCCACCCATATCCATATCTCCGGCACCTAAACAAAAAATAAAGAAAACACCTCAAAAGATTTGTAAACTGGTGAAGATAGTGTACATAAGAAATAGATGGAGTGAAAATGGAGCTTTTACCACCGCTCTGCTCCTCGTCCTCATCTACCCACTTGTCCCAATCCACCTTAACATAGTGTGGTGTCTTCCCTACACGAAGTAGCTTATTCCACCTTTCTGCCTCTGCTTTCTCCAATATACAGAATATACTTCTTTGACCAATGTTGATTTTACTGGCCTAATTAGGAAGACGTCAACTAATTTAAATAACTCAATAGGTAAGAAATTAAACGAAACCACTTTTAAGTGAATCACCACTAGAAATCAAGAGAGAGTTGCGAAATCTATCTCACCTACACGTTGACTTTGTCGTGAAGTTCGAGTTTAAGCTCGTAAATATGGTTTTCTGGTCCAGATTTTGCGGTGAAATCAAAGACTCCTTCTGGGTCAAGATTAACTTTCGTGTCCTTAGAATCGGCTAATAGCACAGTCAGGAAAATCTCGTTGGTAGTCTCCGCCCACTTCACCTCTGGATGTCGACTGTAAAAATGCATTAAAGCAATCATTTTCAAAGCTCAATAACACAAATAGGCTTGCAACTTTAGCAAAAAAAAAAGAGTAAAAATTTAAAACGCAGTCCTGAAACCCTAGTCAAAGACGCTAAACCCTAAATTCCAACTAATCTAAGCTTCATGCTTCAACATTTGGAAATATGAGCACATATTCAAAGCAATCGATGGCTAAAATATAGACAGAAAATGTGGCACAATAAACCCTAAACCCGAAAACAAAAACCCTAATTTTTTCGCATTTCATAAAAACCCAAATAAACAATTTCCCGAAATCCATCCCTACTAATATAAGACAACCCATCAAGAGAGATGCACATTCAAGTGAAGAAATAACCCCAAACGAACGAATTCGAAAAGCAAATAATCAAAATAGAAACCAAAATGAGACATAGAATTCCCACTTACCTCATGTTTACTGAAAGGAGCTCCAAAAAACCGTAAGAGAACAAAAACACCAAATGGTGAGTCAAAATGATTTTTCTATCGACAGAGAAAAAACGAGACTTCTCTGAAAAATGTTGCACAAAGATCGTGTTATAGCACTCTAAGCGTTATCCTCTAAGAGCTAGTGTTTAATTATTAGGTGAGTCATGAAAAATCAACGGTCTGATTTTCGAGAGCTGGCTCTTTGCCGTTTGATAATTGATTTTCAAAAGATAAGGTTTTATATATTTACAGATAATTCCTTAGAAATATATCTGTTCTAATAAGACCCACAAATTTCAAAATCGTTACCAATAAGTCATTATATCATTTCATGCCAATGAGATGGCTGCATCATCAGTATGGTCCAGGTCGTCTTCGTCTAAGGTGAGCAAAGTGGTCAAGTCCACAAGATGCCGCATCGTTGGTCGTCCATGAGGGCAATTCCATGGAGAATCCAGACCAGCTAAGTGTTCTACAATCTGACATAACCAGAAGGAGAAAGCATTAGACTATTTTTACCGGTCTGAAATATCAAGGTTTGAGAAGAAGAGCCCTTGTGTTGTAATACTGGTACCTTCTGCATCTCGTTTTTTCTGAGGGAATCTCCGATTCTCACAGATGATTTACATGCTCGAGATGCTAACATTGCACGGACTCGTGATGGACATACTGAATCTGTTTTGTTGGTTCTGTAGCTACTGATTATTGAACATCGTCCATGATCGTCTCCCAAAGAAGAGATTAGGTCTTTAAGATCTGCACCCAAACAATAAAGTAAACAATAAATGATGTTCTGAAAAGTTCAACAAAAGAAGGACGGTAAAAACTACCTTCGACTCCAAAGGTGATATTTTTGCTATAGGGAACGGCTCTTAGTCTAAAGTGGCGACCTGGAGCAGCATTTGGGTTCTCCTCTAGAACAAACCCATTATCCCTAGAAAATACACTTTGAAGAGTCTTTAATCTCGAAAATTAAAGTCAAAGATAAGAAAAACTTGTAATAAAGATGATCCTTTACCTAATCACGTCCTCGTGCATTAAAACTGTAACTTCTTCTTCTGGAGAGAGCTCCAAAGTCAAAGGTCTGGTTTAGAATAGAGATGGAAACAAGAAATGGAAGAAACATAAAAATTAGGAATAGTAGGGGGAGATTAGATTCTAGTGGCTCTAAGTGTATAGCATGGGAATCTAGTAAACACTAATTGATCCGTGTGAATACATTGTGAAATGAGTATAGAAACCTAGATTGAAATCATAAAGCTACTCACTGGAGTAAGGGCTGCTGGTTCAGGACAGTTGACTTTGCTAATTGTTCGAAGTTGAATTTCTCATCTGCAGCATGCTGGCCATAAGCATCAATCAATATTCTAATCCGTCCGTTGAAGATTTATATGCAGAGAGTAAGAAACTATGAAATGGCAGAAGCTTCCACTTTCCACAAGTCAACCAAATATTCAACAAATAGAAGGAAAAAAGGGCCTGGGAGCAGATATGAAAACTCACCTGATCCAAAATGAACAGATCTCGATCCAACTTTGCAACGATGAATCCAAGATTGAATTGACCGAGCACCTATCATACAAATTAAACAGATAAATCTTTCTCGACAGAAGCAGGCGAAAGCAAAGTTAAGCACACTAACGATCTCTGGGTGCTGAGATCTAGATTAGGCAGAAGCCCATTAACCATATTTCACTCTCTATCCATCAGTAAGATAGTAACCTGCAGTCTCTTGAAATCCTCTTTCCGGAAAAGCCTTTCCAGCTCAGAAGTAGCAGCAGCCAAAGCCAACGCTTTGCGCTCTTCATCATCAGGTTGAGATAACTCTAATGTTGCAGCAGCGAAGCACCTGTAACTTGACATTATAAAACCTGTTTCTTTGGCTATGCATACAGAAAAAAACAAAAGAAAAAGGAAGGAAATCTTACTTCCTAGATTGTGGCATGTTCTTACGTTTAGATACATAACCTGTGGACTGTAATCTCGTCCGTCTTTCTAGCCTCCTCGCCTGAAGGTTTTGTAAACTAAATTCTAATGTCGGAAACATTTTTGGACCGGTTGATTGGGCTGGGGAGTCCAGCACTGTGGTAACAGATCTCAACGGGCGACTACAACTTGAGTTGTCCTCCACATTGCTTTTCAAATCCACCTTGACGTGTGTGTTATCTGATGTTGGTTCTTCAGAACATAATGGTTTCTCATGTTCCTGTAGATCAAATAGCGGCTGAATAACACAGATTTTTAGGACACATTAATAGAAGATATAGACTGAACAACATAAACCTACTTACTCTTTCATGCCTTCCAACATTATCAGAATTGGTTCCAGGATTTCTTAATCCAGAACTCATTTCACTACTACAAGTGTCTGGCCTTACAACATCTTCCTTCGAGCCAACAGTACTATCTACTCCATTGAAATCTGTCCGGCATTTTCGAACTTGAAATTGACTTTTCTCCATTTGATAAGTTTGGTTTCTGAGGACAGGTACTTCAGAGAGGACGTTACTTATGTTTTCATGTTTCCTTTTTCCCACAGAAACGAAGCTATTCAAAGTTGACTGGGAAAAGCTAGAGCGATTACCCAAGTCTTTACTTCCAGCGGTAGCATTCTCTACGACATTACTATGAGACACACTTTTGTTCGTCTTATCACGTGCCTGAATGTCAAATTTGAACTTCTCCAGTGTCGAACTATTATCAATAAAATGAGAACCTCGACCACCAATCTCAGCCTCCCTGGTCGGAAAATTTCCCTTTTCAATAGTTTCCCCAACATCCTGAACAGTCCCCTTTGACTGGGAATTCAATTTCTCCTGAAGAGACGAAGTTTCAGCCTTATCTGGTAGCTCATAGTGCTCCTCGAACTTATTAACAATATAAGAGGCATTACTTGAGGAATATATGTCTTCCAGACCTTGCCTCAGAGAACCCATGACAGAAGTCTCATCAGAAAAGAACACCTTTCTTTTATCAGGTGTGACATTCACATCACATGATCTACCTGGCACAATAAAACTCAGAATAGCAACTGGATAGTTCCGAGAACTTGTACCTTTATATAACTCATTCACCAGCTTACTGACTTTCGGCATATCTACTGGCCGACCATTCATAAAGAAATACTGTCGATCTGCCAAATTGCGCCCAGTGCCATGTCCAGGCTTAGAAAGAAATCCTTCAACTCTGCAATCCTCTGAGATACATATACTCACAGGCTGTAGACTTGTAAAAGTGTTCATACCAAATACTGTTATGATATTATCTTTAAGGGAACCCCTCCCTTGTGTGTTCAGCACCACAGACTTCGGGTTTTTTCCAGTCGTGTTAGAGCAGACAAACCGAACTCGTTTCGCAATAAGTGCATATGCCTGTACAAAGGGAAATAACAGGAGGAAAACCACTGAGTGGAAACTGAGCAAACTTCAAAAACGTAAGTAAAGGACTCAAGTACAATCAAGTGAGAAGAAACTCACGTTCAGTAAAGATACAAGTTTCCCGTATTCTTTGCGTATATTGCGTTTAAACTCTTTGCTTCGAACTGGTAAATTAGAGAACAACTTTTTCACAGTAACAGTTGTACCGATTTGGCGTGCAGTCTTCTTTTCACCAGTCAGCAAACCCGAATGATCAAAAGTCAAGAGCGTAGCAATTTGCTCGTTCTTGGTTCTTGTTTCCACGGTGAGACTGCCCAAGCCACATAGAGAGCTCAGAGCTTCTCCTCTAAAACCATACGTCGTCAAACTCTGAAGATCTGTGAAATCCTCCAACTTAGAAGTATGGTGCTTAAGAGCAAGAACCTGCAGGCACCAACGAGATTTAAAGACACACGGACCCAAAATTCACAAAAGGGAACGAAAAATTTACACAGTACGATTAATTTACGAATCGCAAACATCGAAACGGAGTACCCAGATTCAATTCAACCATTACATGCAGTGATACTACCTTGAAATTAGTTGGGGAAATACCGCAACCATTGTCAATGACCTGGAAATACTCTTCACCATAGTCTCGGAGGTTAATTTCGACGCTCGTGGCACCAGCGTCGAGACTATTTTCAACTAGCTCCTTCACAGCCGACGAAAGGTCGAAGATGACTTGTCCAGAGCAGATTCTATGAACCACACTCTTATTAATCGGCCTGATCAGAGGAGAGCTACTCGTCGACCGTTCACCTCCTTCCATATTCAAACCCTAAAGTTCGCAATCTGGGTCCATGAGAACCAAAAGGGACAAAAACAGAACCCCTAGCATTATATTTTACCGCCAAAATCGAAACGGCACGAGCGGTACATAGAAAAACGCGTTTGGCGTTTGGAATTAAGCCTTTGAGGGTTGTTATATATAAGTGAAGGTAGCCATTAATGAAAAGAGAGATTCTGATGAAGAAGTCTTGTCTTTTGAAGACAAAGATGATGATCCATAGATAAAATCCTTGAAAGAAGATGGATCTGAAGCTCTCTATATACATACGCATGTATTAGTTTATACAGCGAATGTTTTGTTCTTTTTTTTATGTTGAGAAAGAAAAAGAATTAGACAACGCATAATAAAACCAGAAAAAACCACTCCCAATTCCATTTTTTTTCTCTGCCGCTTCTCTCCTCTTCCTCTCTGTACACAAATCTATGAATATGAAAGATTGATGAGCCCAAAATGTGATTTGATAGACCAACCAACCAACCCCAGCAATCTCATCTCCTCTACATGAAATAGCTCAATGATGTCTTCTTCCTCGACCCTCCTTCTCCGTACAACTCATTCCATTGCTGAAGCTCATTCATGTTCGATGAATCTGTAGACACACTCGCGCAAACCTATATATACACAATCTCGTTTAGTTTCTCCTTTTCATCTCTAATAAACAACTAGGCAGAAGTGAGAGGTGTTCTTGAGTTTACCTGTTCATGAGCAGTCTTGAAATCATTCATTGTTAAGGAACGAATGTCCGTGCAGTTATACAATGGTGGAGTGGGAAGGTTTTCAGCTTCAGCTGCAGCTTTCTCCTGTATTCAAACAACAGATGAGTATTTTTCTGTACAAAGATCCAAGTATAAAAAGTAGATGCAGGGAATAAACAAAACAAAACCAAACCTTCTTCTCTTTCTCCAGTATTTCTCGGATAGGAAGATGGGCTGCGGTCACACACAGATTCTGCAAAACCAAGAAGAGTGTGTGTAAGTGTCTATGGTTTCACAAAGGCCTAGAGATTCGAGTAACTAAAGTGTCTACCTTTAAGTCACTTCCTGAGTAGCCTTCTGTCATGGTTGCTATAGCTTCTAAATCAACATCTGGGGCTATTTCTTCTTTAGATAAAATCACACTCAAAATCTTCGATCGATTTGTGGCATCTGGAAGATTAACCATCAACCTACACATAGCAAGGGCTCAGCAACATAAAGCAAAAGAATCAGATAAGACATAGAAGAAAACAGTGATGAATTTATTACCTCCGGGGAAGCCGTCTAATAACTGCTTCATCCAAGTCAAATGGTCTATTAGTAGCAGCTAGTACAAGAACTCGTTCTCTATCCTTTGTTCTTAAACCATCCCAGTTTATCATAAACTCGTTCTTCATCTTACGCATAGCTTCGTGCTCTCCTGGATTCTCACGTCTTCCCAACATGCTATCAACCTATAAAATTAAACAACAAAGTCAAGAAAATTCATAACATGCTTCATCTAAGTGTACAGCAAGCGAGCGAGTTTACGATCATACCTCATCAACAAAAATGACACTTGGAGCAATCTTGCTTGCTAAGGAGAAGACAGCTTTCACATACTTCTCTCCCTCACCAAACCACTGCAACCATTTATCTTATAAGGTCAGCTCCAATCATTACAACAAAGTCATATTATCACAGTTTATAAAAAGTACCTTTGAAGTAATGCTGGACATTGATATATTTATAAAGTTTGCACCAGCCTCAGTTGCTACTGCCTTAGCCAGCATAGTCTTTCCAGTACCAGGAGGTCCAAACAACAGTATACCTTTCGTAGGCTGCACGAAATTTCGATATATTAAGTGTTTGGAAATAGAGAGTAAAATGTACTTTAAAGAAGGAAATGTACTTTAGTGAGCTGGCCCTTGTCAAACAATTCAGGTCTCTGAAGGGGAAGCATCACCAACTCCTTCAATGTATCTTTAACATTTTCTAAAGCCCCAATATCGTCAAAAGAAACACCTATATCGCTAGGGGGTATGACATCTGATAGGAGTTTTTTCTCAAACTCGTTCTCAGTTACAACATCCTGAAACAACACATAGCAAAGTAACTGTTTAAGTACAGAACTTACTGTTTTCAGTGAGGCAAAAGATAAAGTTTCCATTACCTTGAGAGATTTCTTCAGACTTTTGTTTTCATTCTGAATTCCATCTAACACTTGTAGGCCATATGAGATGCTGCAACACATGCCAAGAAAAATTTACATAACAATATTACAATACAATCTTTTAAGTCGGTACTTTAGTTACTGAAGCTCACCTATCTGCTGAAATAACAAGTTTGTTGTCTTTGACTATAGGCTCTGCACACTTCATAAGATGGTGACTCACAGCCCAGCCTACCACTTTCTCCACACCTATAAACAAACAAAGATTTTGTTAATAATATATACAAACTGGATCAGAAAAGGCAAGTCAGAGAGGCGGCTTACTGTCAGTCACAAGGGTTTGATCTTTGATGGTCAAGGTGTCAAGGTCAGGGCAGTCAAGAAAGTTTTTGGTGAGGATCTGTACGCATAATTAACAAAGAAATAAGCAACAAACAAAACAAGCAAGACATGAATTTGCTTGCCAAGAGATGCTTACTGCACGAATGCTGGTAATATTAGCCTGAACCTTCAAGATTTCTGTATCACGTTCAAGTTTCTCCTTCCAGTCCGACAGCAAAGTTTCATCCTATCACGTCTCAAGAACATAAGAAAACGAAACAAAAAGAAGAACAAATAATATCCCAAAACAAGAAGAGTATCAACCTGAGGTAACTGTATAGCCACTTTGTTAGGAAATAGCCTAGTTATTTGTTTCAGCGATTTCGGGATTTCTTTACTCCTATCATGCAGTTTGCTAAAATTATCCTGCAAAATGACATGAAAAATAAGTTTCAACATCTCAAAAGATACCAAAATTGACAAGCAGGAGAGAAATTGCCATACCGGGAATGCAAGATCCAGTAGTGCCGTCTGGTTGCCACCAAACTTAGTAAACAAGAAACCTCCAGGATGGGCCTGAAGAAGAACACCAATAAATCATACAGAATAAGCAATGTAAACAGCTGAAAGATACCAAAGATGAACAGAGAAGATTAAAAAGGGTTCCTACTTTTTCCTTTCGGCTGTCCAACTGGGTTTGTGAGGCCATGACAACAATCTTTTCTGGTAAATTCTCAAGCTTGCTCTTCAAAGTTGCGTACACATCAGTGTTTCCCACAAAAGATTTCTCAATATCTTTCAAGAACAAAATTAATGACTCTCCTTCACTCTCACTAGATGCAACCTACAAAAATGAATCACGAGGTTAAGAATCCTGTAGCTATAAGGACTTAGTAGATCAAGAGAAAGACATACCTCAAAGATCTCATTAATGGCAAGTTTATCTGCATCATCACTAGAAGAACTATCTAACCGAAGTGAGCTAGCTGCACAACAAGAATTGATATTAATAAAACAACTATTTAAGTGAAGTTTACAATAAATAACAGCACGGCAATTACCAGTACAAAAAAAGCCATGGTCTTCTTCACAAAGGCCACCAAGATCATTGCCATCAGGTACAGGCCTATCAAATCTAACACCAATTTTTGAGGAACCATTGTCCTCAAACGCAAGGACTACTTTTCCCTGGAAACCAACGACTGGACCCCTATATAGAATAGCAAGGAAAAAGTTAGAAACTGAGATTTCAACACAGCAAACTTCAAAAAAATAACAAACAATACCTAAGTGGGCCTTGAAGGGAAGAAAGTGCAGATGAGGACGGACCTACAAATTTTACTCGATCACCTAAAAATCATACCAGTGTTCGTCAGTAACACAAAAAAAAATGATACAGCAAAGAGAGTGAAAAAATAGACAGACAAAACTTTAATCATGCCTGTTTTAAATGTGTAACTTTTAGAAGTTGCTGTTGACACTTCTTGCTTTGGCAAAGCCTGTGAACTTAACGTTGAACCACCTGTCATATCAGCCTCAACACTTGAAGCTGGTTTCTTATGCTGCAATGCAGCAACTTGTGCAGCCTGAACAGCTCGTTTCGCAAGCATAGACAACCTTTCGCGCCGTGGACCTTCTTTAGAAGATTCAGCTTCCTTGGCTGGTACTGATCCCTGAAGCTATCCAGAAACAGTACAATAAAAATGCATTCCATAAAATGAAGATTATATTTCTACGAGAAAGAACAGAACATAAGAAGATTACCCCAGGCAACAAAAGAGAGTCAACAACCATCAATTTGGCCCCAAAACTTTTTGCAAGCGCTTTTGCCAACATTTCCTGATATATCTCAGACCCTAAAAATATTCAACATGGCAAACATGGTTAGAAAAATGAGAGCATAGACTGTATACACTACTCATAAAGAGCTGCCCTCATACCTGCTGGTCCAGAGAGCAAGATACGGGGACACATAGTAGACAAGTCCGATGTATACTTTGCATACTTGCTTCCACACTTCATATGAACATAGACTGATGCTTGCAACACATCCTTCGTCGTAGCACTGTGACAATTTCAGAACTTTTTTAGCTAAGAACTAACATAGAAGAAGCAAGCCAAGTGTGGTGGAAATCAAACGAAAACGTAAAGGAGGCAGACCTTAAAAAATATGGGAAGTTCTCAAAAGAAACTTCTATATTCTGAGCAGTGAGTACTCCTGCTCGCAAACTATCCTTATAAGCTTGACGTCTAACAGATATAGCTGATGAAAGATCATATTCTCTAAAGAGTTCTCTCACATCCCTCGGTTCTTCCAGTAATTTGGAGATGCTGCTCCTTATATCAAAGGTAGAAGGTTCCCCAAGAAGGCGCAAGATTGGTCTAATTTCATAAGCAGCACCAGGAATATTCCCACCTTCAACTTCTTGAGACGGATCCAATCCATTGCAGTCAGCATTTAGATTCTCATTAGCAGTACAAGAGGTTGAAGCAACAGTTTTCTCCGTAGAAGCAATAGCAGCATGATCATTGTTACTATCAGCATCGTTCATCTCAGTATCCGAGAGACAATCATTGGAACTAGAAGGTACCACAGGAACCTCTGGATTTTGTTGCCTTTTCGCAGTTTTAGCAATTGGTGGTAACAGATGGTAGTTGCGGAACTTTGAGAGAGATGCTAGTATAGATGCTCCATCAGTAGCTGAAGGGTCTCCTGCTCTTGTTTCAACATGAACTCCTTTTAGATTAGGGGCCCTAGTTTCACATACACTCAAAGATGAAGCTCTGTCAGGAGCAGCTAGATTTTCGTCTTTAAGAGGTTGGAATATATAAGCGTGTTTCCCAGAGGTGCTAAAGACGAGCTCATCACCACCCCGCAAATGAATACATGCACTCTTCTGGTAAATCTTGCCATTGACCTGAACAAGAACTCCATTGCCAATAATCTCCAGAGAAGCAACTGATGGACCACTATGCTGAAAAGTTATATGTACACATATATGTAAGCAAAAGGCTTTCGTCAAGAACAACAAAAAAAGGGATGAATAAGAAGTCGAAAAATACTTCAGACTGCCTGAGTTCACACAAGGTGTTGGGCATAGATTGATCTTTGATGCATAAATCACATCCTCGCCGTCCAACAGAAAACACATTGCCCCTCATGATACGGTGAGGATTCTGAAATAGAAGAGACATAAGAGAATTATAGTCACTACATAGGCTGTAATTAGCTACAGAAAAGCAGAAGAACTAGCCCTAATTCTAGAGTTTGCTAACCTAATTCAAACTCAAGAAAGCATCCCTTCACTAGCAAAATTAGGACATCAGATGCTATAGCTTTTACCAAACGCACAGTGAACAGAGAGATACAAGAGAATTCTCTGATAATTAGGTCAAGAAGTACTCAGAATAACACATGCAGAGACCGAAATCCGTTTCGCATGAGCTGAAAGACTAGATCTTTACTTAAAAATCCACAATTTTGCAGATTGCTAAACCTCAAGACATAATCTGATGACCTCGAACCCAATTTTCAAAACTTCTAGACACCACACAAACCAATCACGATGCTTGACCCACCTGAGGATACTGGGAAAGTAGTTTAGCCCATGGTGCCTTTGAAGCGCGCTTCTTAGCCGCCTTTGGCTTCTCAGTGTTCGTCACCAATTCACCTTAAACAAACCGTACCAAATCAACAAAAAACAAAAGATAAGAAAAAGGAGGTAACTTTAGAAGAGAGAGTAGGAAAATGACAAACCTTCGGTGGTAGGTGTCACCAAGACTTCGACTTCAGGATTAGCGTCTGTATCTGGACAGTTCTCCATCACCGGAGCATCAGTGATAACAGGCTTTTCCGCATCCATAGCTTGCGGATCAGAGGATCCAAGTTCCGGGTCTCCAGATTCCGATCCAGGATCCGAAGCCGGTTCCTGATTCTCGATCGGTACCTCACTAGCCGACGAGGACCCCGCCGGTTCCGCCGCCTAGGGTTTTCAAAATCAAAAATCAGATCTTAAGGAAACGAAAACAAGAACAAAAACAAAAAACGAACAAAACCCAGATTCAAAATCCAGAAACGAAAACAAATCACCAAGAGGAACACCCCAAAAAGAAAAAATCAAAATCCAAAGAAATCAACTACGTACAGAATCAAGAACAGCGGCACCGGAAGATGTAGTAGCCTCATCGATCTTATTAACCTTAGATCGCTTGCTAGGACGCGGCGTTGAGGAGGGTTCAGGAGAAGAAGAAGAAGCACAAAAACGCTTAGTAGCAGAAGTACGCCTTGTCTCCACCATATCTATCTCTCAAAGCCGCTGCCTTTGAGGGTTCCTTTGTTTCTTGTTAAAAGACTTCGGCTTTTGATCCAAGAAGAACCGCTTGGTTCTCGAGAAGAGAGATAGAGATAGAGAGAAAGGAATGAAAGAGAGAGGCGAAAAAATGGATTAATCGTAAATCACAGAAGATTTCATATAAAATGATTACTCGAACGGTCAGTTATATATTGTATAAATAATATTATTATATTATTCTAATTAATAGAGATTTTCTTAAATGCATTCATTATTAACAACAAAATTAATTATTTTCTATATATTTTTCTCCACCCTACCTTAATAATATCATATTTTTAAATATAAATTTTTGGTTTATCTACTATTAAATTTAATATAATAAATATTTATTCTAATTCTATACAATTGAATTAAGAAATTGGAAATTTTCAAATAAACAAATTAATATTTTTGAAAATTAAATTACATAATAGCAGATTCGTTTTTTAATGAAGTAAAGTTAAAAAATGACGCTTGGCTAGTTTTATTTATTTACTATTTTTTATTTGGTCAACGACCATAAAAGGGAATTTACCTCCGTATGCAACAGCATTGCAGACCCTTCAAAATAAATCTTAAAAAGAAAAAAAAGAGTAGGAGAGNAAAGAGGAGGAGAGAGATAGGAAGAGAGGAGTGAAAATTAATAAGAACAAAGCAAAAATGGATTCTAACTAGTATCTTTTTAATTTATTTAGTATTTTTGAAATTTATTTTTTTATTTTTAATTATGTTATAAGATCCAATGGTGTCACCATTGCACTTGCTCTTAAGTGCTTCTGTTCTGTTGTGTATTTTCTTAAGCGGATCTAACTGTTGTTACTTTTTCAATTTAATTATTGATAAATAATTTTGTTCAAAAGGAAATAATTATGGAAACTACAATGATTTAATTCAATTTTTTTCAATCAACTTAAATTATGTTTGAAGGTTTAATTTTATATCAATATTTTTAGTTACGATTGCTATAGTTAATTTCCTATACATACAAATTTCTTAAATCAACCTTTGTACATTTTTATATAAAAAAAGTATATTGTGCAGTTCATAAGAAATGAAAAAATATTAAGTACACTAATTGGAAACGAAATTTAAAAGTTTTAAATACTTTTTTAATTTAACAAAAAAATAAAACTTTTTAAAAAATGTTATTTTCTATGTCATCAAATTATTCTATTGAAGTTAAAAAAAATAGTATACTCTTTATCTTATTTAAGCCAACATTAAATATAGTAATTAATATATAACAAGTGGTATTTTATAGGACAAAAATAATTATCTTTTTGACAAAATTATAGTTAAAACACACACAAATTTTGAAATTAAATTTATAAAAAAAAAAAAAGTACTTTTCAAGATAAGCACGGTTAAGACTACACTAGTTTCATTAATATATATATATATATATATATATTACTACAAGTTTTAAAAATGTATAAAAACTCAATAAGAAAAACAAATGGATTGATACATCACGTGATTTACGTGTAAGTAAAATTAAGGTGGTTAAATATACGTGTTCATAGAATCATAGTTAAATTTCATGCACTAACAAAAATAAATTGGTCAAGAAGACTGATAAAAAAAAAACAATAATGAATGAAGACTATGAAGTTATAAAAAAAGTCAACCATAAATCACAGTTGTAATTGCGATCCAAAATATATAATGTTTGACCAATAACCATACACATGAAATTAACTAATAAAGAATAAATAAACAGACCCAACAAAAACCGAACCAGTTGATATTTATAAGGTAACCGCACCGGTTTAAGTACAAGACACGTCTTGGTTCTGTCAAACCGTAACTGTATTAGGCACGTGTTCACATGAAACCCAACTTTCTAAACACATACTTCCATATGCATGATACACACGTGACATATATGTAATCAACTCTTTTTAGGCGGTTATAAATTATAAACCCAGTTCTAGTGTTTCTTATATATATATTTATTACAAATTATAAATGTAGAATTAACAAATGCAATCAACTTTTTATTTAAAAAAATCAACTTTCCTAGTCATTTTTCTTATATTTATTCTTAATCAATTTTCTTAAAATGAATAATAAGAGTATTGAATAAACAAAAAATAGTGTAATTATAATTCAAGGACACATAAATACATGGGATAGGAATACGCAAAACTAATTTTCAAATTAAATATTAATATTGTAATCTTTTTATAATTTTCAAACTTTTTATATATATAAATATAAGTCATAAGTAAATAATTTTAAAAATAGAAAATGAAATATCATTAACAAACAAAAAATATAGTCCTCCTTGAAATACACACGAACAAAAAAAAATTGAACTTAAAATATCACTTGCCTTATTTTTTATTTTTTTTTACATCACTTACCTTATTTAATTTCCTATCAAAAGTTTATTTTGAATTATTTTGAAATTAAATTCATGATGATAATTGACAAGTATTCAAATTGGGGGAAACCACAAGTATTCAAATTCTGGCTATTTTTTAGTTTCGAGTTATATCATTTCTATAAAGATTTTCGAATTTGTGATTATTATTTTTTCGTATAAATAGCTGAAGGAAGTCAAGAGAGAACCCCCGATTTAAATGGACGATGAATGAAGCGGAGCATTTAAAGGCGGCTTTTGGCGATTCATCAGATGATGAAGATCTCGTGGATCGACGGGAGGAAGAAGCCCGACAGAGTAGAGATTCAACGTTATGGGAGCGAGTGGAAGAAATCAATGGTTTATGGCTATGCAGGAACTTTCTCTCTATTCATCGTCAGTCTTCTCTGCTCTCCGCCATTTTAAACGGTTCGCTTCTCTCTTCGTTTGCTTCTGTTTGCTAATGTTATCGCCTATAGATTTGCTGATTTCGTTAATTCAAATATCCGCAGAGGGCTGGTTTGTTGAAGAATCTAACAATCAGGTGCAAACCCTAATTTCGGTTAATTAGATTTTGTAGCAGAACCCAGAATTACATTGTGTTAATGTCAGGTGTTTAGCTTCTCAGACGGCTGCTTCTGTATTTCCCTTATTGGTTTAATCTTGATTTCTATCTCTAATACTCGATTTCAACGAAAATCATTCGATTGCACTGATGGAGACATTGATCCAATTTCAATGTTGACAACGATACTTTGGTTGTTTCCTCGGCACTTTTTTTTGGTCTCTCTTGATAGAAATTACTTGGTTGGAACCAAATTTGCCTGGGTTTGGATGATTTCTGTAGTTTTCTCGTTGATTTTGGGTAGCATCTACGCAGATACTTGGTTTCTGGTGTACTATTTCGTGGTGTTAATGTGAAAATGGTAAAAACCAAAGCTTATGTCTTCCTTTTTTGTGTGGTTTCAAGGCGATGAGATTTGGTGATTTACCTTCATGGGCAACTGAACTGTCTGATCTCATACGTGAGAGTGTGGAATCTGCTGATCCTTCTGTGTTGCCTGCTGATTTGCTATGGAGAGAGCCTCTTTTTGACCAGCTAATCGTCAATTTATACCAACCAGGTGAGGTGTGATTTCTCTCACATTGCTCTCTGCTTTGCTCCTATCTCTCTGCATCTTCTTTAAACTAAAGATACTGTCCTTTCTTTACTTAAAGAACCAGTAGAGCAAGCTTGTTCCTCTATCTTCTTGAATCGTTTCCTTTTAGCAACTAAGCCTGGATCTAAGTAACATTGCCTCTTCTTTACTTGATAGACTTTAGCTTTTCTTGCTTTGATATGGTTCTTTCTTGGTATCAATAGTTAGCTTTAAAGATGTTAATCACAACTCATGACACTGGTATTAACAGGGGATATGTGCACATGTTGATCTACTGCGTTTTGAAGATGGAATCACCATTGTTTCACTGGAATCAGACTGCGTGATGAGGTTCAGTCGTGCAACAGATGAAGAGATCAATGTTTTATTGAGTCCTGGATCTCTCATTGTCATGTATGGAGAAGCTAGGTTTCAATGGAAACATGAGATTAATCGAAAGCCAGGGTTTCAGGTATGGGAAGGAGAAGAAATTGTTCAGAAACCAAGAATCTCCATTACACTTAGAAAGCTGTGTCAAGCTTAAAGGTGGCTTTATTGAAAACATATACAAAGGATATTTCTTTGTAGACCTAATTACTTAATTATTTAGTTAATTAGAAGTTTAAATGTTAGACAAAAGTTATTCCTATATATAAAAATATTTTAGATTTAAATTAAATAATTATTATTGTATATTTGTCACTAGATATTTATAGATTTACCTACTAAAAAACTATTTAATAATATCGAATATTGTATACTTCCCTTACTTTTTTTGTTTTCAAGATAATTTTCCGGACTAGATAGAATAAACAGCTTTTTCTATAATTATAATTTGGGACAATTTTTTTTGTTCTTTTTAAATTCTTTTTCGTTTTGAAATTGATTTTTTATGCACGGAAATATACTAAATAAATTTGAAAAAGACGAAGAACAGAGAGGAATTAGACACTAATGAATTGAAAAGAGGAATTGGAGAAACTTTGAAGAAAAACTATAAATAGAGAATCAACAAAAGACATAATTGTAAACCTTTTTTCCCCATGATAACGTCTTTTTTGTTGTTTTTTTTTATTAAACAATATACACATTCTAGAAACCAAAAAAATAATATACACATAATAATGCTAAAAATCTTTAATATTTAAAAAAAAACATATCACAAGTGACAACATAATTAGTTATAATAATCCATTTGCTGACCTCCAATTAGTAAAATAACGATTTCAACAACTACATCTTTTAGTATTAATGTTTTTCTTTTCAAACTTTTTCATTGTTTCTATTTATAAAATTAATAAATTAATTAATTAATAGCATTATTAGTTCTCGACCATAACTATTACTAAAACGATGAATTTGACTTTTCAACGCTCTCCGACTTTTAATTTTTGCTAAGAGATCTACGCTTCAATCTAACGGCCAATATCACTCAATCACAAAGTCACATGCTCTAATCTCTCGCCACGTGTGAAGACCGACTACTAACACAGCACTACCACCGACAAACCGAGTTGAAATCTGAGACAATGTTAACTGTAATGTCCTAAACGCAAATCTCTCCGATTTTTAAAAACTTTGATTTAAATTAACAAAATTAGCTGAATCTCATCTCAATCATTTTTAATGGAATCTCAGATCTTGTCATAAAAACACCCATCTCAAGAAGTAAGTAGCAGAGAGAGCGAGAAGAAGAGAGAATAAAGAAGAGAAGATGATCGAGAGGTGTTTAGGAGCTTACCGGTGCCGGAGAATCCAACGAGCTTTACGTCATTTGAAGGTAACAGTACTCTGTCTTGTTCTTACCGTTGTTGTCCTACGTGGCACTATCGGAGCAGGCAAATTCGGAACTCCAGAGCAAGATCTTGACGAGATCCGTTCACATTTCCAACACACACGCAAACGCGGTGAGCCTCATCGTGTACTTGAGGAAATCCAGACCGGAGGAGACTCCGGCGACGGAGGAAAACCTGCCGGAGGAAGCAATAACTACGAGACTTTCGATATCAATACAATATTCGTTGACGAAGGAGAAGAACCAAAACCTGATCCAAACAAACCTTACACTCTTGGACCAAAGATATCAGATTGGAATCAACAGAGATCTGATTGGTTAGCTAAGAACCCTAATTTCCCTAATTTCATCGGACCGAACAAACCACGTGTGCTATTGGTAACCGGTTCAGCTCCTAAACCATGTGAGAATCCTGTAGGAGATCATTACCTTTTGAAATCAATCAAGAACAAGATCGATTACTGTAGATTACACGGGATTGAAATCTTCTACAACATGGCTTTACTAGATGCTGAAATGGCTGGTTTCTGGGCTAAACTACCATTAATCCGGAAACTGTTATTGTCTCACCCTGAGATTGAGTTTCTTTGGTGGATGGATAGTGATGCTATGTTTACAGATATGGCTTTTGAGCTTCCATGGGAGAGATACAAAGATTCAAATCTGGTTTTACACGGATGGAATGAGATGGTTTATGATCAAAAGAACTGGATTGGTTTGAATACAGGTAGTTTCTTGCTTAGAAACAATCAATGGGCGCTTGATTTGCTTGATACTTGGGCTCCTATGGGTCCTAAAGGTAAGATACGTGAAGAAGCAGGTAAACTCTTAACCCGTGAACTCAAAGACCGACCTGTTTTCGAAGCTGATGATCAGTCTGCAATGGTTTACATCTTGGCTACACAACGAGCCACTTGGGGCAATAAGGTAATAATAAGGCTGCTTGAAACTTTGGTAGATTTTAGCGTTTCTTGATCACATAAAGATTGAATCTTGTTTGTTTACAGGTATACTTAGAAAGTGGGTATTATCTCCATGGTTACTGGGGGATTTTGGTGGACCGGTATGAAGAAATGATTGAGAATTATCATCCCGGTTTAGGAGATCATAGATGGCCATTGGTTACTCACTTTGTGGGATGCAAACCGTGTGGGAAATTTGGAGATTATCCAGTGGAAAGATGTTTGAAACAAATGGATAGAGCTTTTAACTTTGGAGATAATCAGATTCTGCAAATCTATGGTTTTACTCATAGATCATTGGCAAGTAGGAAAGTGAAGAGAGTGAGGAATGAGAGTAGTAATCCATTGGAGATGAAAGATGAGCTTGGATTGCTTCATCCAGCGTTTAAAGCGGTTAAGGTACCACAAACCAATCAAGTTTGATTGGGGAGAATTGCGGTTGCGTTTTAGGGTTCTTCTTATGTTTTTTTTTGTCTGTTTTACTTATATTTTAACAATGTTATTTTGTGTCTTTGCTTGTTGTTGTACTAAGAAATGGGGATGATGATAATGGAATGTGCAGAGACATGAGTTTATTCGTTTGTTTACTTTTGTTGTTTTTACATTTTTAGAGTTTTTAAAACAATGTCAAAATCTTGAGATTTTTGTAGCTTCTTGCATCAATAATCAGTGTTAATGCAACAACAGTTTCTGAATGTATTGTGATTGTTATTGGGCTTTTTAAGGCCCGTTAAGGTGTTAAAAGGTGGAGATTTGATTACGGCCCAATATATGTAGCTTTTATAATATGTAAAAATTTAATAAGTTTGTAGATAATGGTACAAAATATATAAGAAAAAAATTTGTGGCCAAGCAATCTTTGTTTTTTTGTTTTCTAAAACCCAATCTTAAATGTTATCTTCTTGTTTTATTTTTTTTTATTTTTATCTCGTTTTTCTTTATAAATAAAATTTTGCCGTTGTAACGTAATTTTTATAGATTTTAAATTAGTCTTTTAATAAATCGTATTATTTTGGTAAATTGAGTTTGTTAACACTGAGTGAAATGGTGAACTTTTTTAACTCTGAAATATCATTTTTCAAATTATTATGTTTAATTATTGGGATATATATAAAACCCTAGTGCACTTTTGTTTTAAGTTTAACTCAAACGGTCATACCTAGTGCACTTTCTAAAACCCTAATATTTCCGCCACAGATGAATTTAACAAATATTTTGATTTTTGTTTAGATTCGTTAAAAAAGATTCGGATGTTATTTAGTATAAGTTTTTTCATAAACTGGTATTAACAATTTCATGTTAAAAAATTGTCAAATCAACGCAAATATTAAGATACATATTTGAAAATTTGGTTGTTGGCGTAATAGAAATGATTTTAGATAATAAGGAAAAAACATTAATATATTGATTTTGATTTTCAAATCTTGACCTTAAATTGTTATTGTTCGAGTCAAAAAAAAAAAAATGGTTATTGTTCCACGAAAAGAGAAATCCTCTCAAGAACAGTGTACTACTAATAAAACGACTGCGTTTAGTGCAGGCGAGTTATTTCAGCTTTCCTTCAAAAAACGACTGACAAAAAAAAATAAAAATGCATAAGATAAAATCCGAAAGCACAAAAAGAGACTCATTTGTTCGCTCACTGACCTTATCATCTCCTCAAGCTTCTCTCTTTCTTTAAGAGAAGCAATTCTCTCATTCATAAAATCCTCCGCAACTTTATAAAAGGGTTAATTTCTTTAAACCCTTTAAACCCAATCGTTATCTTCTTCTCCACAAGTTTGGTGGAGTATTAGTAGAAGCAGCGATGGACTCGAAGGGGGTAGCAGCACCAGAACAACAACCTTCGGCTTACGCTTCTAGCCAATCAGGTTTTCTATTACCCCTCTTTTATGATTTTATTTCGTGGGTTTGTTTGGTTTGTGGAATTGGGTAATTGAATCGAAGATATGTATTCGATTTGTGTCACAGGAAAAACCTGGGCTTCTGTTGTCGCCGCCTCTTCAGCCGCTAGTGGTGGTAATGTTAAAAACGAGGGTGGGGGTGTGAATAGTGCGAAGGAGTTGGATTCTACCTCCGAAACTGTGTTGGGTAATTCGGAAAAGGGAACTGTTGATGGAGCGGATAATTCATTTGACGCGGATCAATCCCTGTCTCCGGAGAGTGTTGCTAACACAGAAAAACCTCCGAGTTTGGATGTTGGCGGCGATGGGGAAATTTCCAAGGAAGGGGGTTCCGTTGGGGATGGTTCTGGTTCCCCTGAGGTTGTTCCACCGTTAATTCCGAAGCCTGAGGTTGTTTCTGAAGATGGAGTAGCGGTTTCAGAGGAAAATAAGAATGATTTGGGGATTAACGAAGGCGTGGAGGAAACTGAGAAGGATGGTAAGGATAAGCTTGAAAACGGGAGTGTTGATGTTGGAGAGAAACAGGCTTCCATGGATGAGAATCCAGAGATTGAGAAAGGAGAGGACAGTGAAAGTAAAGTTAAAGGCGTGGAAGAAGATGATGAATTGAAAAAGGATGTGACCTCTGAGGAGGTAACAAAAGAAGATGGTGGTTCAGTGTCTGACAATGGAACTATAGGGGAGGACATTGTGTTAAGTGGAAAAGTTGATGATGGCGACAAAAGTGATCAAATTGTTGAAGAAGAAGGTGTGAAGTTAGCTAAAGAAGGAGATGATGGTGTAAAAGGTGATCATATTGTGGATGAAGTGGGTGTGGAGTTAACTGATAAAGGAGATGTTATTGTGGACTCATCTGCTATAGAATCTGTGGATGTTGATGTGGCGAAACCAGGAGTGGTCGTAGTAGGAGAAACAGAGGGAATTGAGAAGATGACGGTTAATGAAGATGGTGAAAATCTTGAAGTGGATAATAAGTTTGATCAACTTAGCGATGATGATAAGGCTACTGAGGAGGTAGGAGAAAAGTTGACTAGCGGAGAGGATTCTACAGTGGACTTAACTTCACTGAAATCTTTTGACAGCAATGTTGCAGAGCACGGGAGTCCAGGAAAGGATGTGGAAGAAGCTGATGGATCAGAAAAGGCTATGACATATGCTGAGGTGGCAAAGGCTAATGCTTCAGTAGTTGATGATGGAACTAAAGAGGAAGAGACTGTGCGCAGTGGCGTAGTGGATGATGACGAAGAGGGTGTGAAGTTAACCGATAAAGAAGATTCCATTGTGGATGCAGCTCCGACAGAACCTGTGCATGTAGATGTGGCAAAGCCAGGAGTTGTTGTAGGAGACGTAGAGGGAACTGAGGTGGTGGAGACTGATGGTAACACCGTTGCTGTGCAAAATAAGTATGATCAAATTGCCCAAGATGGAGTTGAACCTCAATCTGATAAGGCCACAGAGGAAGGAGGGGATAAGTTGACTAGCGAAGAAGACTCTGTAGTTGACTCTTCAGTGGTGGACTCTGTTGATGCTGATATCAATGTTGCAGCGCCAGGGATCGTTGTTGTCGGGGCGGCAAAGGAGGATAAGGAGGATGCAGTCGATGAAGTCAATAAGACCACCCCAATTATTGAGATACCTGATGATCTGACTGCTGCATATGATGGCAACTTGGAATTGGCTGCTAAGGAAATCTCAGAGGCAGCTAAACTAGAGCCTGACGAACCAAAAGTAGCTGGTGAAGACGAAGAATCACCGCCTGCTGTGGAAAGTTCAGTTGATGCAAAAGAGGATTCAAAGCCAACATCTGAGATAAAGTCTGAAGTAAGTCCTAACCCAGAGGTTGAGGAAGTTTCTGAAGTGAACAATGCTGAAGAGGGTGGAAACAAGATACCAGTTGATGAAGTTATTTCTACTCGCGATTTTAGCCCTGAACCGAAGAAAGTGGACCAGGGACATTCTGGAGAAGGTGTTCTTGGTGTTGATGGCTCTGATAGTGATGAAGAAACTGAAGAGATGATATTTGGGAGCTCTGAAGCTGCAAAACAGTTTTTGGAAGAGCTAGAAAAGGCCTCTTCTGGTATCGAGGCCAATTCGGATGAGCCAAACATTTCTAACAATCTGTCGGACAGGATTGATGGGCAGATTGTGACTGATTCTGACGAGGAAGTAGACACAGAGGATGAAGGTGAGGAGAAAATGTTTGATTCTGCAGCATTGGCAGCACTTTTAAAGGCAGCTACTGGTAGTGGAAGTTCAGACGGTGGAAATTTTACCATAACATCGCAAGATGGAACGAAGCTTTTTTCTATGGAACGACCTGCTGGTTTGAGTTCATCTTTACGACCTGTGAAACCAGCAGCTCCACGTGCAAACCGTGCCAACATCTTCTCCAGCCCAAACGTCATAACTGCTGATGAGACTGAGGTTATCTTGAGCGAGGAAGAGAAACAGAAATTGGAAAAATTGCAAAGCCTCCGTGTGAAATTCTTGCGGCTTTTGCAAAGGTTGGGACATTCAGCAGAAGATTCAATAGCAGCGCAGGTTCTTTACCGTCTTTCACTACTTGCTGGGAGACAAACAGGGCAGTCATTCAGTCTTGATGCTGCAAAGAAGATGGCTGCAGAGTCTGAAGCTGAGCGAAAAGAAGATTTGGATTTCTCTCTAAACATTTTGGTTCTTGGAAAAGCTGGTGTGGGCAAAAGTGCTACAATAAACTCCATCTTGGGGGATCAGAAGTCATCCATTGATGCATTTGGTCCTTCAACCACTTCGGTAAGAGAAATTTCTCAAACAGTAGATGGTGTCAAGATTACAATCATTGATACTCCGGGTTTGAAATCAGCTGCCATGGATCAAAGTTCCAATTCCAAAATGTTATCTTCGGTTAAAAAGGTAATGAAGAGGTGCCCTCCTGATATTGTTCTCTACGTTGATCGACTTGATACTCAGACCAGGGACTTAAACAATCTGCCATTGCTAAGGACAGTTACCTCTTCTCTTGGTTCATCCATATGGAAAAATGCCATAGTAACCTTAACTCATGCTGCTTCTGCTCCTCCTGATGGTCCATCTGGAACTCCTTTAAGCTATGATGTGTTTGTTGCGCAGTGTTCGCATATTGTTCAACAGTCTATTGGACAGGCAGTTGGTGATCTACGTTTGATGAACCCGAGTCTAATGAATCCGGTTTCTCTTGTTGAGAATCATCCCTTGTGCAGGAAAAACCGGGAGGGAGTTAAGGTTCTTCCGAATGGCCAAACTTGGAGACCTCAGCTGTTGCTATTGTGTTACTCCCTGAAGGTTTTGTCAGAAGCAAACTCTGTATTGAAGCCTCAAGAACCATTGGATCATCGTAAAGTTTTTGGTTTCCGAGTTCGATCTCCTCCTCTCCCTTACTTACTGTCTTGGCTGTTGCAGTCTCGTGTACATCCAAAGCTCCCTGGAGATCAAGGTGGTGATACAATAGACTCTGATATCGAGATCGATGATGTGTCAGATACCGAACAGGAAGAAGGGGAAGATGATGAGTATGATCAGCTTCCACCGTTTAAGCCTCTTCGAAAAACTCAACTTGCAAAACTCTCAAAGGAACAAAGGAACGCTTATTTTGAGGAGTATGATTACCGTGTAAAGCTTCTTCAGAAGAAGCAATGGAGGGAGGAGTTAAGGAGGATGAGAGAAATGAAGAAAAACGGGAAGAAAGTAGGTGAGGGTGAGTTTGGTTATCCAGGAGAAGAAGAAGATCCTGAAAACGGAGCTCCAGCTGCAGTACCTGTTCCATTACCTGATATGGTCTTACCACCGTCTTTTGACAGTGATAACTCAGCTTACCGTTACCGTTTTCTGGAACCCACTTCACAGTTCCTAACCAGGCCAGTATTAGATACCCATGGCTGGGACCATGATTGTGGATATGATGGTGTCAACGCTGAACACAGTCTTGCAGTCGCTAGTAAATTCCCTGCCACAGTTACTGTCCAAGTCACCAAAGACAAGAAAGAGTTCAATATCCATCTAGACTCCTCTGTTTCTGCTAAGCACGGAGAAAATGGATCCACCATGGCAGGTTTTGATATCCAGAACGTTGGTAAGCAGCTAGCGTATGTGGTTAGAGGAGAAACTAAATTCAAGAACTTGAGAAAGAACAAGACAACTCTTGGAGGATCAGTGACATTCTTGGGCGAGAACGTTGCCACTGGTGTCAAACTTGAGGACCAGATAGGACTCGGGAAAAGGTTCGTCCTTGTCGGCAGCACAGGGACTATGAGATCACAGGGAGACTCTGCTTATGGTGCAAACCTTGAGGTTAGGCTTAGGGAAGCTGATTTCCCAATTGGTCAAGACCAATCCTCTCTAGGACTCTCTCTGGTGAAGTGGAGAGGCGATTTAGCCCTTGGAGCCAATCTCCAATCTCAGCTTTCTATTGGAAGACACTCAAAGGTAGCAGTTCGTGCAGGTCTTAACAACAAGATGAGCGGTCAGATCACTGTCCGAACCAGCAGCTCAGATCAGTTGCAGATTGCGCTTACAGCAATTCTTCCAATTGCCATGTCTATCTACAAGAGCCTTCGACCAGAAGGAACAAACGACAAGTACTCCATGTACTGAACACACCACAATCATCCCCTTTGTTGGAAAGGGATCTTTATATTATGGGTTTTACGTTTAATGTTTTTTTTCCCAATTTAATAAAAACTTTCGTTGAGATTTTCACAAAAGTTGTATTTTGTTCTGTTGAGAAGTACCCGTCGGGATTTATCTTGTATCATTATTTCTTCACTTGCTGTTCCTTAGATAATGGCATGCTTAGTTCAGTTCTCTGGTGGTTCTAATAATGGTGCTTAGATTGTGCTGCTAATTTGTTACTTAAATGTGCGCAGAAGGTAGGTTTCTTGAAGAATCTATCAAAATCAGGTGTGAATCCTAATCTCTGTTCATTATTTTATGTATCAGAACCCATAACTAGTTCAGTACTCTGTAACTCTGTTCTTCATCAGGATCTTACTGTTCTTCCTTGAAAGGTAGTTTTAGCTTGGTTGATCTGGCTTAGGTTTCTTTTCTAGGTTTTGTTCATTGTTGTTGTTGAGTAGGACAAGATCTTCGGTTGATGAATTGAAAAGACAAACTTGATCCTCTAGTAGTCCCAGAAATACTGTGTTTTGTCCTATTTGAATATAAGAAGATATCTTATTTGTCATTTTCAGAGCCGACTGAGAAAAGAAGTTATTGAGGATAAGAACAGTCTTTAGTCAACTCCTTTACACAGAAGACCAAAAGGTCAAAAGGTAAGCTTTCACTAATCAGATTCATGCTAAAAGTCTTTGTTACTTTTCTCACTAATCAATAACTCAACAGTTAAGCCATCACAGTCTGTCTTAATTAAGCTGTTAAATAGTATAGATGAACTTGAAGATTTTATAAGTGCTTTTTTATTATTGAAATCAATCTCTCAAGAACAAAGATTACACTCATATGACTGGAGATTCAAACAGAAACACACAACAGAAAAAACAAAAGTAGAGTACTGAAAAATTGGGCAATTGAGATAGCCACTTATTTCATCTGAGTATTATATCAGTGACTGAAACAGAACTCTTTCCTTTTTTACTCAAGGATCTTCTTGGAAGCTGGCCTTGCGGTGATATCAGCCACCCAAGCACAGACACGTGGACGCTCGTCAAAGAACTTCTTGGAGGGAGTTGTAAGGAGTAACTGAATCACAGGGATGTGGTGAAGATCAGTCAAAGTAAAGGTTTCACCAGCCATGTACTTAGAGTCTCCAAGTCTAGCCTCGTACACGTCAAGAACCTGAGCTAACTTAGCCTCTTCTTCTGCAACAATAGCTTGGTCTGTGGGTGAACCAACATAGGTCGGCTTGAATATGTATTCCCAAACTAGCTTTGAAGCTACTGGATCAAACTCATGAGATTCCACTTCCATTCCAATAGCCATGATTGCATAGTTGCTCATGTTCTTGGAATCAACTGGGAGAAGTTGGGTTCCTTGGTTTTCATATTTGTGAGCTATATACTGAGTAATTGCTCTTGATTCTACAAAAAAAAAAACCCAAATCATGTTAGTGTTTTTTCTTTCTTTTTGCAGAAAAGATGCTGAGAAATGTTTTCATACCAAAGAGCTTGACATCTCCATCTTCATAAGCAGGAACTTTACCAAAAGGCTGCAATAATCAGAACACAAAACATTCAAGAATCAGACCAGGTTTCATCAAAACGGGTTTTGTTTAAACATAAAGATACAATATAAACTTACGTTGCGGGAAAGGAAAGGCTCCTTCTTGTGTTCACCATCTTTAAGGTTAACAATAACGAGTTCAAAATCAATGTTTTTCTCGTGAAGGGCAAGGAGGACTCTCCTTGTGGCGGTAGAAGCGGGATGTCCGAAAACTTTGATACCTGCCATTGAAATGGTTGCAAGAAACACTCGAGACTGAGCTTAAAGACAAAAGAGAGAGAGATAGAAAGAGATGTTGATGTTGAAGGTGATGTGAAATAAGACTGAGGTAGTGATGGTATTTATACAGATAAAAACAGAGTATCTTGTGATGGCTTCATTATTTAATAAAGAATGGATTTAAAAGACCGTAGCAAACCAAAATTGACTTGTCTTGTGGAGTTTTCTAAGTCAAATTTGTTAAAAGTTTGAATTGTTTTTTAACATTGTTTAGGATGAAAGCTTTTAAAGCATTCATATGAGAGAAAGATCAAATTCTGTGTATTAACGGTTTTATGACTCAGCTTTCACCTACTAGTCAAGCTTCATCTAGTAACTGGCCATATCTTGGTTATTACCGGTTCGGTTTTCTTTTGGTTAACTCTCTAATTCGGTTTGGTTTCCCGGTTTAAAAGGGATAGAATATGATTCAAACACTTGCCAATGACTCCCCAATTTTTTTTTTTTTTTAACTTTGAACGTTAGCCAATATATTTATGAAAATTAATCTTTAAACACACAAGTAATCTTTAAAAACAAAATTAAATTTTAATTCAAATATTAAATCTAAGAATACAATTCAATCTTAGGTTAATTAGACTATAATTTCAGATTTAATTTTTTAGTGAAATTTGATAGAAATGTATTACTTTAGTGGCTGAAATCCCGGTATGGATTTCCGGTTAAAGAGGATTCTTTTCATTTGAATTCGGTAAAAAAAATCAACCTTTGGAATTAATGCAAAGGTTAAATATGAACAAATGTATAAAGAATGATAATGAAAGATGTTAAGATGAAATTTTTTCAAAGGAATGTTTGAAAAATGAAACAAAATACTCTTTTTTGACAATTTGTGAAAATTACAGCAAAATTAAAGTCCCTTAAGTTGTTCCAAGAGTCCTGTCAAGCTCGTCCATTTCTCAAATGCATCAGCAGATGACACAAAAGCAATCTTTGAGGTCTCAATATCATTCTTGTTCACTGCAACAAACGAATTGCAAACAACAAGTTTTAAAGCTTAAGATCTTAACACTTTTGATTTTTGTGAAATTGACAAGTAAAGAACAAAACCAGACCTGATGTAATAAGAGAAGCTAAAGATGAATTAAATGTATCAACTTCTGTCTTCTCTTCTTCGTTTGAACTCAACTGCACAAGTTTACACCAACAACATCAATGTTTTAACCATAAAAGACCCAATTTCTGTGACAAGAACAAGCAAATCTTAGACTAATTGTAGCTAAAACTTGTTAAAAACAATGGCTGAATAACCTTTGTGAAAGCTGCATTCACAGTTTTAACCCACTCAGTATTGGTTCCTTTCCCCAAAACCAAATCTGCAGCTGCTAGATCATTCTTCTCAATAGCTTGCCCTACCTTGCTTAACTTATAAACCAAATCCTGCAAATACCCTACAAAACTATATACTTCAGGTTTATAAAATCAAGAACACAACACAAAAAGATAGCACAAAAAGGTTAAATTTTCCATCAATTTCACCTAATATTCATAAAAACACTCCTAGGGTTAAAAGATGAAGACTTTATGTTAAAATTGATCATTAAAATCGAATTTTGAGAAGAAATTATAAGTACCCTTTTCTTTGGTAGCAGAATTAAGAAGGGCTTGCCTCTCGATTCTCTTCTTACGATCTTGTTTCACTTTTTCTAGAAGCTCTTCGTCGTCATCAGCTTCGAGAATCAGAGCATTTGCATCTCGTGTTCTTTTATCGTTACCCACGAGACCAATGACGAGAAAGCTGCTCATAAAGCCAAGAGATAGTTCTCGTCTGTGCCATAACAGAGACGATGATGATTCGTTGCTTTTAGTGTTTCCAGAAAAGGCATTGCAAAGAGTAATTTGGGTCCTTTTCGAAGAAGAAGAGAGAGGAGAAGAGATGGAAAATGGGTTTAGCGATGAACAAAGAAGTGATTTCGCCATTTTTTCTTCTCTTTCGCTTCAAAATCTCTCCTTGGCATATTTTCGAAGCTGAGGATGATGACGAATGATGATAAGGTTACTCGCTAGATACGTTGTGTTGTTTTCCTCCAATCAATTTTGTATTTTACATTACTTTTCTTTAGTATTTAAATTCGTCATATATATTTCTTAAACCAAAATAAGCAACCAAAAGTATTTAAATTTTACAAATAAAACATATTATAAAATATGAAAATTTATAAGATCTAATTAATTTATTTATATTAACTAGGATTTTAATATTCTTCTATTAGTTTTTTTTTCTTCCTAAACATTAGTATATAGCTACATCTATAAATAAGTATGTTCACTAATTTATATAATTCTCAAAATATTAAACAAAATAACGAGTAGTTCACATCTATCAAATCGAAATAGCCAAATCTATTATTTTAATTAAAATAAATAAAAATCAAAAATACAAAAGTCTTTTATAGCTAATGATGGCCTAGAGTATCTAATCTCTGACGTTTTTTTTTTCTTGAAGAAAACAACGAGTAGTTCACATCTGTCACAAGAAAACTACACGTTGCTTCTGGAAGATATACTCAATAGTAAATAAAAATAAAAATCAATATTTTGACCGTTGTGTATCACAGTAAAATAGAAATCCGAACGTTAGAAGTAGCCGTTGACGGGAGAAGAAGTAGCCGTTGCGAAGATTTCTATAAATACATACCCATTTCTCTGCTATGTTTCAACTTTTTCCCTCTCTAATTTTTATAAACCCTAAAAATCTCTCCTTTTTTTGTACTTTCTTCAAATAACAGCTCGATACTGGTCTAATTTTTAACCAAAGTTTCAATTTTTTTTCAAGCTCTGTTCAAGCTCAACGATGGTGGTTCTGTGTTTCCTTTTCCGTTATAGAAGTCTATGAAATCCTATATACGCGAGGTAAATTTTGATCTCGTTGTTATGTTTTGTTTTCTTTTGTTTATTTAAAGACGATTTCTTTTGTTTATTTTGATTTCGATTCTGTTTCATTTCTTTGAAGATAAAATATAGAGGAATGATTTTGCTCAAAAGCGTTCTTTCAAACTTTGTTATCTACGACCTCAAATTCTGATTTGTGTTTTAAAATATTCTCGAAAGAAATTAATGAACAGAAATTGAGATTTTGTTTTGATTGTTTTTTCACATGATTCTATTCAGCTGATAAACAATAAAGACGCAGAAGTTGATCAACTTACAAATGAGTAACGCATAAGTTAAACAATAAGGTACGTGTGCTTTGATTTCTTTTTACTGGTTTTAATGACCAACTCCATTTGCCTAATTATATGTTTTTCTTGCACATGTACAGGAGATGAGGAGTCGAGGGACGGGCTGGC
>KE153499.1:132250-166472 GCA_000411095.1 Aethionema arabicum
CCCACCTGGGTACACTTCTTTCTCGAAAACCAAAGTCGTCGAAGAAAATTTCCCCATTAGAGTATTTTCCAATACGGTGCGTTTTACAACCTGTGACTGAAAACCTGACGATAATTCGTTGGGTCTGATATTTTCTTGCCTTTTCCCGGAAAATTTCTCTGAACTTTTCTCAGCTTTCGTTTATTTCTTTGTCTCAGTCTTTCACTATTTTAATTAATCATTATCCACGTGGCATTTTAATTACTCTCGCACATAATTAAATATTAATGTCGTACAAAACAAAATTAAATATTAATGTTATGTCCAGTAAATATCATTATATCATACCTGACCCAACTAGGCTTTACTTGGGCCGTATTTGATATATAATTAAGCTCATTACATGGGCCCATATCCAAGACTAGCTAAAGTACCGGGTCATGGGTCAGACCCGAATCTTCACCCTAGCTGTGTAAACCCTAGATTTCTCCATCATCTATATATAGCGGCCTGCAACTCCATCTCTCTCAAAGCATTCTATTGAACAATGATTCCGCTGAGTGATAACGATTCTTCCTCTTCATCTTTCGTTTCTGCTTCTTAATTTTTCGATTTCTGTTTTTCTTCTTTCTCAGATTTGATTGAATTCACTGGCTTTTCAGCTTTGTTCTTTTTTTAAATTTAAATTGCTTAGTTTTCGAGTTTGTTCTTCAATTAGGGTTTATTTGCATTAGTGAAGGCGGTGATGATGGAAAACTACCTATTTTATGAGGAGCATTATTGTTCTCTCTGATTAGAAAATTTACCAATGGATCCTTCTGAGCCTTTCACTTCAATTTTTTTTTTTCTCAAGAATTGTTTTTAAAATTTTCTTTGTTTTTGGAGATTGATTAGAAAGAGCCAATGGGATGATGATAACTCTTTAGGAGAAATATAACTATTGTGTCGACTAAAATACAGACTACAATTATCTGATCATCTGGCTCTCTTAATATATGCCCTGAATCCATTTTTTTTCTGAATCTTCTATTCATCTGAAAATATTTTTATACAAAAACTGAAGAAAACTAAAGATTTTTTATTGTTTGGTATATATCGAATCCGTATATATCTCTTCTTTGCCGTTGTGGTAAAATTCTTTTTTGACAAGAAATAAATACCAGTTAAAAAATTGGAAATGGGACCTTTTCTACTTGATTTGAACACACCATGAACAATGAAAAAAACAAATTATACCCTGAACACAACAAAAATGACCGAATTTGACGAAATAAAAGACCAAATTAAAATTAATACAAATATGCAATCCATCAATCTTGACTCAGATTGCTAATGTCAACGACGAAACGAAAATTATCTGTTCTCTGTACTAATAATGCAATACACGTACATACCTGCGTTTCTAATTCTCGTATGGATTATAATTGGGCAAAAAATTAGAACTTGTCGATTAAGATCCTAGAAAATCAACCAAATTTGGTTAATATGGATATTTGATTAGCTAATTGCCCGGACACGAGTAATTTCGCTAAACCGGAACCTAACCAGGTCTTAAACATGAGGCAACAACATTAAAATTTGAAAACTAGGAAAATCCCACAATATGTCCGATCACATGAATACTCTTAGTTAAACCGGATTTCATAGTTGACATTTGACGAACAAGTGGTAACATGACTCAAGTTTTGAAAATTCTTGGATTTCATTGGAATGGTTGAAAACTGTATTTCAATTTGCGATCTTTATGAATATATTATGGTTAAAAGTGAAAAATCTGATTGTCTGAATAAAGCAATTGACTAATGAAGGGTGAGAAACAAGAAAAGTCTGATATGTTAACGCCATCTCTTGTTTTGGCTCCAATATGGATGCTGGTGAGAATCAGGTTTCCTCAATGGTTGCTGTGGTTGTTGTGGTTGACCCCTCATGATGTTAGGATGGTTTCTATTTGGGCTATGATCAGGACTCCATGATTCAAACCCTGGATTACTCATATACTGCTGGTTATTATTGTTCACTTGGTACGCTTGTGCTCCTCCTCCACGAACTGACGACATCTCGTTTACTTGATGCGTGTAGTAACTGTTCTGACTCTGTTGTTGGGACCTCCAAGAAACAGAGGGAGGACCTGTTGCGCCCATGTGTCCTACAGGTTCTCTAATTGCATACGAGGTTGTTGAGATTGGGTGTTGTTGAAAATGTTGATTTTGACGAAGTTTTGGTTGCATTGCTTGTTGCTGCTGCTGTTGTTGTTGTTGTTGTCTCTCGGCGATTGTAGTACCTGTAATTGAAGTATATGCTGATGGAGCTTGCCGAGGGATGTTTTGTTCGTTTGTTGATTGCCATTGCATTGATGCTGTAGGAACTTGAGTACTCGTTCTCGCTACTTGCCTTGAAAATGGATTCCGAATCGCTTCTTGTCCCCACCCACTCTGCAAAAATGTACAACACACACAAACTTCAGTATTAGAATGAGAAATTAGTAACACCAATGTCTTTAATGGCAGCGTTGGACATCACGATAGCTCCAACAGCTGAAGATACCGTTTAAACTGTTTTTGGAAGCTTTGGATTCATATGTGCGGAGAAAGTCTAACTGGAAACCTATTAACTCTGGATATGGCAAAGCTGAAGATTGCAGTTATGTGGGATTTTTCTATTAACTACGTGTACCATGATTACGCAATCATTGAGTTTCAAGTGATTCACTTCAATGGTATGATTTATTACTAGGGTTCCACATATGTCTGCGGATTTTGGGGTGCATAAGTTACGAACCATTCCAGGATTGGTTGATGGAGTTGGGGAAGGAAGAGAAACTTCGACTTTCTCTTCAACCTTCTTATTTGCGCTGCTGCTAGAGTTTGGCCCACCGGTCTTTATCACATCAAGTAGTTTCACAACATCTTGGCCAGCGAAGTTACCCGACTGGCCAGAAGTCAGTGCAAAAACCAGATCCGGGTTTTTAAGTAATGCGGCTAATAACTCGAGATCAGGTTCCAAGGCATTACTCCCTTGAGATGAAGAGGTTGAGGCAGCAGCTGCAGCAGTCCGCCGCTCATCGAGTGAATCCTCTGGTTGTGTTGTCACACTTTCTTCAGGTGGCTGTTGCGATGGAATTTCAGGAGTCAAACTGTCGTCAAAGTCCATCTCTTTGTCCCATGGTTCCTTTGGGTTCAAGGGTATTATTTGAAGAGAGTGATATATCGTTTCTCTTTCTCGCCGGTTTCTGTTCTTCTGAACATCAATCTCCTTGCTATTACCACCAGCAGCTACTCTCCAGAGATCGTCAAGTACCATCTCTGCAAAAGCAAGGCATGAGAATGGAATCTAAAAATATAACGGAAATGATGAAACGGTCCTGACCATCACATGCCAAATCGGTTTCATCCCTACTTTACTCATGTCTATAATCTTGAAACGCTTGAACAGCTAACCACATCTTAGAGATCAATCAGTATGATCTAATCTAGTTGAGTTTTAACTAAGCATAAGATGTTGCAAGAAAACCAGAGTATACATATGTCTAAGGAGATTGTATATTTTTAATTACGGCAAGTATATGATAAACCACAGAAGGTAGAACTGTATTTGCAAGTATATGGTAATACCTGGTGGTGCATGCCAAATAATCTGATTCCTCTTGCAATTCTCTAGAATAGCCTGTGGACTCATCTTCACCAAAACTCCAACCTTACTGGAAACATGTTGTGCAGCTATTGATGGTTTTTCAGATTCATCAACTTGACCAACGACATTTACAGCCGGTGAATTGACAGGTTGAACAGCAGAAGGTTCATCTGTGCATTCACTCTTAGCTTCATTTTGCTGGCTAGGTGGAGAATCCTTGGCTGATTGAAGAGCTAAGGGATTCTCAGGAACAATGGTTTTGGAATCACTACTAGCATCTGGTAAAGGCTCCTTTTTACCATGCTTGCTCTGCATATAAAGAGCACGCATCTTCGCTTTTTGAATATCATCAGCAGACATCGGGCGACTTCGATTTGAAGTTCCTATTCTAACTGTCTGAGGACCCCTTCCAACAGGCTTCTGGCCAGGTTGCTCCACCATCTGAACTTTTCTGCGCTCTTTGTTATCTGCAACAAGCTAAGGAAATTGGCTTTGACCTGAAAGCTACAAGAGAAGGTCCCATCTCTGCTAGGAAATGGAACATAAAACGCTAAGCAAGACGCTTTCTTGATTTGGCAACTTCCACATGTATAATCTCGAATTAACAATATAAGTAATGCATGATGTACACACGAATTAGTACTTCAATATATAAATTTCACGCACAAGGATACATAATGGAGTTACACCAAGCATGTGTTTCTTGGTGGAATCATCCGCAGAAGTAAGCAACAATTTTGGACCCTGTGACGGTTCAACCCTCCTGGACCAAAAAATCAACCAAAATTATAAAACCAACTAACCATCAAACAAAAGCCATTCTATATGGCAGAAGCATTTAAAATTGATACCTGATATTCTCTGACTTTCCATTCGAGAGACTAAGAAAATCTTCCTGCTACAACACCAAAAAAAAGGTTTCAAGGAAAGAAATAGATGAAGTGAACATAGTAGAATGTTGATCCATTTATTGCACCACTTACAGGATTGCTACTCTCACCCATTATATCAGCAATACTGCATATTTTGAAAACATATCTGTGAGATAAAGGTTACCAAAACAAAAAAAAAGGAGGGAAAATAAAATATATTATGACGACATATAAACCCGGAACTTGCCTCTGTTTCAGAAGCAACTGACTCTGTGCATCAATATGTGAATTATTACGATTTTGTTTCTTCATAGCTTGGATTTTCGCAAATAGCTTAGTCCATCTTGACAACAATCCTTTTGCCCTGTTTGATATGTCTGATCTTCAAATCAGATAATTAAATCAAAGAAATCACAACAGGAACGGTGATGTAAGGAAGCTACGCAGAATGTATGTTTTAAGAAATTGCACCTGATGTCCTGTAAAAACGCAGTCCATTGACGCTTTGCAATATGGCTGACATATTTTCAGGAGATGCTTTGTAGAGAGGCAAATGACAAAGAACCTACATTCCAAAAGGTCACTTATCCACACTACAACAGTCTGTAAGACTTCACAACAATCTATTTGCACATACTTACCTTCAGGATAAGAAGTATGACACTTGTTTGCTCTTCTATTGCAGCTTGACTCAACCACGTTGTAAGAATTAAAACCCCACCTTTCAATAAAAACCTGACCACAGAGAACATGATAGCTAAGATGGGATATACAAAAAATATAAATAAAGACAGGGTGAAAGAGAACCCTCAAGCAGTACCAGATCAGCACAGAAGAATCTTGTATCTGCATGATCCATTCCATTAGTTTCACCTGGCCTGAGAATGTTTCTTCTTTGTGCAGCAGAGGAAAAATATTCTCTGCAAAGTATTTGTCTGAATCACTGATGTCAGGTGGAATATCATCATGTGACATGATTCCAAATGAGTCAACCCCACTTGTAGGAACTATGGAAGCCAGAGGCACCGGATCTAAAGATAATGCCTCTGTATATATTGGTCCCGAGTTCAAGGGAACAGGATCAGCAGGATTTAAGGCATTGTTGTTTTCCAGAACACCATCATGTTGTAAAAGAGGAGTACTAAAAATGATTGCCTTCTCCCTTGAAAGCCTCACCTGTTTCCTTACTCTAGTCTTCTGAGTAACAAAATAATCTCGAACCTGCCATTGACAGAAAACAAAAAAAATTATCACGGGGACCCCAACATGATGGATCTAAATTGGCATACAATACATAAAGCCTTGCCAAACATAGCACTTGTTAAAACAAGAAGGAAGGTGGTGACACTTGCAAAGGAATAAAAATAGAAAATACCTGGGCGACTGTGATGCCAAATTGAGCACTTATCTCCCGGGATTCCTTCTTAGTAATAGCATCTTTAATTGAAAAAACTGCTTGCAGATATTTCACAGCCTTTGGGGTCAATAAGTCTCTTGGCCGCTTTCCTGAAATGTTGACAAATTCATCAGATAAGAGGCATCAAGCAAGCAAAAATTGGGTGTGTTAGTGTTAAGGAATATAGAGAACAACAATGAACTGAAGTACTGTCTCTTATGTACCTATATGATGAAGACCAACAGAGATCAAATCATGATACAAAGGCAAAAACTATTAATCAGACCTGAAAGCGCGTCTAGAAAGTTGGCATTTACATGGTAACTGAGTGGAACTAATCAGTCCACAGATACATGGGCAGTAATATGTATAAGAATGTGAAAAGATCCAACGAATCCAAGAGACTCACCAATTTTAATGGACAAAGCACCAGCAGCCTGAAAAATATGTGAACAAACAGATCAATGTCTTTAACGAAGAGACGACACAAATGATTACTTCAATGGAGAAGTGGCACGAGAGCCAAACAACTATAGCATCACCATTACATTACGAACAACCTTTAGATAGATACCTAGCAGTTGTGAAAGCAACTATCCATCAACGAAGAGGTCTAGATAGAATTCTCATCTCTAAGTTCTAGGAGACTCAATACCCCTCTAAGAAAATTCATACCAAGAATCAGATAACTTTCCTTCTCACTCGCAATATCCAATAAGCTAACCAATTGCGCCATATAACTTGCCAGTACCCAAAAAAAACAAACGGCTCTCGATACCAAAAAAATATCATAAGGACAACCTACCATTTCTTGAGCGAGGGGATTAACGCCGGTGAGATTGCATTGTGTAACGACGACATCTTGGAGCTGATCGATCTGGCTATGGAAGAGATCCTTTTGCGAATCCAAGAGCTCCAACAACGACTCGACCGAGCTCCCGATTTCTATCTCCTCCTTAAACGCGTCCATGGTCGCCGACGGAAATCTCGACCTCAACGCCAACGGAATTCAAAATGTGCATCAGAGAATTCAATTAATTATAGAATCAGTGTGATTCATACGTCGAGAATCAACTTGAGACGAGTAATTCGCGGGGCATGGTACTGATACGAATGTGTAGAACTAATCGGGTTAGGGTTTCTTGGTTGTTGGGCAATGAACAATGAAAATGAGTAAGATTGCAAAATAAAAGGGCCAAAGAAGTAAATAAATAAATTAACAAAGTTTCAGCCTAAACGCAGCGTTTTACGGTAGATCTGTTACCATAAAATCTTTTTTTTTCCTAACTCTAAAACATAAAATCTTAAATTTTAAAAAAATAAGGAAAACATTAAAAAATAATTAAATCAATTAATAATCTACTCAGAATAATAGAAGGGACCAAGTTGTTTCCTTATTTCCTTATATCTTCCTTTTCGTTCACCGCCTTCTCATAAGGCCTCTCTCCTTTTATCTATCTGAACGATTCCAAGGGTTTTGATTTTTTTATCGTATTCTTCTCGTTGATCGCAGAGCTTTCCCGATCCGCTTGAATCGGAATCGTTAAATTTGTCAAGGTTTTGGGTACGTGACGACGCTTCCTTTCAATTAGGGTTTAAGATCTCTCGCGATGTTTCGATTCATTCTAGGTTTCTTTACTATGGATTTTTGAACATTCTGCTGTTTTCTCGATTTTCGTTTCTCGTCATGTACGTAATTGTTGGAGTTTGTTTGCGATGCGATCGCGATTGTTAGGGTTACATCTGTCTCTTTGCGGTTCTCATTAGTACTGTGTATATCTCAATTAATTCGTGATTTGTGTTCTTTGATATCGTTGTCGATGCATATACCTAGTTTTTCTTGTTTCTTACAATCTGTAGTTTTGGTTTGTGATGGCTGATGGGGATAAACCCCAATAATGTGGGGGTGCTATAGTGTTATTACAACCCCCAACCTACTTTAATTATAAGTTAATTTCTTAGTCCTCTCATTGTCTTGTTATTGCTGTTCTCAATTTTGGTTTTCTCTGTCCTTGGTTAGCTTAGGTTTTCAACACAAAGCTTAGGGTTCTCAAGATGGAACGCAAGACAATTGACTTAGAGCAAGGATGGGACTATATGCAGACTGGTATTACGAAGCTGAAGCGGATTCTGGAAGGACTGCCTGAACCAGCATTTGACTCTGAGCAATATATGATGCTTTACACGTAGGGCTTTTACTTTTCTATTGTAGCAGCTTTCTTATTTGTACCTGGTACTTATCCTTGTGGATTTTATGTGGTTCTCAGGACTATCTACAACATGTGCACGCAGAAACCTCCTCATGATTATTCACAACAGCTTTATGACAAGTATCGTGAAGCATTTGAAGAATATATTAGTTCTACTGTGAGTTTGATACTTTCAAGTTTTTCTTGGACTCCTTATGAAGCTCTTATTATATTATTAATTATCTGAATCTCTAGATTTCAGTTTCCCTGACTCTTGGTTAACTACACTGCTGGTTGCACTTGTAATTTGCAATATGACAAGAAGTCAGTGCTTTGCGTTTCTTACATTGAGCAAACAGTTTGACTTTTATTATATCTGCTTAGGTTTTGCCAGCTTTAAGGGAGAAGCATGATGAGTATATGCTACGAGAGCTTGTTAAAAGATGGTCTAACCATAAAGTTATGGTTAGATGGCTATCCCGCTTCTTTCACTATCTTGACCGTTACTTCATTGCTCGGAGATCGCTTCCACCACTAAATGAAGTTGGCTTGACATGCTTCCGTGACCTGGTTTGTCATTCATTCTATTGGTATGTAGTTCTCCACTGCTTAAAATATGATTTAACTGTCCTTGCTTTTGTTTCCTTCAGGTTTATAATGAGGTGCATTCCAAGGTCAAGGAAGCTGTAATAGCACTTGTAAGTATAGTGTCTGCAATGTGCATATATGTTCAACTCTGTGTTATGCCTATTTCAACTTCTAAGATGACCTACTTTTTACAGATTAATAAGGAACGAGAGGGCGAGCAGATTGATAGGGCGTTATTGAAAAATGTATTAGATATCTATGTCGAAATTGGAATGGGACAGATGGAAAGATATGAAGAAGATTTTGAAAGCTTCATGCTTCAAGACACAGCATCTTACTATTCTCGCAAGGCATCAAGCTGGATTCAGGAGGATTCTTGCCCTGATTACATGCTGAAGGTGTGACTCGTGGTATCAGTTTCTAGATTGTGTTACGATTCCCATGTCAGTTAAATTTTTTAATCAACTTTTTTACTTTCATGCTGCAGTCTGAGGAATGTCTGAAGAAGGAGAGGGAGAGAGTTACTCACTACCTTCACTCAAGCAGTGAGCCAAAGCTGGTTGAGGTTGGTTGTGTTACATTCTCTGCAGTTTCCTTATACTAAGTCATTATTCCTGTACGTATGCGTTTCACTTAAATACAATGGTGCAGGACAGTTCATTTAGTTTGCATGAGCTATGATTTTGCAACTTATTTGTATAGACCTGCTTCTTTTGTACTCTTTAACTTTTGCTGGAAAGTTTAATCACGTAGTCATATGTTATTTTGAAGATTGGTCTCTCTTGATTAATATATTTTTCTTTTATGCAGAAAGTGCAACATGAGCTGTTGGTTGTGTATGCAACACAGCTTTTAGAAAAAGAGCACTCGGGGTGCCGTGCATTACTAAGAGATGACAAGGTGAAGAAACTTTTTGTATTGTACTGTTAACGAGTTAGTGCCTTTAGTTCTTTCTTTGATGGAGAATCTCTATATATTTCAGGTGGATGATCTCTCCAGGATGTACAGGCTATATCATAAAATCGTGCGAGGTTTGGAACCTGTTGCAAACATATTCAAGCAGGTTTCTTACCTATCTCTATTCATTTGCTTGAAATTAGCGAAGGGATAATCTTTTCTTCCTGGTATACTGTTACCTTATAATTTCCGTACGACATAAATCTTAACTGGTAATCTGTATACAGCATGTCACGGGAGAGGGTAATGCACTTGTCCAGCAGGCCGAAGACACAGCTACTACTCAGGTTCATATTCTTTGTTTGTTCTACCCACAAAACTCCACAGTAATTGCAGTTAGATGTTGGTCTCGTTTGTGATTTCTAATGAAAATTTTAATCCACAGGCTGCAAGTACTGCTAGCGTCCAGGAACAGGTAAAAGGCGTAACCTAAATATGTCATTGAAAATATTTTGGGATTTAGTTATTCATTTTTCTTTCTTTGCTTTTAGGTTCTTATCAGAAAAGTAATTGAACTACACGATAAATACATGGTTTACGTCACTGAGTGTTTCCAGAACCACACCCTCTTCCATAAGGTTTGTTGTTTTATTTATGCACTTGTCATTTCACTTACCTTCTCTGCATATATATTATGTATTAATTAGGTTTCTAAAAACCTTTTGTAGGCTTTGAAAGAGGCATTTGAGATTTTCTGTAACAAAACAGTGGCTGGAAGTTCGAGTGCAGAATTACTCGCAACATTTTGCGATAATATCCTCAAAAAGGGAGGAAGTGAGAAGCTTAGTGATGAGGCTATTGAAGATACACTTGAGAAGGTATATATCCTTTCCTCTTATTTTTTTTTTTGTCCATTTTCAGTTTTTAAATTGGTGCCGAATTTTATGTTGCTACAGGTTGTCAAATTGCTGGCCTATATAAGTGACAAGGATCTCTTTGCTGAGTTTTACAGGTACATCTCCACTTCTTATCTTTCCTTATGGATCCACTTTGGCTTCTAGTTTCTTATTTCCATGTTGGTGTTTTAGTTATACTAATAGTCTGTTGAGATGCACTCCCTACAATAATGTTTGAATGACAGAGACTGGATTAATGAGTTGCAAGCTATTTTTTATCCTTTTCTTTTTTCTTTGTGCAGGAAGAAGCTGGCTCGTAGGCTCTTATTTGATCGCAGTGCTAATGATGACCATGAGAGAAGTATCCTTACCAAGCTCAAGCAACAATGTGGTGGGCAGTTTACTTCTAAAATGGAGGGCATGGTGGGTTAGAGTTTTATGTTTGTCTGATCTTTAAGCGGTAGTTGCTCCAATGATTTATTATTTTTCTGTCATTTAAACTGCTTACAGGTAACGGATTTGACTTTGGCAAGAGAGAACCAGAACAGTTTTGAGGAGTATCTATCAAATAACCCTGCTGCAAACCCAGGGATTGATTTGACCGTCACCGTTCTTACAACTGGTTTTTGGCCAAGTTACAAATCATTTGACATAAATCTGCCCAGTGAAATGGTAAGTCTCTATTGAATTTATTTATATATATCTTGGAAGGGAAAATTTTAGGGGTATATAATTCTAAGTAGTGGATTCATTTGTTTGTTTCAGGTCAAGTGTGTTGAAGTTTTCAAGGGTTTCTATGAAACGAAAACAAAACACAGGAAACTCACCTGGATTTATTCGCTAGGAACTTGTCACATCAATGGAAAGTTTGACCAAAAGCCTATCGAATTGATTGTGTCTACTTACCAGGTATTTTTTCCGGTCTTTAGAAGTAGTTGGTGTTTTTTCCATATTATATTATTGCCTCTGATGCCTGTATCTATATTTTCTTCTCTTCTCAGGCTGCTGTGCTTTTGCTATTCAACACAACAGACAGATTGAGTTACACTGAGATCATGACTCAGCTGAACCTAAGCCATGAAGATCTCGTCAGGTTGCTTCATTCCTTGTCATGTGCAAAGTACAAGATTCTTATCAAGGAACCAAGCACAAAAACTGTTTCACAGACTGATGTTTTTGAATTCAACAACAAATTCACCGATAGAATGCGGAGAATAAAGGTCTCAGATATTTACACTTAAACTCTCACCACTCTGCATTGCATCTAATTAATACTCTCAAACTAATCATAGAGTTTCCATCCCTGTTGTTACAGATCCCTCTTCCTCCAGTGGATGAAAGGAAGAAAGTTGTTGAAGATGTGGACAAAGATAGACGCTATGCAATCGATGCTGCCATTGTCCGCATCATGAAGAGCAGGAAAGTCTTGGGACATCAACAGCTAGTCTCCGAGTGCGTCGAGCAACTCAGCCGAATGTTCAAGGTACACAACTCTATAATATACTATATCATAAATTTACAGAATCTAGAAGATGCTTAGATATATGTTATATGATGATTGCAGCCTGATATTAAAGCGATCAAGAAACGTATGGAGGATTTGATAACAAGAGATTATTTGGAGAGGGACAAGGAGAACCCTAATATGTTTAGGTACTTGGCTTAGTGCAATATTCGACCGACCGACCGACCACGGAAGTGATGAGAGCTCTCATGAAAATGGCGATGAAATCTAAACATCTGCTTGTATATTAGAATTTCCATATTCTCAAATGATCCCACCTCCTCCCCCCAACAAATATTATCGCTTTTCTTTTTATTTTTTTCTTTAATTTGGTCGTGCCTTTTTTTTTTTAATCCTATTGCAATTTGCCTTGTGGGATTTGTTTTTGGATATGGATAGAGATGGAGATGGTTTCGTTAATGAATCTCTGTTTTCAAATATTCTCGTTTTTTTATTATTTATTTATTACAAAAATAATTGGAAATTACTTTTAACTATTGAAGTGAACAGTATATAATAGCAAACTGGGTTAATGATAGTAGGCCTGAAGATTATTAAACATGGCTTACTTTAGTAGGCCCAATACGTTTTGTAGTTAATCCTGCGCCTATGAGATACTTGTCGAGTCTCGCTCCTTTCGTTTTTTCTGCTTCTTCTGTCTCAGATCAAAAAAAGCTTCGTGCCTCTTCCCTTCTTCCGAGTTCTCGAAAATGCTGGCTCGGCTCGCTGCTAAGCGTCTTCTCGAGATCCGTCAAGTTTTCCGTCAACCATCCTTGCAGGTACTCTCTCTTCCTCTTCCTGATTGCTGAGATTTTCCTGATTATTTTCCGTCGTTTTCGATCTCATCCTCGGTTTGGTGTTGTCCGTTTTCGGTATTTACAGACTTCTCGGAGCTTATCGACGGCCTTGAACTACGTGAGTGTTGTTATTCTCGGTGATTTTGGCTTTTAATTCGTCTAATTTGTTTCCTTTTCTTCTGGAATTAAGCGGGATTTGATTTTTGTTGCTTTTGGGTACTTGTAGCACCTTGATTCTCCTGATAACAAACCTGATCTACTATGGGAATTTTCGGAGAAAAACAAAGCTAAGGTCAGTGAAAATTTCGATTCCTGCTGTCATAACGAGGAAAAATTACAGTGTTTGATCAAATGAATGTTCGATTGGATTCTCTAGTAGTGGTCAATCCTGATTCGAACTCGATTTGGATGTGGATTTTCACGTTTGTTACTGAATATCGTGTTGTTTTGTAAATATGTGGTGGATATAGTTTACACCCTTCCTTTAGGGACTGCAGCTGCACAAGAGTTGTATAGTTTTGATTCGTATGATATAGAGATGGAGAATTGGGTTTTTTTTTAGTTTCTTACGGAACAATGTTGGAATCTCTTAACTCTTGTTCTCTCTTGGTAAATATCACAGATCAGAATCAGCTTTGTAACATGTTTCAGATGCATTTTATTACCAAATTACCGAGAGCTAAAAGAATTCAAGAATGTTTGACCGGAATTTGAGGAACCGTTATTTGATACCAATTAACATAGTTCTTTGATTCTGATTGAGCATCGTTATGCTACGAGTTAACAGTTCTAGGCTATTCAGAAACTGTTTCCAGCGAGACTCAATGCTTGAGCTCCGTTTAGGGAGTCCACATGGCCAACACATTTTCCAAATCTGCTGGTGTGATCGAAAAAACCGTCAGGAAATTCGTAAAGTAGTTTTCATGGAGTTAAACTACTTCCTTGCGTGTGTGTTAACTATGTACTGAATCTGTCATGTCTTTCTGTCTATTACGAGTTCTGGGTAATGTTGCATAGAAGGTGGAATCTATCTCCTCATGCCTTCTTGCTGAAATTCTAAGGTTTTGATCAAATTTGTAGGTGAAAGAGATACTCTCCTACTATCCAACTAATTACAAGCAGTCTGCAGTTATTCCTCTTCTAGATCTTGCACAGCAGCAGCATGGAGGCTGGCTCCCTGTTTCAGCAATGAATGCGGTACGCCTGTGTATTTATGCCTCTGTCAAGCATTTTAAGTTGTTCTCTTACTAAGGATTCTGAAGTTGGTATTCTTATTAGTCGCCTTTATATTTATTATTCTGTTTGATTGTCACTGATAGGCTTTTTTTCTGTAGTTCTTAGGTTCTTCCTGGGAATACAACGCCCAGTGATTTGATTTTCACAATAACAGAAATCAAAATTTGCAGGTTGCTAAAGTTATAGAAGTCGCTCCTATCCGTGTTTATGAGGTTGCAACATTTTACTCTATGTTCAACAGGGCAAAGGTAACCAGTGTACTCCATTAAGTCATGTCTCACCTGTACTCATCTAAACACACCTAGTTTTTTTCCTCTACAGGTTGGAAAGTACCACTTGCTAGTTTGTGGCACAACACCTTGTATGATCCGTGGTTCAAGAGATATCGAATCTGCTTTACTGAGCCATTTGGGAGTGCAACGTGGTGGTAAAGCTCTGTTCTTAATTCAATCTGATGTTGAAGGCATAGATTTTGCATAAACAACTCTTTTGGTAATGCTCACGCCCAACAATCTTTCATCTTATGGGTTTTCAGAAGTCACGAAGGATGGTTTGTTCTCTGTTGGGGAAATGGAGTGCATGGTATAGGTTTTCAATCACATCTTATTTTCCTATATTCAAACAAAAATTTCACCAAAATCAATACTTTTTTGCATAAAAAGAAACTATGTAAAATCTGATGTGTTTGGTTTGTTACAGGGCTGCTGTGTTAATGCACCCATGATCACTGTGGCAGACTATTCCAACGGCTCAGAAGGATATACATATAACTATTTCGTACGTTAACTTATCTTTCCATAATGTTTTACCTGCGTAATTGGTATTTACACTCCCTTATCCTAAAATACAGGAAGATGTTACACCTGAGAAAGTCGTAGAAATCGTCGAAAAGCTGAGAAAAGGAGAAAAGCCACCGGTAAGACACAAATCTATCTCATGAACATGAACAAGTCTCCGTCTACACTCGTATCCAAATACCGTCCTAAAGCTGTTCTCGTACTAGATTCAACTCATTGTGTAATTTTTATTGCAGCATGGAACTCAAAACCCGAATAGGATCAAATGCGGACCAGAAGGAGGAAACACAACACTCCTAAGTGAGCCAAAGCCACCTCAGTTCCGTGATCTCGACTCATGCTAAGCTCTTTACGCTGCTGGTCCTGGTCCTGGTCCGTGTGGTTCACAATAACGCAATGCTTATGACAGGTTTGAATCCTTATAAGCACCAAATTGAGTTTTGCGGTTTTCAATCAACTTAAAAGACAAATTCTAAACAAATTGTTTTATCATCTCACTTTCAAGATTTTATGTGAAATTATAATAAAGAATTGTATTTGTTCAATTATTCAAGTTGGTTCTTTATTATTTCATATTATATAGTTTAAAATTCATAGAAAATAATACAAAAAGCTGACAAATTATTATTTGAATTTGTACATAATTCAACAAGGTCCCACACATCCCACTACTACAATACACTACTCTCCTAATTCCCCCCTTCAAGCTCTTCCTCAACCTCCCACTAAAGTCATAACCAAAAAAAAGTTGCTTTCATCAAAGTCCACCTAAAATAAAGTAGATGATAATAATAATATTTAATCAAGTAAGCTTTTTGACAAATTTCTTCTACTGCAAATCCTACATTGATTCCATCTCCAAAACACTTTTTTACCTTTCATCAGCCACACACAAGTGGGTGGAAGAGGAACAGCAAGAAGCAAACAAAAACCATCAAGTTTTAGAGTTTTGTAAATCAGAGAACAGAGACCCCATTAAACACAAATCTACGGCGGAGGATTAGTCTCCGGCTTAACCACAGATGATGTATCTGGAGGCTGAGAATGATAAATCGCCATTGCAAGTGAAATTGGCATCATACAAAGAGCTTTAGATTGCAGTAATTGCATTGCAGCTCCTACATTTTCCTCCATTAATTTAGCTACTTGACGTTCAGTTCCATCATTTGACCATTTCTCCCAAGCAGGTTGCGGTGTTCTTCCACCATCACTGGTCTCATCCTGCTCAGATTTCACAAAGAATCAATGAAAAAAGTCTTGAGATTTTTGATGTTTTTAAGGTTTTTGAAAAGAGTTTTGTTTTGTTTACCTCAACTGATGATGATAAAGGCATATCAGTAACAAGTGGAGCAACAGCTCCAGCTCCACCAAGACGACTCATGCTTAAAACCTACCAAAAAGTTGACCAAAGTTGACCACAGAAAGATATCATTTTTTAAAAGGATAAGCTTTATCCAATCAAAACGACTTTACTTTAGACTTCGACATTTACATCATGACAATGGAAGATTTCACAAAAAATACATTTAAAAAAAAGGATTTTTATTATCTTATCAAAAAACCATCATTGCATACTATTCTTTAATGTTTTCCATTATCTTAAAAGTAAAGATGCGAGAGCTTTAAGCAACCGACTCTATTTTAATATCGAAAGTATTGATCTAAGATATGATATAAGAATGATTTAAAATCCATGTTTCAATTTCATATTATAATTAATTATCCTAAACCGTCATGAATGATGATTTTCCATATGAACAAAAACAAAAAGTGAAAGGAGACTAAATGACAAAGAAAACAAAAACATGTGGGCTTGAATTTGATTGATTATCCTTTACCAAAATTAAAAAACAAAAGAGTAATCAATTCAGAATATAATGTGATTTCAGGGTAGGTGATGATGGTGGGACCAAAATTTAAGACCATAAATCCTTCAGGAGATTTAATCTCTCTCTCTCTAAACTTCAAACACAGCTTTTAAGAGAAGACAGGACTAGTTTGGGATCAAAAACTGTAAAATTACAGATTTTAGATATGTTTATATACCTTAACTTGGAGCCTGAGAAACTTGACATAATCAACAATCTCATCTATCATAGCAGCCCTGTCTGTCTGAAAAATCATGAGAAAAGAAGAAGCAAATGTTATTAAACCTGCAAGAACTCAAGATAATACACTATCAACTACTTCAAATTAGCTTAAACTGGTGTAATCTTGAGAATGTTCTTGAGCCAAGAAAGAAACTGACCTTGTTGACAGTAGGTACAAGTTCCTGCAACGCCCTGATTCTTTCTGCTATTCTTTCTCTACGTAGCTGTGGTTTAAGTAAACAAAATCAGATATAGATTTGTAATGATAACATCTATATATTCAAGATAGCTTACTAACTCAAAGATCTAGCTTAAGTTTGTAGCTAATTTTACCCGCTCAGCTATGCTATGTGGATCAGTAGCTTGACCACGCCTAGCTCGTACCCTTGGACGAATTGATGTAGGCTGATGTGGTGCAGATGGAGCTGGTTGTTGCATCGGCTGCCCATGGAAAACCTTCAAGAACACAGAGAAGAAACAAGAACTGGTGTCAAATTAAACCACTTCCACAAGAATTAACTCCATAAATTGTAAAATCAAGCACTTAAGCTAAGAAATGTCTCTAAAAGAGACGAAAGAACAAGATTTTTAACTAAGTTTAAGAACAGCCATAGCTACGAGAACTTGGTTAGTATCTTAGATTCAAAAAGTCTAAGTCAAAAAAATACTTAAAGCAAATCATCAACATTGCTCAAAAATCTTAACTTTTGTTTGAATAGTTTTAAACAAAAAGTTACCAAAACTGTTTCTCGAAACCCTCAAAACTTGATTTTTACCTTTTTCTCAAAAAATCAAAGAAAAAGTGAGAAAACCTAAGAAAGCAAGAACTTACAGGTTTCATAGAAGAACATCGATTATCAACAACATCATCTTGGAATCGTTTCCCACTTCCATGACCTCCTTCAGGTCTAAGAAAGCCAGGTCCTTTTCCTTGGTCAAGACTTAACCCTAACGGAAACATCTGGCCATGAAAACCAGTAGGACCACCTCCTCCTAAGCTACCCATATGACTACCTTCGTCGCCTGAACCCAACTGCAACATCATCGGTGGAGCTCCACCACCTAATCCAGTATCTACTCCAGATAAACCAGCAGCAGAAGAAGCAGAGAAGTTAGGAAGTCCAAGGATTTGTTCAAAAAAATCATCAGAAGGAGCTTGATCATTAAGGCTTTCATGAGGATTGTTACTAGCCATGACTGAGTATAAAGATTTCTGACTCAAAACGAGTCAAATGAGTTAAAATTAGCGAGTTTGAAAGTTCAAGAAGCAATCTACATGCGAAAAGCTTCGATTTTTTTTTTTTTTTATCTTTCGAATTTTGTGGGTTTGGTGAATAATGATGATATGCTTAAAATGAATGAAGACGAAGAAGACAGAGACGAGAAAGGAACAGAAGAAAAAAGTGAGACTTTATGCTCTGTTTATAAAATTGTCTTTTTAATTAAAGAACCTTCCTTTTTCCTATTATTTCTCTTTTGCCATTCCCTTCTTTTCCTTCCAGAAACCATACGTGGGCTTTTAATTGGGCTTTAAATGGGCTTCATTAGTACGCTTTCTAATTTATTATTTTTCTTTATATGGGCCTCAATTTTACAATCAATTTGTTTTTCTACCACAACTTAATTTACGGATTTAAGTATTTATAATCGTTACAAACAAAAAGTATTTTTTTTTTTTTCGTCAACAAAAAGTATTTATATATTGTAATTTGCGACAAAAAAAAACAAAAACAACAAAAAAAAGTGATTGTAAAAATAAAATTCTATTTTCTCAACAAAAATATTTGTGGAAATACGTTGAAGACTTGCTAAATTCCTGTTTAGGGTTTGACATTTTGTAATAATTCACATTATTGTGAATTATTACATAAACACGTATTTCCAAATATATTAAAATATGAGAGCATCAATGTCAATGACTATATATGTGTTGACCAATCGAATGTAAATTATTATATTAATAGATTAATTAAAATAAGATTTTTGTTTACATTTTTTTTGTCTCTTCTTGTTTTTATATTATGTCATTAATATATTTTGTTTTTATATTAGTGGCGTAAAGCAATTTTTTGTGTATTTGTGATTCTTTTTTAATGTAGACAAAATAGATATTTATTCGGTGAAAGATGACCATAAATAACTAAATCATTGAACTTTCAACTTAGACTTATGGATATTTACAAATTATAATATTTGTTTAAAAATAAAATCTCTCACCATTTATTCATTTTTAATTTTAAGTTGCATACATATATTTTTAATTTTTCTAATTAAAAGTTAAGAATATAGCATGATCTGTAAAATTTAATAAAAAGCTTAATTATTCCATAATTTTGTTAGTTAGTATAAAGTTAAAGGTTGTAAACACGTTGGCTAATTTCCCGGACGATATTAGTATTAATATTAGTATTAATTGAAAAAAAATTTTTTAAAAAGTTAAATCATTTTCCATTTTTTTTTTCTTGAAGCTCTTTAGATTCTCTACTATAATTGACAAACCAGAGAAAATAACCCACAAATCTCTCACTCTCTCATTCTCTCTTTGTCCTTTTGTCTTCTCTCCATCGTCTTCTACTTTATACTGCCAATGAGCCAGCGACTGTTCGTTGTTCCTATAAAAGTTGTTTTCTAGATCCAAACTTAAAAACTCAAATCATAAAGTTACTTCCTTTTCATTGAATTTCATCTTAAAAGCTAAATCAGAGGTTACAGAAGTGAATTGAGTAATGGGTGGAGGAGGAGGGGAAGGGATGACGCTTGAATTCACGCCGACGTGGGTCGTCGCCGCCGTTTGTACTGTAATCGTTGCTATTTCTTTGGCGGTGGAGCGTTTACTTCATCATTTAGGTACCATTTTAAAGAAGAAGAAGCAAAAACCACTTTATGAAGCCGTTCAAAAGGTTAAAGAAGGTAACTTTTTCAATTTGAGTTTCTTCTCACTGTGGCCCTTTGTGGGTTCCGCATAGCTTTTGGTGTATTTAATTCTACTTTTTTCGAGTGCTGAATCGGTCAACAATGGTTGATTTCACCGATTTGTTGCAGTTACTGTTCTTCGTTACTGTTTTCTAGGGTATAATTTCAATTGATAAACAGTGTTGTTTAGATTCCTTAAGTTGTTTGATGAAGTTTGAGAGGATGAAGAATGGTTTCTTTAAGGTTAATTATGGCTTAAATCAGTGAAAATCTGGGCATTTTTGGATGTAGTTCACATGTGTGATTTATATAAGGTTTTGGTGTTGCAGAGTTGATGTTGTTGGGGTTCATATCACTGTTACTGACGGTATTTCAAAATGTCATCTCCAAAATCTGTGTGAAAGAGCATTTGCTTCTGCATATGCTTCCATGTTCACTTGCATCAAAACCAGAAGCTGAGAAAGGTGAACATAAAAATGTAACAACAACAGAACATTTTCAGAAGTTTTTGTCCATTCCTTTTGCTGGAACTACCCGGCGTCTACTCGCTGAGGGAGCTGCCGCTGAAGCTGGTTACTGTAGCGCAAAGGTAACTAGCCTTTAAGCTCATCAAAATCAGTATCTCATACTTCAATACTTAGAAATCAGTGCTTACTTCTTGCTGTGGTCTGTTTCCTTTTTGTCTTCACAGGGAAAAGTACCATTGCTTTCACTTGAGGCGTTACACCATCTACATATCTTCATTTTTGTCCTTGCGATATCTCATGTTACATTCTGTGTTCTTACTGTTGTTTTTGGAAGCACAAGGGTGAGCATAATAATCATATTATATAGTTTTACACTATCATCTATCAATAATGCAAATTTCTCAGATGAAACCATGATTCATGTGTCTATGTTGTGCAGATTCATCAGTGGAAAATGTGGGAGGATGCTATTGCAGATGAGAATTTTGACCCCGAAAAGGGTAAAATTCTGAATGTGATTCATTTATCAGATACATACAAAAGTCCAAAGTGATCTTGTGCTTAGCAATTGATCATTTTCTGTACCTTTGCAGCTCTTAAAGGTAAAGGAAAAGTCACAGATGTCCGAAAACATGCTTTTATTAAAGAGCATTTTCTTGGTATTGGTAAAGACTCAGTTATCCTCGGATGGACGGTAAATTATAAAATTACATTTCATGTTTATATATCAATTCCTTGCCCTTTGAACTTCTGAATTCTGATGTTTATGATGTTTTTCTTCTGGAAGCTATCCTTTTTCAAGCAATTCTATGGTTCTGTTACAAAGACAGATTATGTGACTTTGCGCCATGGTTTCATTACGGTAATCTTGATCTTGTTAAAAGTAATCAAAGCTTGTTGATTTTGATCACTTAATCTAACACTTATATGCTATATTATAAGACGCATTGCAAGGGAAATCCAAAGCTTAATTTTCACAAGTATATGATGCGTGCTTTAGAGGATGATTTCAAACAAGTAGTTGGTATTAGGTATGTTTTTGAATTACACTCTTTACATGTTTGAGATTTATGCATAGATTTTGGTTCTTATGTTTATTCTTGATGAACTTTTCTTCTCGTTTTGATAGCTGGTATCTTTGGGTGTTCGTCGTCATCTTTTTGTTGCTAAATATCAATGGTACGCACCGTTTTGTCCTTCTGTGAAACATTCTTTGTCTGGTTAATGCTATAGTTGCCATAAAAACTCACTTTGAGCATCAATGGCACTCGTTTTATATCGTGCAGGATGGCATACATATTTCTGGATAGCATTCATTCCCTTTATTGTGAGTCTTTAGTTTAGTTTCTCTCTTTAAGAAAGTTCGTTACTTGTCCTCTAAAGTTGGTTTCTTTTGAAAATTGAAGCTGCTGCTTGCGGTGGGAGCTAAGTTAGAGAATGTGATATCTCAATTAGCTCATGAGGTTGCAGAGAGACATGTAGCGGTTGAAGGAGAGTTAGTAGTGAAACCATCAGATGAACACTTCTGGTTCAGTAAACCTCAGATTGTTCTGTTTCTCATACATTTTATTCTCTTCCAAAATGCTTTCGAGATTGCATTTTTCTTCTGGATATGGGTAAGTATAAGTTCATTCTTTAAGAACACAAAAGAGATTAGAAAGGCATAATCAGTGATGAGAAATGTATGCATTTGTAGGTCACATACGGTTTTGACTCGTGCATTATGGGGCAGGTTAGATACATTGTTCCAAGACTGGTTATTGGGTAAGAGAAAAGATTTGATTCTCTGCAATTGTGTTCAATTAAAGAGATCTCATTACACGAATTACAAATGATGAATCTCTTTCTTCTCTGTAGAGTTTTCATTCAAGTGCTTTGCAGTTACAGTACTCTGCCTCTTTATGCCATTGTCTCTCAGGTAACAAAAAAAACCCAAATTACTGTGTTCTTGAACATCTTAAGCTATTCTTATCTGCTCTTATATTCTCCAGAGCTTCTTCAGAATCTGTTGCTTGGTTTCTTGATCTTTCTATGTACACAGATGGGAAGTAACTTCAAGAAAGCTATATTTGATGAGCATGTCCAAGTAGGTCTTGTTGGATGGGCACAGAAAGTGAAGAAAAAGAGAGAAGACCAGAAAGCAGCAGCTGCTAATGGCAACTCAGTTGAAGGAAGCTCCCACACTGGTTCTGGTTCTGGTACAGGAAGTGCTCCTGCTGCAGGTTTTGCAGGTATCCAGCTCAGTAGATTAACAAGAAACAATGGAGGGACTACACAGAATGAGATTACACCTGATAACAATTAAGTAGAGAGAGATCCCTTTAAGAGGATCATCAGAATATAGCTACAAGTTCCAATATTTTGTCGTTATATATAGCAATGGTGACTGAATTACACAAATTCATAATCTTTGAATGAGAATTGGTAACGTAATCTGTTTGTGTGTATATCTTTTACACTCTAATTTGGAGTTTGGCTTTGATGTTCTATTGTTTGAACTCAAAAAGGTTTTGAATGTTAAAGATGCTTTAAATTAAAAAAATGCATTACTTTTTTAGGCTTAAATTTTACGGAAAAGTGAATCAAATCAAACCCACGATTTGATTACTCATTTCTTCGTTTCGAATCTCAAAAGCTGTTCGTTCGGAAGTTAGATTCGCATGGCTCTTCCCGGGAAATCCATCGCTACTGTGGGTCTAGCAGAGACTTTTGCTAGGTTAAAATCACAAGGCAAAGTGAGCAAAATCTCAATTTCGATTTCTCGCTCTTTCTTCGTTTTCCTCGAATGGGTTTTCGATTTTGACAATGGAATTCATCCGTTTTTGCAAAATCTTCTGCATTTATTGATTTTGAATTTTTATTGTTCGTTTTGCTGTTCTGTGTACAAAAAGACTCGACTTTTTTCAAATGTTATTGGGGTTACAATTTCTAGGTGGCTTTGATTCCATATATCACAGCTGGTGATCCAGATCTTTCGACAACAGCCGAAGCTCTCAAAGTGCTTGACTCATGTGGCTCCGACATAATCGAACTTGGTGTTCCATACTCTGACCCATTAGCTGATGGTCCAGCTATACAGGTTCCTCCATTCAAAAACCTCGTCTTTCCCATTGCCAAGCTGCACAATCATCCATAACCTTAGCTTTCTCTTCTTGTTTTAGGCTGCTGCAAGACGTTCATTGCTCAAAGGAACCAACTTTAACTCCATTATCTCCATGCTAAAAGAGGTGTGTAATTTTGATGAACAAACTGGCTTTGCTCTGCAGTTGTTTGATTAGGGTTTAAGAAAGGGTTTTTTCTTGATTTTCAAATTCTCAGGTTATTCCTCAGTTATCTTGTCCAATTGCATTGTTTACTTATTACAACCCAATCCTACGACGTGGAATTGAGAACTACATGTCTGTTATAAAGAATGCTGGAGTACATGGTATACATAACATCTTCAGGACTCAGTTTTTCTACTTAGCATTTGCTCCAGTTCATTCTTGGTTTGTGTCATGTTTACATAACATGGTGTCTCTTGATAGGTCTCCTTGTCCCTGATGTTCCTCTTGAGGAAACTGAAATGCTGCGAAATGAAGCCCGGAAGCATCAGATTGAGCTAGTAAGTTGTTCTTGAAGCAATTCTTTCTGTAAATGAGTTAAAGATGGTGTTTCTTGTTACCTTATGACTTGTTGTCTTCAAGGTACTGCTCACAACACCCACAACTCCTAATGAGCGGATGAAAGCCATTGTTGAAGTATCTGAAGGATTCATCTATCTCGTAAGATCACATTCAGTGAACTATGGATAAGTTTAAGTTTCTTACGCCTGATTCTTGTTACTGAACTCTTGAGTTGTTGTTCTTCTCAGGTAAGTTCAGTAGGAGTTACTGGTACAAGAGAATCTGTGAATGAACAAGTTCAGTCTCTTTTACAACAAATCAAACAGGCGACGAAGAAGCCAGTAGCTGTTGGATTTGGGATATCAAAACCTGAGCATGCAAAACAGGTTTGAAACACCTGAAATCGCCATACCTGTTCATCTTTTTGCTTGAGATGTGTGTTAACCTGAGTACATTCCAGGTAGCTGAATGGGGAGCAGATGGAGTAATTGTTGGTAGCGCAATGGTTAAGATCTTAGGAGAAGCTGAATCACCTGAAAAAGGACTTAAAGAGCTAAAAATCTTCACTGAATCTTTGAAATCTGCACTTACCTCTTAATAAACGCAAGAATCAGATGGTGTTACCATTGCCTCTTATATTATAGTATCCAACTCCAAATAAAAATTGAGTTACAAATTTATTGAAAAGATTTGAGTTATGAGGAAAATGGAGAAAATGTGAACAAACAAATGATATATGCTCAAAGAGTTCACAGGGCACGCAGTGCTTAACGCCTGTCGCCGGCTACCGATTCTGCTGAGAAAAGGTACTTGACACGGGAGAGAACCGAATCATGAGCTGGATCGTAGGGATGGTCTTTTGAAGGGATCTCCAGGATTGCTGGAACTGGCTTGTTGTAGCTATCCACCAAGAACCGTATCATGTTTGCAACCTACAGTCACATATTAAAGGCTAGAGTGAAATTCTCATTATGTTTTGACACTGTAGACACAAGCAGAATTCAAAAGGAGTACATAGCATGGATTAAATGTCTCAAAGTGCTGATGCAAAGTGGCTTCACAATGAGTTCTTTTAGAACACGTGGATGCAATGCATGCTGGGAACAATAAATCAAAACGGCCCTACACGTTTTTACTTTTTAGCAACAGGGAATGAAATGATGATCTTGACCAGTTGATGTAACGATTAAAAGAGTGCAAGCAAGGAAGGACGATATTCATTAATGGCAGGAAACAGGAAGATATCAAAAGAAAGGGGAAGAGTACAAGTCATGAACTCTTGAGAACGACTCCAGATAATAACAGAGAGTAACAATTACACGAAGTATACTGGAATTGCAAGAAATAACTTACATATTGGCTGATGAGAACTATAGCAATATCATCTCTCGTTGAGAATTCCTTGAAAGCATCCTCAATTTGTCTCACAGTTGTCTCTAAATGGAAAAAAAAAACAAAAAGCAACTAACATAAGAAGTAATGGAAAAAATCAACAAATTTTAGAATGCATCACTGAGTAGTCAGTAATCCTTCAATTCTATAGAAAATAGAAGTCCAGAAAGTTATCTTCTAACAAGACCATCTGCATTCATTATTCTATGGCAAAATTCAAACTTCTCTTTTCTCAGAGAATATCATTAGAGGTAAGAGAAAACTTGATAGATGATTGATAGACTACAGCTTGTAAATATTAAATTTCATTTTGAGCTCAAAAACATACTTGAATCCACGATGAGGTAATTAGTCTTCCTTCTTATGTCAACGTTACCAACTCCAGCCATCAAAAATCCAACTACAGTGTCCTATACACAACAATTTAGAAGAGTAAGACACATTGAACATTGCTAAGAGTTATATCAACAGATAGTTCCAAACAGTTCTGAACACCATTTGGCGGAAAAATTCTCACCAATAACGAACAGCGTACAAGTTTTGACCCAAAAAAAAGAACTTGCAAGTTAAGTCTAAAGGAAGAGTGTAGACATCATTTTCTCGTGACCCAATATAAGACCAGTAAGTAAGTCTAAATTTCAAGCCAGAGCACCGAAAGTTAACGCAAGAGCCATGTTTTAGCCAGATAAAGCTCCTGGTCCCTTTCTATGCAATGAACATACAGTTTTTAGGAAGGATTTAAAGAAGATTGCACTCCTTAGTTTCTTGATTCCGTGCCTCACGATGATAATTAACATTCAGCAATAGCAGATCAGATTACTTGCGGATTTGGTCTGATCTATTTCATGAAATAGACAAACTACGATCCAGGACTTGAAAACGAGTACCGAAAGGATTACAATTTTTTACAAGAAAATCCAAGGTCAAACATATTACCACGATTAGGGATGAGCAAATCTCTATCCACAACGCATTGATTTAGTTCAGATCAAATCTCAAAGACTCAACAATGGTAAATCCTGAATGAAATCTCTAGTAATCTAAGGAATTATACTACCCAAACTCAAAACCCCTCTCCCATCAAGCAAATACAACATATAAAAAAAAATTTGAATTTACGTAACGATTTTTACCTCATCGGCGATCATTGCAATGAGGGCAGAGTTACGAGCAGGGATCGAAGCTCTCCCAGCCATTTCTATCAAAGTATTGACTCAACTAAACACAAAAACAAACCCAGAAGAAATATCAATCCACGGTATAATAATTGCCGAATCCTGCAATCGGAGCACTCTTACTTTTTCTTCTGATCTTAGATCGCAAAATTAAGATTTCGAGATGAAAAAGCTTCTAGATTGTACTCATTACCTCTTTTTCTCTGCTTCTCTTCGATCTTCGATTGATTCGCAATCAGTACAAGGACCATGCGCAAAAAAACTAGAAGTAAGAAAGGGATTGCAATTGACCATATTACCCCTACTTTATTCGCTTAACAACAGTATTACCCTTCTTAATTATTACTCTTTTAGAGGAAAATGGCAAACGTGTAAATATCAATAAATCTATGGTGGGGGTAGGCTATGAGTGCAAGTCCCATCAAGGCCAGCTGCCATCTCAAGGGGTATTTTAGTAATTTCATTCCCTCTTTCTTGTCCCTACTTCAGAAAAACCTCTGTGATTATGTGAAGCAAAACGAAGACAAAGGAAGGAGATAGAGAAAAATATAGAGAGAGAAAGAGAAGAGTGAGCTCCAATGGCGGATTACTCTCCCTCTCTAAACGCTCACCTCTCAAAGCGTACCTCTATCTTCGGATTGCGTTTGTGGGTGGTTCTCGGCGTTTGCGTTGGAGCCGCAATTGTCCTACTACTCTTCCTCATCTCCCTCTGGTTTATTTCAAGACGCAGCAACAACAACAAGTCTCGTCTCGATTCTTCATCAAAATCTAACCATAACATTGTCCCTGTAGTTTCAAAAGAGATCCAAGAAATTCGTGTGGACCCATCTCGACCTAATTCCCACCCAATTCCTCCCGACCCCTCCCCAGACACGCACCCAGCTACTGTTCACCATCGCGAAGACGATACCAAAATTCACATCGAAATTGGAAAAGATCATCGAATTTCGTACCCGGAGCGTGGAGGTCGGTCTGGTTCCGGTTCCGGGTCAGGTGATCAGTGTTTTCCTTTATCCGGTCCTGAGGTTTCTCATTTAGGTTGGGGACATTGGTATACACTAAGAGAGCTTGAGCTTTCTACTAATGGATTCGCCGACGAGAATGTAATTGGACAAGGCGGATACGGAATTGTATATCGAGGTGTTCTTGAGGACAAATCAGTGGTAGCTATAAAGAATCTACTCAACAACAGAGGACAAGCTGAGAAAGAATTCAAAGTCGAAGTTGAAGCAATTGGACGCGTTAGACACAAAAATCTGGTGAGATTACTTGGTTATTGTGTTGAAGGAGCTCATAGGATGTTAGTTTATGAATATGTTGATAATGGTAACTTAGAACAATGGCTTCATGGTGATGGATTAGGATCAAATAGTCCTCTTACTTGGGAAATTAGAATGAACATAGTTCTTGGAACAGCTAAAGGTTTAATGTACTTACACGAAGGACTTGAGCCTAAAGTTGTTCATCGTGACATCAAATCAAGTAATATCTTGCTTGACAAGCAATGGAACCCAAAAGTTTCAGATTTTGGCTTAGCTAAGCTTTTGGGTTCAGAGATGAGCTATGTAACTACTCGTGTGATGGGAACTTTTGGATATGTAGCTCCTGAATACGCTAGTACTGGGATGTTGAACGAGAGGAGTGATGTTTATAGCTTTGGTGTTCTTGTAATGGAGATGATTTCTGGAAGGAGTCCTGTGGATTATAGCAGGGCTCCAGGAGAGGTAAATCTTGTGGAATGGTTAAAAAGATTAGTGACAAATCGAGATGCTGAAGGAGTATTGGATCCGAGATTGGTGGAGAAACCATCTTCAAGGTCATTGAAACGTACCCTTTTGGTAGCTCTTAGATGTGTTGACCCTAATGCTCAGAAGAGGCCAAAGATGGGTCATATCATTCATATGCTTGAAGCTGATGATTTAGTCCCTAGAGATGATCGGAGAAACTCCGGAGGAGGTGGAGGAGAGATTAGGTCACCGAGGGAAGGGAAAATAGAGAAGAAGAATGTGAATGAATCAGAGGATGAGAGTGGCGGCTGTGACGGCGGAGATCAGAATCAGATCAACGACGATGACCACTTAGCTTTGGAGAAGAAGCAGAGTCAATAAAAGATAAGATAAGCAACATAATTTTTGTTAATTAGTAGATGTGTTTTTTTTTTATATAATTTAATTATTAGAAGTGTTTCTATATATATTTTGTAGATTTTTGTAATTTTTAGTATTTATAAATGTAGCTTGAAAAAATAATATATGTGGGTGTGTTTATAAGTTTAGATTTGATTTTTTTTTGTGATTATTGGTGAATTCATTTCAATATCTTTATGTTTTTTTTAAGAATATTTGATAAAATAAAATAGAGAGACTTTCATTTAATTAAAGTTAGCTCTCACGTAAACACAGATATTATAAAAATTTATTCCAAATCAGTTAATTAAATGGAAATTATATAATTGTTTTTTTTTATTAATTTTTTTTATTGTATGTGTTTTGAAAAGAATATTCTTTTTTTGGGTGGACCTTAATGCAATAAGCAAGAACCGACAAAAGAATCAAGCTGACGAAGAAAGTGAAGAGAGCGAGAGAGAAAGAGCGATGAATAGTGTGTTCTCCATTGACGATTTCTCCGATCCCTTTTGGGAGCAACCTCCGCCTCTTAATTCTGACTCAGAAAAGGTGGTTACAGTTGATGAAATCAGTCAGAGTCAACCGGAATGGACTTTCGAGATGTTTCTGGAAGAAATATCTTCGTCTGTGAGCTCGGAGCCAGTAGGTAACAACGCGATCATTGGCGTTTCTTCGGCGCAATCTTGTCTATCTGTTTCGGGACAGAATGATATAGACGACGATGCTAGTCGATTTTATAGTCGTGGTCGCCGTGATAACGATCGCGATTCGGGAAATTGGGATTCCGCTCCGCGCCAAACGGTGCTTGGTGATTCCGATGATTACCATCGAGTTCTTAAGAGCAAGCTTGAGACTGAGTGTATTACTGCTGCTGTATCGCTTAGGGTATCGTCTCCTTTCCTCTATTTATGCGTTTCGGTTGTCCCTTGAGAACATCTAGATCTTAAGTTTCTGTTGTTTTTTTCTCCTTATGTGAAAGAACGATAAATAAACCCTTCTGTATTGTATTTCTTACTTCAATCGTGTGAATGTTTTCGCAGTCTGGGTCTGTGAAGCCTGAAGATTCAACTAGCTCTCCCGAAACCCAATTTCATCCAGTTCAAACCAGTCCTTCTCCTCAAGGTAAGATCTATATCTTGTAAAATCCCTGATAGTCAGTCTTTAGTTTCTCCATGCCAATGATGAATGAATATAAACCTACAGTAGTCATTATCTTTTCTGGACTCTGGTATTAAGCTTTGTACTTGGAAATTTTGATCCCAAGTTAAGGAATGTAATAGGCACGGTGAAGCTGATTCTGCGCAACCCTTATAAGTTCCCTAGAAAGTTACCCTTTTTGGATTTTGCTATGACTTCTGATCAATTCCTAAGTTTGTCTAATTCGGTGGTTAGCTTAATATTAAGAATTGTATACGGTCTTTTGATTAGGAGCAGCTTAACATGGAGAATCATTGCGAGACCTTATCGGCGCTACTTTTTCCTCTTTCAGATATCTCTTTATTGTCTTACTATAGTCGTGCATTCATGGTAGGTTCTTTGATGGCCCCACGAGAACTTGGTGTTTCTTCTTCCTTACCAGCTGAGGTGAAAAAAAGTGGTGTACCAATGAAGCAGGTTACAAGTGGATCATCTAGAGAAGATTCTGATGATGACGACCTTGATGAAGAGAATGAAACCACAGGTTCCTTGAATCCGGAGGATGTAAAACGATCAAGAAGGTATGGTTCATTTCTCCAATTTCTTGTCTTTTGATGTTTACCTGTATTGCTGTATTATGTTATGCCCTTATCATTTGTAGGATGCTATCAAATCGAGAGTCAGCTAGACGATCTAGAAGAAGAAAACAGGAGCAAACAAGTGAACTCGAAACACAGGTGTTATAGACATCAACGACACAATCCTCTCAAACGCCTTATTTCTGTGTTGAATTGTAATAATGAGACATGTTTTCTAAATGTCAGGTTGGTGAGCTAAAGGGTGAACATTCAACACTTCTTAAGCAACTAAGCAACATGAATCACAAGTATGATGAAGCTGCGGTTGACAATAGAATACTAAAAGCTGACATTGAGACATTAAGAGCTAAGGTAGACTTCATTATTCATCCTCTCTCTTTAATGTTTCGTAGAACTATTACATGATCTTCCTGTAGATTTAAGTGATGTTACCTATATCCGATTAAAGTTATAAATCAGCTAAAATCTTGAAGACAAGGAGATTCATAAAACTATAGCGTTTAACTAAGCCTTATTCTTTCTATATAAGCCAGCTACTAGATATGAGACTGTTGGTTTTCAATACACAATAACTGTTTTTTTCTTGACATGAATCATTTGCAAAGATCCTTTTTGAATTACTCGCGAAATTCAAACTGCTTTTCAAAGTTTTTGACAGTCCTGTGCTAGGCTACAGTGAAGCAGGAAGACTCTGTTGGCCATGGCATAGATTGAATAATTACCTTTTCCGCTTGATGCTGTTTTGGGTTTCTTATAACTTGGAACTTATATCCAAATTTGCAGGTGAAAATGGCGGAAGAAACAGTTAAGAGGGTAACAGGAATGAATCCACTACTTCTCGGAAGATCAAACGGACACAACACCAGAATGCCATTGACTGGTAACAGGATAACTTCCTCTTGCATTCCAGCTTTTCCAAACCATTTGTCAAATCAACAAGTTCCCAACATCCCAATCCCAAACATTCTAGAAAACGACTTCACCAGCAACACACTCGTTCCTCCTCTTCCCTCCTTGAATCGCCACGTTTCTCCAACCACTAACCCCTACAACAATGCCTGGAGTACTGAATCTTCTCCACACACAGTTCCTCAAAACGACTCAGCATGGTAAGTTAAAACAAGATAACGGTATTAAGTTTTATGATCCATTTTTATCAGATTTTTGTTACCTTTTTGATGTTTTACAGGTCGAAAAAATGCGTGGACTGATGAATAACAAGAAGGTTCTGCTGCTTTTACCACTATAGTTATGTCTCTGCATCTGCAATTGTAAGTGTTTATAACCACTAGAACATATATGTGAAATGACAGCTCCCACGTTTTCACATCTGTCTATATAACATAACAGATTCAGAAATGAAATCGTTTGTTTAATTTTATTGCTTTCTATTTATAGATAATACACAGTAGATCTGTTTTTATCCAATCTTAAAAAAAGAAAAAAAACAATGCATATGCCACGTGACTCTCCCTTATTCTCCTATCATGAAATTCCGACAACCTCGGCGAATTCCATGGTAGATCGAACAAAAAAACACCATCTCTGGTCCAGAAAGAAAAAACCACCATTGAAGAAGAAGAAGAAAAAAGAAAGAGAGGAGAAACAGAGACGACGACGACAATTAAAGTAAAAGCCGTCGTACTCTCTCCTTCACCTTTTCCTCTGCTTTTGATATTTCACGGCGTACGTTAGCCAAAATGGGTTCTAGTAAACTAAAACGCGCCATTGGTGCTGTTAAAGATCAAACAAGCGTTGGATTAGCTAAAGTTGCTACTCGTAGCAGTTCTTTATCAGAACTCGACGTCGCCATTGTTAAAGCAACAAGACATGAAGAATATCCAGCAGAAGAGAAATATATCAGAGAAATCTTAAGCCTTACGTCATACTCACGTAACTATGTAAGCGCCTGTGTTAATACTCTCTCTAGACGTCTCAACAAAACCAAAAACTCCACGGTTGCTCTCAAAACCTTGATTTTGATCCAACGGCTAATAACCGAAGGAGATCAAGCTTATGAACAAGAGATCTTCTTTGCTACAAGACGAGGGACAAGACTCCTTAATATGTCTGATTTCAGAGATGCTTCAAGGTCAGATTCATGGGATTACTCTGCTTTTGTAAGAACATATGCTCTGTATTTAGACGAAAGGCTTGATTTCCGAATGCAAGGTAAGCCTGGGAAACGAGGTGCGTATACTCTCGCTGGTGGTTACAACGATGAAGACGAAGATCGTTACCGTGAAAACACCACCACTGATCATCGCTCAACAGCCATTGTTGCTAAATCCATTCCTGTTGCTGAAATGAAAACAGAGCAGATTTTCACCAGAGTTCACCATCTTCAACAGCTTCTTGATCGGTTCTTGGCTTGTCGTCCAACAGGTACTGTAAATCTGCAAACAAAATGAAAATGCTTGTAATATACGTTAGGTTAAATTGGGATTTTTTGAAACAGGAAGTGCAAAGAACCACAGAGTGGTGATTGTGGCTTTATATGCAATTGTGAAAGAGAGTTTTAAGATTTATCATAACGTAACAGAGATAATGGGAATTTTGATAGATAGATTCATGGAATTAGATATTCCTGATTCAATCAGAGTTTATGATATCTTCTGTCGAGTTTCGAAACAATTTGAAGAGCTAGAATCGTTTTATTCATGGTGTAAAAGCATGGGAGTTGCAAGATCTTCAGAATATCCAGAAACTGAGAAAATCACACAGAAGAAGCTTGATCTCATGGATGAGTTTATAAGAGATAAATCTGCTTTAGCTGCATCATCACAAACAAAGAAAACATCAAAATCTATCAAATCAGAGGATAACGAGGAGGAGAAGAAAACAGAGGAAAACAAAGAAGATGAAGAAGATATGAACGCCATTAAAGCATTACCAGCACCTCCAACAAAAGAAGATCAAGAAGAAGAAGAGGCAAAGGTAGACCAGCTGGTTTCAGAGAAGCAAGGAGAAGGAGATTTACTGAATCTAGGAGATATGAGCCGCGGTGGTGAAGCTTCTATGGAGGTTGGTGATAGCTTAGCGTTGGCTTTATTCGATGGACCACCGGCGAGTGACTCTTCAACGACTGGTCCAGGGTGGGAAGCGTTTAAAGATGATGGAGTTGATTGGGAGACAGCTTTGGTGCAGTCAGCTACGAGCTTGTCGGCACAAAAGACACAGCTTGGAGGAGGATTTGATAAATTGTTGCTTGATGGAATGTATCAGCACGGCGAGGTTAACGCCGCCATGAAAGCTTCAACTGCTTATGGAGCTAGTGGAAGTGCAAGTAGTGTCGCTTTTGGTTCTGCAGGAAGACCAGCAGGTACAGCAAACTAAAATTCCCTGAACTTGATAAACCCTAATTTTGAAATTATTTGGCGATGATGAACCCTAATTTTGAAATTATTTGGGGATGAACCCTAATTTTGAAATTATTTGGGGGTGATGAACCCTAATTTTGAAATTGGTGATGCAGCTCCGATGTTGGCACTACCGGCACCACAAACAGTTAACGGAAACGGAAGTCCGATGATGATGGATCCATTTGCGGCGTCGTTGGTGGTGGCACCGCCGCATTATGTGCAGATGAATGATTTGGAGAAGAAACAGAGGTTATTAATGGAAGAGCAAATGATGTGGGAACAATATGCAAGAGATGGAAGACAAGGTCAAATGGGTCTTAGACAAAACCACCAACACCAATTCCAATTTCAACAGCATCCTTACTCCATGGGACCTTATTCTTACGTACCTCGCTATTGAACACGAAATCCGCCATTAAAGAGCTCTCTTCTTTAAATTATAAAAAGGTTTTTAAGATTTAAAGAGTTCTCCAATGGCTTGGTTTTGATATTGTGTGTAATTGCTTATGTAATTGTAACTCTTCTGATTATATTTTGTCAACATCAAAATCTTAAATTAAAAAAAAAAAAAAAAA
>KE153499.1:188581-218955 GCA_000411095.1 Aethionema arabicum
ATACGATTTTAATATATTTTTTTTCCCTACTATCAAATAACAATTAATACAAATGATCATAGAAGACAAAAATGTAAAAATAAAGAAATTATAACAAAGAAAATGGAAATTTAATATTTTATATAATAAATTGAATATTTACATGATGATGAAGAACAATTTTAAAGACATCGGTATAACTTTGGGATATATTATTTTTCCTAAAACGAATGTTTTATGAATTAATTCTATAAATTAATAATTATTAATTTATCGATAAATTAATATCTCGCTAAATTAATAAATTTCTCTAGTCCCAACGTTATTAATTTATAGAGGTTTAACTGTACATATATATATATATACGCCACGTGTTCATATAGTTACCGTTACTGACTTTTTCAGAATTAAACCGGTTTTTACAATATCATTAGACAAAAAGTAGAATTGTACTTCCATAGAAAGAAATAATGAAATTAAATTCGGGGAAAAATATATAACAGGTTTAGTTAAAACTTAAATTAAATAACAAACGAAAATATATTTAAAAAAAGTGAGTAATAAAAAAATAAATTCATAATATGCTTTTGAAATTAAAAAATGTTCTCTAACAAAGAAAAAAAAGCAAATGGACCACAAGTTATTATTATATATATATATATCAATATATATGTATATATTGATTGCTGTGTTTACTTAGCACCTAACTCATTTATGTATCCCTTTGAAAAAAAATGATAATTAATAAATATTTAAGTAATCGCGTTTAATATATAATTAAGTTAATTGTTAAACCTTTTAATCAGATGTCATCGGCTGCACATGTGATCAACTAAGCTCGATTCACAAAAGAAAATCAATTCACTGATTATTGATAGTTTTTCACTTTTAAGTATTTTAATATAACCGAAAGATCATACCATAATTATCAATCTTAACTCGAAAGAGGTGTGCTACTTTTAAACACTATGTATATGTATGTATTTAAATATATATATATATATATTAAAGTATAGTTAGTTGATTAATACGTGTAAATCTAACGGTGGGTATGAACAGAAAATAAAGTCAAATAAAATATAATTTGATTATTGTTGGGCCCAATAGTAATGATGATAGCCCATTATGAAAATAGAAAAGGTAAACCTGTACTCTACAACAATTAATAATTATCATCTTCAACCACCAAAAAAGTCCTCCAAATATTAAAAGCTCACTTTATCCTCAATTTTCAAAGGGATAATTCATTATGCAAGTTTGTAATGATTTTCATTTCTATAAATAGTAATTTAAATGTTCTAATCTTTATTAAGCCCAATTTCATTTTCTTAACATATTATATTACTTCTTTAAATCTTTAGACACTAAAATTATACAAAACTAACCGACAAGGCGATAACGCTGAATTGTAGATATTTTCTTGACTATAAATTATTCTATGAATTAATAACACGTCTTCTAGAGTAAAAATAGTCCATAGTGCCTTTAACGGCCCATTTAGATAACACATGGACGGCGATGATTCATTTCATCTCACGCGCGCATCTCAATTGAGTAGAACGCACGCTCCAAGCGCGAAACACCTTTTCGAGTCGCAACTTTATTCTTTGCTTTTTTTTTTGTTTAATTATTTATTTGTTTACTTTAATTGAGAACATATCTTCTTCTTTTTTTAACTCGGAAATTGGAGAACATATCTAATCACACTAAATAAATAAAAACTTCTATTATTAATACTGTTTATCATATTATTAAATGCCCATGAGGCACGATTACACTTGATGTCAATGTCAAATCCGAAGTCTGAATCACCAAATCACACAAAAACCAATAGATTAAATAAAAGATTAGAGTATAGTATTAAATTAGGGAACTGGGGAGGAGGATACATCATGTCCTTCAACATTTAAACTTGAAAACAAACGTTTACAAACACACAATCACAAACTACAAAAGACAAGAAGAAAGCAACACACACAGAGACACAAACGCACACAAACACTTTTGTCACTGTGAAAACATAGTATGAAACAACGAACCAAGAAACATCAGAGCGGAGAACACAGCAGCAGCTACTGGGCACCTGTTACAAAATCAAAAAACTTGTATAAGCTGCATAATTAGAATTTTTACAAAATCACAAACTTGTATAAGCTGCATACCTAGTGCGTAGATTGAGCAAGATCAGAGTCTCCAAATAGACAGACTTAAGGGGTTTAAGCAAACACCAAATATGGAAAAGATCTGAGGAATGTGTATATCTTCAGAAAGTAGATGAATGGTCAGACACGAAATGGGTTCATTTAGGTGGAGATTACCAGCAAAGAGAGTCTAAGAGGGTTAGTAGAACTAACTCTTCCCTTTTTCCTTTCAAAAAACAGGAAAATAGCCGAAGAGGAAGACACTTAGTAGGAGTAGTAGTTAGATTTACAACTTTAAAGGCTGGACACAAATGAATATGAAAAGGTAGAGAAAACAAAGAAAGAAAAGGGTTACTAACGAAAATATGAACTAGGAAGAAGATAGAAGACAAAGTTGCAGGACTAACTAAGGTAAGGTAATGTAAGGTAAGAGTTAAGCTAAGACTCTGAAAAGATGAAAGGTTGAGTTGGAAGAATAAACAGAAACCCAGTCTAGAATGATCAAAGGTTCTACTGCATATACACACTACCTAACCCACTTTAAAAAGAAACCAAAGGGAAAAAAAAAAGACGACTCTACAGAGAAAGCTATACGAGGGGCAAAGAGGAAACACTAATGTTTAAGCATCACCCAGGGTATATATGTTAGACTGGTAAATTCAAGCTATCCTATGTTAAACCAAGAATCAAGTCTCCCCCATGCATTCACTTCTTTTGTACGCGGGTTCAATCTGGTTCCTGAATGGGTTTCCTCACCATAATCAGCTGTTCACTGTTAACACTCCAAGTCTGCATAGGAGATTCAGAATCTGCTGACCCACCAGAATCAAGAGACTGCTACTTGTCTCCTTTATCCATTAAAAGCTAAAACAAACTCAAACCAGGATGGTGACTAACACCTTATTTCTATACACAAACTAAAACTAACCCCGTTCCCTAAGGGCTCCTCCTCTTCATTCATCTGTGGTATCGAGGTTGAGCATGCGACGCAGTGTCATAGTGGCTGAGGCAGTACTAAGAAAAGGGTTATTAGCATATGTGCTATGCTCTTTTGTTGGAGAAACTGGCGCAGACTTGGAAACTTCACGAATATCAACAGCAATGTCAGGAGCAGGAAAGCTCAAAGATACCGTCCTCTTTTGCTGGAGAGAAAACTTAGGAATTGGCACAGAAGTAGGTGGAGGAGAGTTGGAGTAAGTAGGTCCCGCCCACAGCTCAGAGTAAGAAAGGCTCCTACGTTTGTCAACAAATTCACTACAACACCTACGGATCTGAGAGCCTTTGCTAGCAATAGGAATGGGACTGGTTCTACCAGTGTCAACAGATTGTAGGTTAGCAACTGTCAATACAGACCGAGGAGAACAAGGAGACTGAACCTTAGGAGTCTCTCTGGTTTTAGGTGTTGAAGATGTCCTACGTGGTCTTGGAAGCAAACCCACCCCAGACTGAAAGGTCCTGCAGTTAATTTGCCTGAAAGTTTTCGAAGGAGCTGACCTAAATCGATCATGTCCAAGAGATTTCCTCCCATAATACTGATTCCTATGTTCAGCTGATACAATAAGCGTTTCCATTCTGATAAAAATCACACGGTCAACAGTAAGATGTTTCACTATAACAGCACAACTAACTCCTAACTATCGCAAGAACCCCTATTTATCTTCAAAACTGATCAGATCTAATCACACCAGCAAGGCCACAGGCGGATCGAATCAAAAACTTCACTTCCTCTCAATCGAAGCTGATTCAAAAGCCAAAACGAACCAGAAGCTTTCTCAATCACTGGAAAGAGCTGCTGAAAATGATAACCCAATCTTCTCGAAAGCTGAAGCAAACAATTTGAAGCCACACAAAGAAGGGGAAAACCCAATAAATCAGCAAATGATAAAGAAAACAAAGCCAAAAACCACAAGAAAAATCAAAACACCAGATCTGAAGAAACATAGCAATATCCATAAAGAAAATCACCTGGAAAGAGTCGTTTGATGATTTTGTTTCTTTGACACAAATCTGAGAATAATACCAGACGATTCACGTTAGAACATACAGAGAAAGAGAGCAAGAGAAGAAGAGAGAGGTAATTTCTTATTCACCAGTGAATTAGTGATCTCTTAGGGTTTTTAAGCTTCCATGGAAATGAAAGATCCAATGGATCTGAGAAATGAGATAAGAGAGGAAGGTGAGAGAGAGAAAGAATTTAAAGAGAGCAGTTTGTCTTTAAGTAGCACAGTTACTCCATGCATCTACCCATGTCAAATTACTCAAATACCCTCCAAACAAAACACATTGACGATTTTGCCCTTCTCCACTACTGAGCAGCGCTAATAATAGCGACCCAGATATTTCAGGACTTGTTACAAAAATTAATTTCAGTCTATAAATAATTACATTTAAAAATAGAGGTCAATTTTTAAGTGTTTTTTCCGAATTTATTCAATTATTCGTGCATGGAAAGAACCACTACGTGACATTAAGGTCCCATTACTTTATATTATCCTTCCTGACGTGTAACAAATTAAAAAAAAAACAATTTTAATAACGAATATTTTGGAAAAAATAAAATAAAATAACGAATATATAATATTGATTACCTATTCCTCACAAAACGAATAAGTGAATTTAGTAGGGTCTTAATAAAGCCAGAATTGTTCCACAAAAGTTGAAATATAAGTTATGATTAAAACCCTTACAGGTAATAACCCAATTAGCCCTGTCTGCAAATTCCTATATTATTGCACCTCATAATACATCGTAATCATACAAATCCCAATGATATCTCTTTCTTTAATAAGTTCATCATGGACATGGGGACAATGATAACATGATGATGATGATAATGATGATGATATGACCTACAAGGCGTAATCATGGAGTAAAACCTGATAAGACTCGGTTCATGTCACATTACCATAAACTGTATCTAGACCATAAGATCAACGCTCATGGAGGAAGATGACTCAGTCACCAACATGATTTGATTACCAAAAGCAAGCATTTTTCATCGCATCAGAGAACAGTGGCCAAAGAGCTTATATCCTAAATCAGCCAATGCCCTGCAAAGTTCAATCATTTTATCCAATCATTCAACAAGATCTCAAGAAAATGAACAAGAACATGTGCAGAGAGTCTTCAAGTTGGAATCTTTGATCATAGCAAACAAATGTATTCATATTAAGGATAGTAGTTAAACGCATAACTACCAAGTTCATACACAGGCAAGTTGCAAACTAAGGAACAGTCAACAAGAAAAAGCATGGAGGAGTGTACCACACAAGCAGCAGAAGCAAGGAAGCAAATTAATCATCTGCTCCATCATCAGTCTTTGCACCAAATGGGTCATGATTAGGCCCCACATCTTGTCCCATATGACGCTGCACAAGCCGCTGAAGATCGGACATAACCTTAGACTCACGCTTAGCCTTCTCCTCGTAGTTAAACATAGCCAAGGCTCGTTTGTCTTCTGCACTATAAACTTGGTTTTCCTTTCTAATACGAATAGCATTCATTCTTTGATGTCTACTTCCACTCATTACATACCCAAGATCCTCAAACTTTTGAATTTCCTCAGCATTAAGACCCACTTCTCCTCTACGTGGGATACGTTTACCTTGTTGTACATACTGTGCAATAGCATCTCCTTCTCCAGGCCTTAAAGCACCACCATAACTGATGTGCCCTTCAGCTTTAGGCAATGGCATTGGACCAACATCAGCTTCTTCGTCATCAGGAGCTGATTTCTTCTTTGATTCAATCATTTCTTTGAACTTTAATTCCTCTTCATCGAGTAGAGCATTCTTTAGAGCTTCTTCTGCTATTGCCTTTGAATCAGTGTCAGAACCATCGCTTTGGGTTTCTGATCTCGGTTTGCTTACCTTGCTTCGTTTGGAACTAGAACCAGAACGTTTCTTTCGCCTCTTACTCTTTGACTTGCCATGTTCATCTCCAGATGACGAAGCACTAACCTCGGATTCCTCCGTTTTGCTATCTCCATCACTGCTCTCTTCAGAATCACTGTATTTCGTCTTCTTTCTATGTCCTCTCCTTTTCTTACTTCGGGAGCTTCTGCTCTTCTTCTTCTTGCTCTTCCTTCTTCGTCTCCTATCTTCCTCATCCTCTTCCGAGTCACTGTCGCTCCCTTCAGATTCACTTTCGCTATCATACGACCTCTTTCTCCTTCGCTTACCCCTCGAGCTTTTCCTCTTTCTCCTCGTTGATTTCAAAGCGTCAGAGTCAGATTCCGACTTGCTTCTCCTATCAGACCCCGACTTCCCAGAATCAGATTCAGACTCAGCTTCACCTTTTCTTTCTCTCCCTTTCGAACTATCATCCCTTTTTCCCACACCATCAACGCCGTTCCTGTCTAGAATCTCGTCGGGGTTTTCATCAGAATCCTCGTTTTGGTCTCTAGGCGGACTCGGCGTGTTCTCCCAAAAGCAAAACCTCGCTGATTTCCTCATTTTAAGCCGCTTCTGCCGCCTATACTCCTCGTGGCTCAATCCCTTCAACTCTTCATCTGATTCTGAATCAGATCTCCTCCCGTTCCGGTGGTAGTCTCGATCCAAATAGCCTTGATTCTTCCCAAACCTCCTTGGAAGAGAATTCATCGTCATTCTCGATCCCCAAATCACACTTCTCCGACTACGGGGAGAACACAAATCTTAGCGGACGATTGAACAAATTAGGGATTTGAGTCAAATTGACTTCCCTTTTTTCAATAAGGCCATAAATGAAAAGATTGGCCCATCATTATAAAGCCCAAAGTATAAATATATCCAACAGTTTCTATTTCTATTTACCGCACAAATTATACTTTATTTTATAAGATACCCCACGACTTTAAAAAGAGTCAATTGAGTACCATATCCTCATTATCCAATTTAGTCCTCAGATAAGAAACGACATCGTATGGTTTCCAAGCACAGCCACCAACCGTTCTTTTAATATTCATTATTCGCCACCCGAAGTATTATTTTATTTTATCAAACACCTCAAACTTTAAATAGAGTCAATTGAGTACTCTATCTCCTCATCGCCCCCTTGTAAGATGTCCTTATATCGAAACGGCAACGTATTAAGTCTCAGCATCATCCATCTCCTAACCGACGGGAAAGATGGGAAGTCTCTCCATCTCCGCCGTGGCTCTGTCGCGGTTTCAGCTACAGACCAATTTCACAATACCCAGTTCCCGTGTAAATCTCCATGCGTTCAATCTCGCACCAACAAGGATTTGCACGAAAGTTGGAGGTTTGGGTGGAAATCGGAGAGAGCAGAAGGAATCGAGATTCCTCAACGAAAATGGTGTGATTGATGATATGGAAGGTTACCTTGACGACCTTTCTCTCGAATACGACTCCGTATGGGACACTAAACCCTCCTGGTAAAGCTCAATTAAGCTCCCATCCCATCTTACAGTGATTTTTATTAATGCTTCTCTTTTCCTATGTATTACATCTCTGTTTTGGAACTGACTGTTGAGGAATTGTACTTGTTGGTTGTGAGTATGAATAGATAGACTTTGTTTATCAAGTCTAGTTCCCTTCTAAGTTGACCTATTCATAATCTTATTAGAGACTTTCTTGAGGAAATAGTTTGGGTACAAAGTTATAAAGTTTGAAGCTTTGTTAGATAAGAGCTTTACATTCAACAATGAAACTCCAAACTCTTTGAAAATGATTCAGGGAAAGATAAACTTTGAACATCTATTAGCAATAGAAATTAAATTTTAGATATGATAATGAATTTCCCAATTCTAATTCGACATTTTCAGCCTATAGTTTAGCCTTTTTTTGTGAATTTTCTATGTTTTTGTTAAGATGCAATGGCAAACTGGCAATGTTTATCAGGTGTCAGCCATGGACGATAGCACTAACAGGTGTCTCCATAGTAGCATGTAGCTGGGCAATACTACACTCAATCTTAGTTTCATCAGTTGCAGCTACTTTAATCAGCGCTTGGTGGTACATTTTCCTCTATGTCTACCCAAAGGTATGAATAACACCCATAAGTCTCTAGAGTTTTGAACAAATCTTGAACTTGTTTTGAGAGATCTGATAAGGTTTTTTTGTTGGCCAGTCTTATACAGAAATGATTGCTGAAAGAAGGAGAAGAGTAGCAGATGGTTTTGAAGATACATACGGCGATAAAAAGACTTAATCCTTCTCTCTAATAACATTCATGTATTGCTTTTTCTTCAATTAGATTCACATCTGTACTCACTGTGTTCAATAACTAGAGTTCTCGAGTGTTTTAAGATAACAAGGGTAAAATTGTAATTCACAAAGGTTGCCCTCAACCTATACATAGTATGTAAATTCTAAAGAAGTTTTGTGAAATCAAATTTTTATTTAGGATTCTTAATCCAGTTTCTCAAAAATTTCTATTTTGATTCTGTGTTGTTTTTTTATTTTAATCCGGTTTCGTATAGTTTCTAAAGTCCTAATCCGGTTTGGTAATTTTTTTAATTTGATTTTGTAGTCTGATTTTGGATTCGGTTTACTAAAACCGGAAAAGACGCGTATATATGTGGGGTTGGGATTGTAAAGAAGCCATAACCTTTTGAGATTCTCCGTTAAAGAACGACGATCGTATTGCTCTGAAGTCGGCGATGCCAAGCGGTGGTAACGGAATCGGTAACGGAGCTGCTAGTTCAGGTTCAGTTAATAATGTAGGCACAAGTGGAAATTTCCCGATGTATAAGCCATATCGGCATCTGAAAACCCTAGAAGGTCATTCGATGGCGGTTTCTTGTGTGAAATTCTCCAACGATGGGACTCTCCTCGCTTCAGCTTCCCTTGATAAAACCATGATTCTATGGTCAGCTTCCAATTACACTCTTATTCATCGATACGATGGTCACGCTGATGGTATCTCCGATCTAGCTTGGTCTTCCGATTCGCATTACACATGTACTGCCTCCGATGATTGCACGCTTCGAATCTGGGATGCTCGAGCACCTTATGAATGCCTCAAGGTTCTTAGAGGTCACAACAAATTTGTATTCTGTGTCAATTTTAACCCTCCTTCGAATCTCATCGTATCTGGAGCATTCGACGATACGATACGGATCTGGGAGGTGAAGACTGGGAAATGCCTTAGGGTTATTAAAGCTCATTCAATGCCGCTTACGAGCGTGCATTTCAATCGCGATGGATCGTTGATCGTCTCCGGAAGTCACGATGGTTCTTGTAAAATCTGGGATGCGAAAGAAGGGACTTGTTTGAAAACTCTCGTAGATGATAAAGCTCCAGTTGTTTCTTTCGCTAAATTCTCACCTAATGGCAAATTCATCCTCCTTGCTACTCTCGATAGTACTCTCGTAAGTTCAACTTCAATCCGTATGAATTTAGAATCTGATTCTGATCATTTGAGACTGGTTTGATCTGAAATAAACAACACATTGCGTAAGCTTTGTACTAATGGGTTCTGAAAAATTTGCAGAAGCTTTGGAACTATGCAACGGGGAAGTTTCTGAAAGTGTACACAGGACATACAAACAAAGTATTCTGTATAACATCAGCGTTTTCGGTGACGAATGGGAAGTATATTGTGAGTGGATCAGAAGATAATTGTGTGTACCTGTGGGATCTTCAGCAGAAAACTATATTGCAGAGACTAGAAGGCCACACAGATGCAGTGATCTCAGTGAGTTGCCATCCAGGTCAGAACGCTATAGCTTCATCAGGAAACCACTTAGATAAAACTGTTAGAATCTGGAAGCAGGATGATTGAGTATTGTTTTGAACATAAATGTAAATTGAATTCAACCAAATGTGTTGTATAATTCACTGTTTCTAAATCAAAATCCAGATTTTTTAGGCTTTTAAAGTTAGGATTCAAATCCTAAATAGACTATAGGATTAACCTGATGAATACAACTAAACGTCGTCGTCTGAAGAAGATGAGTCAGAACTCTCTGAAGAGGATTCCTCTTCGTCTGAAGAAGATGAATCAGAACTCTCGGAAGAGGATTCTTCCGAATAATCTTCGTCTGAGCTGAAATAAGAGTTACAACCAACTTTTTAAAAATAATTCAATTTTAGCTTATAGAAATTCTTTGAAATTAGTTGAACCTTGATGATGATGATGATAATGATGGTGATGGAAAATTTGCTACAAGTATAAGAGCTGGTCTTTCTTTTTTCAGTTTCTCCAGAGGAAACCTATACAACAAAACAATGACACCATATTAGTATAAGTTGTGATTACTATTAGTAACAATCTATACAAATAACAGAACAGTTTTCAACAGTTTAGTTACGTTGGTTTGTGAGTTCTGCCTTCACCGGAAACTAAACTGACATAACTTGATACGTCCTAATGGAGAAAAGGATATAAAAATTGGTGTTAAGAGTATAAGAAATTCACCGCCATTCACAGATTTTACAAAATACTAAAACAACTTACAATGTGACGAAAGAATTTGAAGTTTCCGGCAAGTAGTGAATTCAAAAAGTGCACAACTTCACTCTGATTATTGTCGAGAAACGGTCAGGATTCAGCTGTCTCACATTAAGAATAATTTAAACCTATTAACTTAAATCCTTACCTCTTCTAGAGACTTGCAGTCCCGCAATATTAGAGTCTCGAGTAAACTGTCTTCTTGGCTATCTCCTAAATCCCTACAATCAAAGATTTTTAAAATCTTTTCAATCCAAAAGATATTTGCTAAACCACATCAGATAACATCATTAATGTTTGCTCAGAGAACAAGAACCTTAGAAAGCGACCAGTGAGTTGAGGCATTCTGGACAAATTCAAGTACTTAAGCTTACAAAAACCCTGCAAAATCACCCCCAAATATTTTGTGGGCACTGTTAGCCCTTGATGGTGTTCAAATGAATCGAGAAGATATACCAGCAGTGAAGGAGGCAGACCTTAACAAAACGTTGAGCTATACTGTCATTTATTCCAAAACCTATGAGCGTTAACGAGCTTAAATTGGGGCAATCTCTAGCAAATGCTTCAGCCTCTGGAATTGATATACCTGTCAAACAGAAGTTCAGCTTGAGCAAGCCTAGGAGGAAATAAAAAAAGGAAAACCTCACAATGGAAAGACTTTTACCTGAGGTCGTTTTGGTTCCATAACTCTCTAAGAACATGTACTTCATTAAACGCCAATGTCTCACGAATAACTTTGATATGTGGCCTAGTAGATTGTCATTACTATCCGAACGACTAAATAATGCAAAAAGTGAGAGCATCTATCAAAAAGAGTTATAAATCAAAAGCAAGAAGGTCAAGCCCCTCCAGACAAAGTTACGCAGAGAAAGAAACAAATGGAGAATTCCTGAATATCAAAATATAAGGAATATGTAAGCCACGGGTGGGCGGAGTAGGCCATCTTACAGATTAACAATCTTCAACTCAGTGATATTTGAACAAGATGTCAGCACGTCGCATAAAGGTTTTGTGTTCATCCATGTGAGATTGTAAAGGTGCAAGATCCTCAATAAATTTCTAGTTGCATGGACAATCATAATAACAATCAGAATGCAGTAAACTAACAGAAGAATAAAATTAAGTAAAAACCTTTCTATGTATGGTAGATTCCGACTGACAAATGGGACTCTAAAAGAATAGGTTTGGTTCAGAATATCACTCGTATATAATGGTAATCAAGCAAATACCCGACAAAACCATTATTAAAAGATAATGGGGCAAGACAACATCTTGTATTCAAAGGTGTAGAACCTTGAACAACAGAACCAAACTTAAGTGATCTGCATAGATAAACGAAGTCATGAGAAATTAAAAAATTTAAATACCAACGCAAAAAAAGACTGACAAATATGCAGACTTGATTACCAAGAACAAACAAAGCCTCACCTGAGTTCTTTTCCAGCGCGGTGGATCATACTACAGATAACTGCATTGTTAGCGTGTTGATAAGCCGTTGTCAAATCAATGTGGGAGTAACATAAAGGGTCCATGGCACACTTGTTAAACATAGTGCAGGATGCAGCAGCTTGAATTAGTGACTTTGTATCAAGCATCGAAAAGACCTGAATGTGCACTATAAGACATAGTAAGAGAACACTTCCTCAAATCAAATACCCTTCCTACCCATCAAAGAACACAGATCACAAAGAACTCAAAGAGGCTGGACACAAAGAACTCAAAGAGGCTGGACAGTTCCACTAACAATGCATCACCTCGGATTCCCCAAATTTTAACATAGATAACGAGATTAGATGGACCGGGAGACAACATTTTACAGAGCAATTCAACACCCTAAGGAAAAAGGAAAAAAAAACCCTAAAACATCGCGTCTGAGTAGTAACTTTAGAATCCGCCGTTTCGGCGTTTCTTAGATTGAGGCACAAAGAGAGATTTGCGTAATCACACGAACAATGCATACATTGAGAATCATCAATTGCTTACGACGATGATGAAATCAAGCGGAAAATACCATTCTAGAGAATTATAGCGTAGGTGTGACATTTCTAACCTTAGTGGTGAGTTCAGGTGGAAGGGGCCAGGAGTTTGAGTTGTGGACAAATGCTAGCTTCCGTGAGCATCGCTTGGCGGACTCATGAAGAAGCGAGGCGAGATCGCAAGTACGATCAATGAGGCGATCCTGAAAAGAGTCATCACAGGAAGCTACAGAGGTAGCCAAGAGAAGTTTATCAAGCACTCGATCAAAGGAACATCCAATGGAAAGAGGCGAAGAGAATGAAGGCGAGTCCGGCAAAGAGAGGAAGGAGAAGATTACGGAATCAACGTGGTTTTGGTTGAAACCTAGAGCAATAGGGAGTGAAGAATTAGGGTTTTGACTGGAAGAGGAAGGAACATTGCAAGGTCGCTTCGAGGGGTTTTGATCATCCATGAGACGAAGTAGAGTATTAGCCGACGAGTGATTCCCAATATTTGAAGAGTATTTATAGGTGTTTATCGATTTCCCTATAAAAAATAAATAATATTACTATTTAATGATTTTATAGATAAATCTATATGTGTAATAATACGAAGTATATTGATCATAAAATCCTAAAATTTTGACTACCAAATTTATACTCATTTACTATAGTTACAATTAGATCATATTACATATATTTATAAATTTGTCTTTTTTTAATAATAGCAAACAGGTCGGACCTTGGCCCCAAACTAGATATGTTTGGGCTTCGGGCCCTTTAATCTAGTTCAAAATTTAAGGGCCCTCTTTCCATAATATCTATAAACTAAAAGGCCTCAATTTATTGATAAGTATCTTAAGTTTAGTGGTTGAGTAGATACCGGAAAAAAATACCCAGCATTTTCTATCTTTTACGAGTTTTTTCTGTTTTTTTTTAAATATATATTCTGTTTTTTAACGTAGTTTCCTTTCTTTAATCTTTTGCATTTTGTTATTCTATTGTTATTTAATACGGTTGTTTCCTTTTATTTAAGATTGGATATTTTCTTATTTTAACCAATAATATTTTCTTTTTTAAGAGACTTTTTTATTTATTTATATTGTTCTCGTTCCGGCAATGTGGATCTAAAAAAGTGATTCTTGATTATAGGTATTCTGGACAGATTCATGTATTTAAATTTGTGAAAATCCTACAAAAACGTTCAATATTTTTAAATTTGTAATACATAGATGGTGTCAAATAAAAAAAAAATAAATACGGGTACAAAAGATTTTGGACAAATGCATCATTTAGTGCAAACTGTTCTAGTGTCTATTTTTTCTGCTACGTTATGGTAAGTTTAAGCAAAACTCAGGAAAAAAAACTATAAAGAAAACAAAAATAACTATAAAACTTTAAACAACATTTTGTTGTGAGTGACTGTAGAAATTGGTCAAATGGCTTATACCTCTCACATAAAACACGAAATAGTGCAAGATAACTTATAATCCAACAATCTTCAAATCAATAATATTTGAACAAGCTAACAGTGCACCAGTTAAAGCTTTGTAGTTCATGGATCTAAAATTGTAAAGTTGTACGCTTCTCAAGTGATTCATATTTGAAGGGACAAAGTCAATACCAAATTTGATGATTAAATGGAGACATTAGTAGAAGACAATAATTTTTTTTTTAATTTATAGTCTAATTCAGAATGGACAAGTCAAATAAAATGATACGTTGTTATCATTTAGACAAGCTAACAATACAGTAATTAACACTCAGTTTAGTCGGTCTATAACTCTATATATAATGATTAGTTGTTGGTTCGTGCATTGTACCGATAATTTTTTTATAATATAAAATTGTATAATTAATTTTAATAAATTAAATATATATATATATATATTAAAGATACGTTGTTATCATTATGTTGACAAATATATAAAAATTTGAAAGGTATATATATAACTTTTTTAGAAAAATTTATTCGTCAAATAGAAAAATAAAAATAAAATTTGGAAACAATTTTAATAATAATAATTATATATCTAAATTTTTAAAGAAAATAGTGATAATTATTAAATTATAAAATTCTTGTATATATAATTAAATCTTATATATAAAATACAATATAAATATCAAAATTTTATATATATAACATTAATATTATATGTATATATAAATATAAATATATGAAATTTAATGAAAATATGGATAATAGTTAAATTAATATTGCTTGGAAAGATGTTAGTAGTTTTTTTTAATAAATATTTAAAATTTAGATAAGCATGTAAAACAAACAAAAAAAATATTGATATGTAAGATCTTTTAATTAACTATTGGTTAAAAGAAAAAATAAATATAAAATATAAAAATTATTTCAATAATAATAATTATATATATAATTTGAAAAACGTTGATATATATTAAATTAGATATATTAATATAAGATTCTGTTATAATAATTAATATACAATATTTTTCAAAGAAACATATATTTATAAATCATTACTGATTTCCATGTCAACTATCAACAAAGGTTTACTTTAGTTTTGTATTTTTGATATTAAAAAATAAAAATAAAATGATCAATATAAATGAGCTAAAATAACAAACCAATAGGGTTCTGTGAGCCATTTAAAGAATCCTTTTTTTTTTAACAAGAATGGGAATGAAAACGATTCTCGCATCAGATTTATATGCGTTTCAGCCTGAAAAAGACTGTTTTACCCCTATGTTACTCTTATAATTTCGCACGTGACAATAGAGTTTCGTATAGTTCTGGTGAGAGCAATAGTAGATGGAGAAGAAGAAAGCGATGAAGTACTTTGTTGTAATCTATCTTCCTTTCTGATTCATCTTCGTTTTAGATATTTAAAATGTTTTTTTTTTTTGGTTTTTCACTAAATCGATGAACTGTTACCAAAGGTGGATGCTTTTGCAGATTCAGCTTTTAAAGGGAACCCAGCGGCCGTTTGTTTTCTTGACGATGATAACGAGAGAGACGATGTCTGGCTTCAATCTCTCGCTGCCGAATTCAACATCTCCGAAACTTGTTTTCTTACTCCGATTACTGCTCACGATCCTCTTGATTCTCCTCGCTTCCATCTCCGCTGGTTTACACCTCTAGCCGAGGTTTCACTCCCCCAATTTTGACTTTTCCTCATTTTAATTTTGACTTTGACTTTTCAATTAACCAGTTTACTGAAAATTTTCTGGGTTTTTTGTAGGTGGATCTTTGTGGTCATGCTACTTTAGCATCTGCTCATTGTCTTTTCTCAAACCGTTTAATTGATTCAGACAAGGTTGAGTTTTTAACAAGATCAGGGATTTTAACAGCTAAACGTGTTTTAGATTCTGCAGAGGTTAATAATGGTGAAGAAAAAGGTTCCTTCTTGATTGAATTGAATTTCCCTGTGGTTCCAACTTGTGAAATCAATTCCATTGATGAATCCATGATCTCCAAAGCCTTAAACGGAGCAACCATTGTTGATGTCAAAGCCACTACAACAAACAACATCCTCGTAATATTAAGAAACTCTTCTTGTTTCTTCTCTAATTACTTAAGATTGGATCTTAGAGTAGGTCTGAAATTGCATTTGTGTTGCAGGTTGTGCTTCCCACATGGGAATCTGTGACTGAATTGCATCCAAGAATGGAGGATATATCAAAATTTCCTTACAATGGTATGATTGTGACAGCAGCTGGTTCTTTAGGATCTGCTTATGATTTCTACAGTAGATTCTTTGCTCCTAAATTAGGAGTTGATGAGGTACAAGAGTAGCTAAGATCTACACAAGCAAAACCCTTTTGAAAATGATCTAACAACTGTCTTTTGTATTGATTTTCAGGACCCTGTTTGTGGAAGTGCACATTGTGCATCGGCACATTACTGGAGTCTTAAGATGAACAAGTGTGATTTCTTAGCCTACCAAGTAATCTCTCTCTATCTCTTCTTTAAAGTTTTGGAGGAAACTGGAGAATGATTTTGAGTTTTTGGGAATATGTTTTAGGCTTCAAGTAGAGGTGGAACACTTAGGATTCATTTGGATAAGGAGAAGCAGAGGGTTTTCTTGAGAGGAAAAGCTGTTACTGTGATGGAAGGTCATATTCTGGTTTGATTTTGTGATGGTTTAATGTTGGGGAATAATGAAGAATAAGATACTGTTGGGGGGCATTGATAAGAATTTGAAGTACAATTTAATTTTTATATTAATTTGTATAAATATTTTGGATATGAATTTATAAAAAAGACTATATATAATTAAATTTCTATATTATATGATAATTTTAGGTTTGAATTTATTTCGTATTGTATAATTTGATATGAAATTGTAAACTAAAATTTCAACTTTAAAGGAATTACACTTTAATTAACCTAAATTTATATTACATTTTTATGTTTAATTTTGATTCAATTTTGTGTATATAGTTTAATTCTGATTTTTTTTTTAAATTAGTGATCAAAATTTAGAATTTAAAAGATTACTTTATTAATTAAGATTTTTTTGGCCGAATAAAACACTTGAAATAGACCGTTGGAGACAAAAAAAAAAAAATTAAACCGTTGAAGTCACACGTGTGTTGCGATAAAAAAAAAGAGGTCACACGTGTGTTTGGAAAAAAAAGTCACACGTATGAGTATAATACCGCACGTGCTCCATTGGGTTGAAAGATATTTCCTTCCATTTTTGTTAGTTTTAGTGAAGGCATGATAGTGATGGAGAAGAAGAAAGCTGTGAAGTACTTTGTTGTAATCTATACTCCTTACTCATTCCTCTTCGTTTTAAATTTGGGAAACCTTTTTGCTTTTTCACTGAATCGATCAACTGTTACCAAAGGTGGATGCCTTTGCTGATACAGCTTTTAAAGGAAACCCAGCGGCGGTTTGTTTTCTGGACCATGATAACGATAGAGACGATGTCTGGCTTCAATCTATCTCCGCTGAATTCAACGTCTCCGATACTTGTTTTCTTACTCCGTTTACTGGTCCCGATCCTCTTGACTCGCCTCGTTTCCATCTCCGGTGGTTTACACCTCTAGCCGAGGTTTGATTCGCCAATTTTGACTTTCTTGTTTTAGGGTTGACTTTTAATTTTCAATTAACCGGTCTCGAATTCGTCGATCCTATGACATGTTTACCGAAAATTCTTTGGATATTATTTTAGGATTCATTAGCATTTAACTTATTTCTAGAAGTTGGAACTTTAATCTATTTGTAGGTGGATCTTTGTGGTCATGCAACTTTAGCATCTGCTCACTGTCTCTTTTCAAACGAGTTGATTGATTCAGATAAGGTCGAGTTCTTAACAAGATCAGGGATTTTGACAGCTAAACGGGTTTTGGATACTACAGAGGTTAATGATGGTGAAGTGAAAAGATCCTTCAAAATTGAATTGAATTTCCCTGTGGTTCCAACTTGTGAAATCAATTCCATTGATGTATCCATGATCTCCAAAGCCTTAAACGGAGCTACCATTGTTGATGTTAAAGCTACTACAACAAATAACATCCTCGTAATATTTCACTTAAACATAGCATTGAACACTTCTTATTTCTTTTGGAATTGCATTTGTTGTATCTTTCTTATGCACTTGTTTGCAGGTTGTGCTTCCCACCTGGGAATCTGTCACTGAATTGCAACCAAGAATGGACTATATATTGAAATTCCCCTGCAATGGAATGATTGTGACAGCAACTGGTTCTTCAGGATTTGCCTATGATTTTTGCAGTCGATACTTTGCCCCTAAATTAGGAGTTGATGAGGTAAAAGAGTAGCCAGGTCTACCCAGGACAAAACGCTTTTAACTCATACGATCTAACAGTTACTATAGTTTTTGCTTTTAAGAGTGAAAACCACCACACTAATATGTATCCTCTTCGGCATGTACTCTGTATCCATTTTCAGGACCCTGTGACTGGAAGTGCACATTGTGCATTGGCACATTACTGGAGCCTTAAGATGAACAAGTGTGATTTCTTAGCCTACCAAGTAAGCTATCTATCTCTTCTTTAAAGTTTTGGAGGAAACTGGAGAATGATTTTGAGTTTTTGGGAATCTGTTTAGGCTTCAAGTAGAGGTGGAACACTTAGGATTCATCTAGATAAGGAGAAGCAGAGAGTTCTCTTGAGAGGCAAAGCTGTAACTCTGATGGAAGGACATGTCTTAGTTTGACCTGTGATGGTATACTGTTGATTTCTGCCACGAAATTAATGATGAAACTTATGACGAATAAGATATTTTTGGGAATCTGATCATATTGCGTTGAGTTGTGTATCATTTAAAAGAAAATAAAATAGAAAAAAAAGTCATTTCTTTTGAAGGAACAACACTAAAATACATTATAAAAATTGGGAAAACTTTGTTATTGATAATGGAGAAGTGGTCCTCGATCTATACAAGAATATTAAAACGAATTAAAGAAGACAATAATTGTAATTAACATAATTTAATGCTACTTGATCTAATAATTAAAGGGCTAATAATGTAATGACCACTCAATGTCCGAAGGGTCCTAATTGGGAAACCAATTCTTTATCGTTTAGTAGTGTCTACTTCTGTAAGTTTTGCTGAATATAAGTCAGAGGTTGGAATATACAGATTTCTAAAAGAAGAAGTCAACAATGGTTATGAAGAAGCCTCTTAAGTTCTTTATGGTAATGTCTCTTTATCTTCTTCTTTACTATGTCTATTTGCTTTTATAAATGTGTTTCACCTTCTCAAAATGTGTGTTGTAAAACAGATTGATGCATTCTCAAAGTCAGCATTTAACGGTAACCCAGCAGTAGTATGCTTTCTTGATGAGAACTATGACAGAGATGACTCTTGGCTTCAGTCTCTAGCTGCTGAATTCAACATTCCAGTGACATGTTTTGTTATTCCAGTCACAGCTGCACACTTCTCACTCCGGTGGTTCACTCCAATCCTCGAGGTTTGTAACGTTTTCTTCTCATCTAAACATTCAACATATGATACTGAAAAACGACAGTGTTTTGATGGAATTAGTTGGATCTATGTGGTCATGCTACTTTAGCATCTGCTCATATTCTCTTCTCAAATGAATTACTTGGTTTGAAGACAATCAAGTTTGCTACCTGTTCAGGGATTTTAATGGCTAAACGAGTTCCACAAACTTTGGAGTTTTGTGATGAATCTTTCTTTGTTGAATTGAATTTCCCTGTGATACCAACACGTGAGTACAACTTCCTGAATGATATCTCCATATTCTCTAAAGCTGTAAACGGAGCTACCATTGTTGATATCAGAGGAACTGCAACAGATAAAGTCATCTCCAAAGCGTTCAATGGAACTAAAAAACCGGCCTCAACAGATAAAATCATTGTATGCATCTGGCTTCTTGTTCTCTTTTGTCAAAACAGATTCTTGACGTGAAACATAATTTAACCATCTGATTTTTTCAGATTGTGCTTCCAACATGGGAATCTGTAACTGAACTACAGCCAAGAATGGATTATATCTTGAAATGCCCGAGTGAATTCATAATTGTTACAGCTGCTGCTCCTGAAGGTTCTGCCTTTGATTTCTGTAGTCGAGTCTTTTGCCCCAAAATAGGAATCAATGAGGTCAGAAAACTAGTCTCCATTTCCATGGCTAAACCCTCGTCTTAGTCTTTACTCCTTAGCCATGAAATAACACTTTAAAGTCTTTACCTTTACATCATTTCGGTCTGGTCTTTGTCCCTTCAGGACGCTGTATGTGGAAGTGCACATTGTGCATTGGCACATTACTGGAGCTTGAAGCTGAACAAGTGTGATTTCGTGGCTTATGCGGTGATCTTTCTCTTCTTTTGTCTATATAACTTACTGAAATTTTGAAGCTCAAGATCAAGAAATTGAAATTTTATATAAATTGATGTTAGGCTTCACCTAGGAGCGGAGAATTGAAGGTTCATTATAAGGAGATGCAGAGAGTACTCCTTACCGGCAAAGCTGTGACTGTCATGAACGGCTCTGTTTTAGTTTGATCTTTACTTTTTCTATCTCCTGCAGAGTGTTGACTTAGATTCAATTTTTCAAATTAAAAAAAATTGTCAAATTCGAAATAAAATATCAATAATAAGTAAGAATGATTGTTGCAAAGTGTTAAATCAAGCTTAAACTCATGGAATTGTCTTCATGACACTTAATCTCTCTCACTACAAGATAGATCTTTTACAATCCTGGTTTACAAAAAGAACAAGATCACTCCCAAAATCCTTAACGACCGCCACGTCCACGCCCACGACCTCGTCCGCGCCCACGCCCACGACCAGGAGCCACCTTCCCTGATACCAATTAGGAAAACATAACACATAGAAGTCAGATGATGATAAATCTTTCAACTTCAAAAGTTAAAGAAATGATCTTGTTACCTGCAGTTGGCTTTTTAGGTTTGATTCTTGGTGTATCTTCGACCAGTAAAGTCTCTAGATTCAAGCTGTCCGGAAGAATATAATAACGAATGTTGTTTCCCCTAACACTTAGGTGGTCTAATGTAACTGGATTCTTCCCTTTAAGAGTGAGTTTCACAGCTTTTAAATGAGTGTTCATACTAACATCTACACCTGCAGGAGTTAAGACGCGTAGACAAAAAAAAAACATTACAACATATGATATGATCTCACAATGGAACCAAACATCAACAGCATATACCACTTTATTGCACGAGCCAACAAGCCTCCTAGAAGATACAGTAAGCTATAGAAATTCAGAGGTCTTAAGAAAAGAGACACTTCAAGTGCTGAACTCATTCCAATGTTTGCTCTTTTCATCTGGGTTTTGATAAACCCTTGGGTAACCACAGTCAATCATGCGTCTTACAGTATAGTGTTTACGGGTTCTCTCAATTTCAAAGAAGATAGTGTAAATCATCAAGATCTGAACTCGGAAAACGATATACAGTTCTTGCAAGCACTTGAGAGTTGACACAGCCAAGCATTTCCAGGCAAAAACCCTACTATCCGATAAAATCAACACTCTAAATTCTAAGGCACCATAACTAATAACAGGGCTATAAATCGGAACTTGAAGTTGCAATGTTTAGAAAGATCAACGGAGAAAGTAAGACTCGAGCAAGTTGTTCTGAGTAACCCAGGTTTTAAGCAAAACCCTAACCACCCAAAAGAGGTGCGAAATCAGAATAAGAGAAGAGTACCTGTGATAGTTCCATGAACAATGGTTCCGTTTTTAAGTTCGATTGAGACTGTTTCATTGTTCAATTTCATCAAAAACCTGTAAGAAACCCCATACAAAGATCAAACGACGACGCGCAAAAAAAACACTCGAATTTTTAAAACAAATCTCATTGACGGAATAGAAAGAAGAACAAAAGAAAACGAAGAATCAACAGACGGGAAATGATACCTGACGAGCTTCATGGCGAGAGAGAATACAAAGAAGAAAACGAGGAAAATGAAAATCTAGGGCTTTGAGAAAAAGCTCGAAAACACAGTCGCAAGAGAGGAGAGAGCGGGAGGAGGAAATTATTTGGGGATTTATGTTTTTAACACATTTAAGACTCTTCTTTATATCGATGGTCTCTAACTTTTCTAAATATTTGTATATACCCCTACATTATTTAATGTACTAAAACACCCAAAATCCACCAGATATGGCCAATTTATATTCTTACATTTATCTTTCAGGGTTTTGATTTTTTTCATTTCAAAATTTAACCCCAAGTATTGAAGTTTATGTGCCATTTTTTATTTATTACAATTTTAAAATTTAAACCGTGAGAGCTACAAATACAAAGCAACAATAAATAAATTTGTAATTAAAAATTTAACATTATGAACAATATTTACATTCACAAATTTATTTGAACTACATTTACCTTTCAATGCAAAAAAAACACACAAAATAAAGTAAAAGAAATTTATTAATTTTGGCTTATTTAATTAATCTTATTTGTTTATATGAATAAGCATCAAACTAAATTTTGAGTAAAAACGTAAAGTTGGAACGACGGTCCAAAAATTTCATCAATAAGTCCATTCCTCCGGTAGAAGTATGTCCGGCGAATCCATCGGAGTTTCGACTATCTCGCTCTTCTTATTTAAATCATTTTCTCGAATATCTACATTAAAATTTTAGATTTTAATTTAAATAATAATTATTATTTTATTCCTATAATCGCAAGTCGTCGGAATAAGAAGAAACCTCGCCGGGGAGAGATATGGAGGCCGAGATTTTGAACGTTAAGATTTAGTGCTTGAACTACACGCGCCGGGAGTAGCACTGGCGCATAAGCTGTGTCCATTAATCAATTTTAAAGTTTTAAATTCAATATTTTCATTAACATTTGAAATAAAAAAAACGGAAAAATTAAATAAATACAAGATTACATTAATTACAAAAGAATATTCAATATAATATAAATAATTAATAGTCAAATAATTACCTGGTTTGGCAGGCGATTGAGATACGGAGGTCGCCGGAAGAAAGACTCCGGTACCGGAAGTTGTGTGCCCCGGCGAAACCAAGAAAAATGCTTGCATACGTTCCTCTCCTTTACTCCTTTGCCAAGTGTTTCTTGTATTATGGTTCTTCAAAACACACAAACAAAAATAAATATTTAAATACAAATTTTTAAGTCTTGAATCATCAAATTATTTTCCAAAAAAGGATATTTTAGAAATAAAAAAAAGTTATAATGATGATATATATTATAATTAAAAAGAATTAAATTTAAGAGTTTAAAATTGTTTACCAAATAAATATTTTCCGTGACAGGAGTCGCGACCGGTCGCGGAAACCCTCCGCGTCCGTGTGTTCCTTTGTGGTGGCCGTGATTCTTGAACGATATCTACAATAAATTTATTTCAAGAAAATAAAAAACACAAATTTGATAATTATTATTAAAAAAAAATAATGTTATCGTATGAAATAACAAACCTTAGAGTGATCAAATAAAGGGTTTTGTGGAATACGAGAAGGTAGCCATATTTGTTCTTCTTGGAAGCCAACAATGTCACCCATTTGAAAATCGATTTGACAGAAAAAAAAAAATCAAATCTAAAATGAGGAGAAAGATAAAGAAAAAAAAGAAGAGAAAAAGTTTGATAATTCCCCAACTTCTGACCTGATTCTTAACTATAAATATTAGTGAGAATACGATTTTTAAATTAGACAGGGAGAGATCATTACACGAATTATTGTCTTTCAAACTATTTAATTTATTATTTTTTATAGATAATATTATTATACGCTTTTTAATGCCGTCATTTAACTCTTTTTTTTCCTAATATTTAAAAACTATTGGATTAAGTTTTGTGTAATTATTTCTATTTAATTTTTTATTTATTATATGATAATAAAGATTAAGGAGATCATGTCGAGGAGTGGGTTGAGTTGTATTGGGTAAACGCCTCCCCTTTAATTTCTAAATAGAAAATTGTTTATACTTTATTACTTTAATTTAAAATTATTCGTGTGACCATAACGTCTACAAATAAATAAAGCTTTTAATTTTGACCTAAACTACTAATTAATTTTTAAAATTATTCGAGTTATACATATAGCATTTATATGTAAAGCAGAAAAAAATAATGTTTAAAAAAAAATTAACGTGAAAATATCCAAACAGCGCCACTTCTTCTTAACAACCTTCACCAACTAATTAAAAATTAAAATTATTTAGGAAGATTTTGTTAGTTGACTATCTTACCACAAGTGGGCAATTTATAAGATTACAACACTAATCAAGAAAACTTTCAGATCATTATTAATAATTAAATATCGATGCTTAAACCTGCCACGTATAATACTTACATCTTACAACTAAACATGTTCTTAAATTAATTAATAACACAACAAAAAAAACCTAGTTTTTATGTAGTTTACCTACCAACTTATAAAGCATCAATCTCCTCTATTAACCGGTGAACTATAGAACCACGTAAACAAAGAACAGGTAAGAAAACTTATGCCATATATAATTCATATATCAAATTAATTAAGATTTAATAATAAGTTTCCTATATATATGTATGGTTAAAATAGTTGACTAACTGTTTTAAGTGAACAAATCCACTTTGGACACAAGTCTTTGAAGCTTACATAAGCTTACAAAAGTCATAACTACCCAACAACAATTAGAACCAGGTTTGGTTTTTTCAGTTAGTCAACCTATCAAATATCATTTTAACATCATCCTTATATAAATATATATATATATATATATATACCCAAAAAAGAGTTTTTTTTATACTATTAAACAAAATCAATACTAAACTGAGAAACAAAGAAGAAAAACTCACAGTGATCGTGCAGCAATGTCTTTCCTTTGAAGCTTACTCTCTCGGTATCGAAAAAATTTCCATGGATTTACTCCAATTTTGCATACTCTTGTATCAATAAGAACTCTGCAGCTACTTGGCTAAGTAATGGTGGCTGAGATTTCAGTCACACGCATTGTACTTGTTAGTCTTATAAGCTCTTTCGTCTCATCATCTAACTCTACATTATCCTTCGCCATTCGTTCTTCAACTATAAGTGCCATTTCACCGGCTTTAGAGTATGTGCGTAATAAGGAATTGTAGAGCTGAGTATTCACATGTCCAGCTTTTTGGAGAATAGTCATTAGCTTCTCTGAACCTTTAACATTCCCTTGATCCTCAAGTACCTTGCACACTTCTCTCACTAATTTTACATTCACAGACCATTTCTTCACAGAATCAATGGCTTTCTCGAAACAATCTAATACTTTAACCATGTCTTTATGCTTCAAATAAGCCCGTGTGAGAATTTCCCATGTAGAGTAGCATGGTTTTATCCCTTTTTCCACTATACGTTCATAGAATTTCTCTCCCAGATGGATCTCATCTCTGTTCATGTGCTCAGCAAGGATTAGATTCGGGATTCTAACATCTCCGGTCCCGGAAACAGATTCCCATTCATCGTATAGACCTTTGGCTTGTTCAAACTCTCCAAGTTTGATGACTGCAGATATCATGCTGAGGTATTCAGCATCATTCATTTTCTTGAAACATGACTTGATTTTCTTCCAGGTTAGGTTGACTCCATCTTTGTCACCAATATTCCCATGTAGACTTATGAGGGAAGCATAAGCAATCCGGTTTTTCTTAGAAACCAATTTCTCCATCTCTTTTAAAGAAAGTTTCGCCTTGTCGAGATTATCCGTTTTGAAGTACAAATTGGTTAGAACACTGTAAGTCACCCAATCTGGATTCAGCTTTAGTTCCTTTAGTTTAAGATAAACTTTTTCTGCAGCTTCGACATCATTTGTAGAGGCAAGCGCAGTCAGCAACAGGTTATACGTAACAATATCAGGTGATGTCTTAATCTTCAATTCCTTGATCAGTATAGGGACTTTCTCAAGCTCCCCTTTCGATATGTACATTGACAGCAAGTGATTGTACGGAAGACAAGACTTCAAGAAATCACATTCAGCCATTTTCTCAAATAGGGCCTCTGCTTTATCATATAACTTGTTCTGTACATAAGTATGGAGAAGAGATGTGCAAGCAGCATGACCTCGCATTGGATCTGGCATATCTTCGAAAAACTTCTCTGCACTGTTCAAACCACGTAGCTTAGCAATCAAATCCAAATGCACAGCATAATCACCAGGTTGCAGCTTTATATCTTCTTGTAGAACCATCCATTCACATATCTGCACATAGAATTATAACAATTTCACCAGAACGAACTCAAAATCAAGTGAGATCAGAGAAATTCGTTTTCCGGGAAGATAACTCAGTAAAATTCCACGAACAAATCACTTTAAACCCGAGAAATTTCAATCAAATTCAGAACACAAAGATCGTAATCAAGCCATTGATCAGATAAATTCGTTTTCCGAGCAGATGAAACTCAGTACATTTCACGAACGACGAACTTCTAACCTCAGAGAGCAATCGAACTATGAATCAAGCATAGAGATCATTCCAATTTCAAGCAAAGAAACGACGAACCTCAAGTGCGTGCTTATAGCGCTTAAGCTTACGAAGTTCCCTAACAATCCGATTAAGTTCGTATTTACGAACAGAACGACCTTCTTCCTTCCATATCCGTATAGTAACAACAGCACTGCGTTTCGTATACACAAGACTTAACAACCTACCTCCTAAGGTCTCGCTTCCTCCACCAACACCTCTTCCTCCTCCCGTTTCCTTTCTATCAATCCCCTTTCCTCCTCTTCCTCCTCCTCTTCCAACACGTGTCTTCGCCGCAGATACTTCCGCCGTATCCACCGCCGCAGTTGAGAAAAGACGGCAAACGGAGGCTAGGGTTGTGCGAGCAGAGCGGTGCAACATCATTCGCTCCATGTGTACAGGGTGGTCGCTCCGTAACTGAAACTAACAGTGTGTAAGTCAATTCTAAATGGGCCTACTTTAAGCCCAATATTATCAGCCCAAAACCCAATATTAATAATATGATTACTAAATACACATTAGACTTAAAAAAAACTGATTAATGGACCGACAAATATAAAAGTTAGTTTGTTTTTCGAAATAAAAAAAGGTAAAATGATTGATATTCGATAGAGTAGATGGCCCATGAGATATGGTAATAGATTTTGGTCAATAATAAGCAAAGTCGAGTGGCATATTATATACATAGAGATATGAAATAGAATCCTATTTACAAATCTAAGAGTACACCATTGATTAAGCCAATCAATGCCTTTGTCGAGTTCTCATTGGTTCCCTCATTTATATGCTCTGCACTCTGCAATTCCAATCTATTTCTTAGATTCACTTTTGATTTTATCTTATACAATCACACCTTCCATTCTTAACCGGTTTAAACCGGACTATCGATTTACGGTTTAATTTCACCTGGACCATACCATCATCAAGACATAGTTTGAGTTCTAATGTTATGTCAAAATCAAATTACTTTATTAAATTTTATTTGGTAAGTTATAAATTCAGCCTTGTTAGACCATCTTAGGCCATATTCAACTATAATATTCCGATTACTCTTTAAAATATCAAAATTTACATGAAAACTAATATTAATAATATTATTCTTAATTGTATTTTTTTAAAATATATTCTTCACACTTGAATAACATTATTAAATCGTTGAAGAATTTTGAGAATTAATTAAAAAAAATTATCAATATTTACAGAATTATTATTATTAATCTATTATTTTTTAAAAATCATTCTATTACATTTTGAATGGGTTTATATAATTATGTATATTTATAATTATTATTTAGAATATGCTATATAGATATTAGAATTAGAAGTCGAAATATTACAATGAGATTTTTTTTCAAAAGTAACTAAAAAAATGAAAATAAATAAAACTAAGACAATTAAAAAACCAATTTATTTAAGATAAAAACAAAAAAAAAACAAATTAATCTAGTGATTTGAGTTTTCCATTTAAGTAATCACCCAAAATTGTTGCTGTTTCCAGTTAGAGGCATTCCCATTTTCATTGCATCTTCTACTATGCCTACTAATTTGACTATTTCCAATTTTGCCCTCCAAATTCTCATTATTTCCATCAATACCCTCCTCTGTTTCATCTTCTTCATCTCCAAAATCCTGCGATAAACATAGACGAAGTCTTCCTTCACTACGCTCAGAAACAAAGCAACGAGGTAACGAACAAACCCTAATTGCTTTCACCAAAACACGACCATCTTCTCCGTACGATTTCACCATCCGACTGTAATTAAATCCTGAATTAATCGGTGGAGGATATAAACCGGTACCGTTGTTAGGGTTTACGAGCTCCGGTTTCTTGATCGGGAAGTTAGTTTGTTGATGACGAATGATTGAAAAATTCGTTGCTTCAAACGCAAGAAACGTTAATTCGTCTCCGCTTTCGCTTCCGTTTTCTGAACCAAGACTTTCTGTACACATCTCCAGGCTTTTCTCACTAAGTTTAGGTAAAAATCGCTTCTCTATTGGGTGAATATATTCTGTGTTTTCTTTACTGTTTGGGGCATTAATGGCTTTGGTTTCAGAGAGAGCTTGCAGGAAACTCCATCCACTTATGTTGTTTTCGTTTTGGATTACTTGTTTCTTTGGGAGATTTTCATAAGTTTGATGAACAATAACTGACATTTTTGTTATGTTTTTGTTAACAGAGCAAAACAGAGGAGAGAGAAAGAGAAAGTGGGAGGGATGAATATGAGAGGAGAGTGGAAGGTGTAAAATGTGTATTTATAAACGTTTTTTTTTCGAGAGCAAGATCGATCAAGTGGCTTCTCTTGTAATTTTTTCCTTCTGTTTTCAAAAATATTCAGGTTTGAACTGTACAAACAATTTTTTATTTCTACATTAATTTGTACTTAATTAATGAAAATGGTTTGTGGTTCATATAAACAAAAAAGTTGTACTTAATTAATGAAACTCTTTCTAGTTCATTAAAAAAAATATTGTACTTAATTAATGAAACCGATTTGTAGTTCTTACAAAAAAAAAATATTTTTTCGTTAACAAGATTGATCAATAGCTTCCACTTATTTTTATTTTTTTTTCTGCTTTCAAAAATATCCAGATTTAAATTGTGTTACCTTTAATTTCTACATTAATTTGTATTTAACTAATGGAATTAGTTTGTGATACAACTTACGAGGTCATAAATCGATCTCATCATTATATATGGTTTGAAACTGTGTGTCTATAAACAAATATAAGAAAGAAATTATAAGTGGAAACTAGTAGGACAATTTTGTTTTCGAAAAAAAGATTGTAAGTTTATAAATTATTTCTGCGAAAATGTAATGAATTTTATTACTAATAAAAAAATACGATAATATGATATTATAAATTGTACAAATATTTAAAAGATGTTAAAGTTGTTACACGCCTACACGTTGAGACCACTATGTCGTTTCGTTTATTTTATTAAAAGTAATAAAATAAACGTTTTTTTCGTATGAATACTGAAAAAAGAAACAAGTAATAGTATTGTAGAAAAAAATTAAAAGATAAGTTGACTAGAGTTTCGTCAACTCTAATTAATCCAAAATTTATATGTCAACGAATTATGAGATATTTAATATATTGGTTAAAAAGACAAAAAGAGCTTTAAGCATTTAATTAAGAGATAAAAATTAAAATTTTGAGATATAAAAATTATGAGATAAAATCGAATATTCGTCCTATATATATTAGCAATTTAGCACTGAGGATTAAAAACTATCACATTTATTGTTGTCCAACCAAATCAACATAATATAAAATTTAAAACACACTAATTTAAAATAAAATAATACAAATTCTAGAATATAAATAATTTGAAATTATATTTTGCAATGTATGAAAGAAAGTGAAAATATTTTTTTTTATTATGCTAATAATATTTTTACTAGCATGTATATATATATATATGACTTTTTTTTCCAAAATCTATGGATTTTAATTTTCAAAGTGGACATGTGAACTTTATATTAATAATGGTTAGTTTAGTTTTTTTTATAACTCTAATGTTTAGTTTAGTTATGATAAACATTTATTAATAATGATATATGACCAGCAAAAGTAACACATACAATAATTTTGTCTGACGACCAAAGTAAAATAAAAAAAGGAAAAAGAAAAAGAATGAAAAATATTTCTTGTTGTCTATAATTAGAATAACTTCCTATTAAAGGAAAATAAAACAACAACCAACCAATCAAATATTCTCAAGATATAGATGCCAAATTATATTATATTGTATATATATTTAGTCCTTGTGACGTCTTTATAGTTTAATAAAAAAAAATTATAATTTATATATAAACGAAAAATAAAGGTTACTAGAATATAATTTATAAACAGATTAATTAAAATTACAATTATTTGTACTAATTTCATAAAGATAAATTTGTTAATTATCTTTATTTTTAGAGTGAATTTAAATTATATTCTCTTAAATATTACTCTATATCATGTGTCTATAAATATATATATATATATATATATATACACACATATTTTTAAGA
>KE153499.1:219008-229064 GCA_000411095.1 Aethionema arabicum
CACATATTTTTAAGAGTGTAAGATATATATATATATATTATAAATCTTAAACATGAAGAAAGGATAAAAATATGTAATTATATATGCATGGGAGATTAAGAGAAATGTATGGTTTCTAATAGAAGCTAACGTGTGACATTTAATTAAAAGGGATATGTTCTGTCTTTAGCCTTTAGCTGCAAACTGTACCTTAAATCAATGGCCACTACATTTAAAAATTTAAAATTGATTAATCGTATTGGTAACTAATTTAATGATTACAAAAATTACACATTATATGTATATAATATATATATATATATATATTATATCAAAGTAAATATTAGTGATATCTACTTAATTAACTATTGATAGAAAACAAAAAATTATAATTTAATGTTTTCAAAAAGAACTTTGATTATAAATCGTTGTATAATTTTGATAAATCGATGCTAATGTTTAGTTGTAAAGTATCAAACTGCAATGTGGCTCATTTGTTTATTTCATTTATATATTTTTTTTAAATCAGAATTAATTATGAGTTAAAACGAATAAAAATAGATGCAAAACAAAAATATATTTTAGTAAATTGAGAAACTGTTAAAAATTCAGATTGCAATTCAACTTTTTAATTTATTTACTAAAAGTGTGTAAATAAAACGAGAGAAATGATTTTGTTAGTCTATAATTAATTAAATTATATGTTAGAAAGAACAAAACAAGGTGGAATCTCTTTCATGCTTACATAAAAACATGTCAACTTGGAATATTCCTTTTTTTAATTAAACTTTTGACCATACTTATAGTTTATTATCTTTTAAATTAACTTTACTTCATCAATTATTTAATTATAACAAACGAAAAAAAAAGTTGCATTACCAAGCAAAGCTGTCATTAGCTGAATAAAAGTTGTGGCTTTTTAATTAATGAAAGACTAATTATTAATCTACTTAATATTAAGCACTAAACTTAGCTTTTATTCCCAAAACTATATATTAAAAATAAATAAATCTGTTTTTTGGCTTAAGTCTTTGAGAAAAACAAAAAAATATTGATTTTGATAAACCGAATCGGTTTATTCGTACTAAACCAAATTGAAGACAATTACTGTTAGATAATTTCAATTTTGACCAATATTGACTCTAATATTATAGCTTAGACACCAAGAAACAGCTTTATCCATGGAGAGTTTAGGGTTTTGAGAAGAATCAAAACCTAGAAAATGTCATCTTCTGCTCTCTGGAAGCTTTCGTCTAGAGCTTTTGAGACATTGAGAGATCCTGTTCCTTCTTCTTCATCTTCTTCCTCGTCAATTTCATGATCTGGAGATGAAAAATCTAAACACAAACCTTGTATGACTTGTTCATATGAAGCAGAAAGATCTTGAGATGTAAGCTGATGATATTCCACCATTTGATGAAGACATTGATTCTCTCGAACTAAATTCGCATTTTCATTAGCTAATCTTGATTTTTCTGTAAGTAATGCCTCTAATTGCAACCTCACCTGTTCATATAATCAATCAAAACCATAAAATTCAGACAATAAAAAACACAGAACATAAACAGAGAAAAAGTTTAAAAGTTAGAGAACCAGATCATCTTCTTCAGGTCTAACTCCTTTAACAAACCCATCTCTTAGTCTTTTATTCTCTTCTTCAAGTAATCCACAACGTTCTTGCATAAAACTCAAATCAGATTTTATAGATTTAAGTTCTCTAGCAAGTGAATTTGCTTTAGCCGCCATTGATATTGCAATCTACACAAAGACAAAAACACCAATCTTTTAGATCAATTTCACTACAAAACTAAAGAGTAAGAGACTAAAAGCAACTTACATTCTTAGCTCTTTTCATGACTTTTCTCTCTTTTGGTATTTTCTCTTCCTCATTCAAAGTTTCTTCCTTTTGTAATTCATCAGAGTTAACAACATCATCATCTTCAAGTTTTCTTTTTGTTCCTTTACTCTTATCTTCATCTTCTTCTGCATTTTCCTGTCTTTGAATCTGTTCAGCTTTGAGATTCAAGTGAAGAATCTCAGATAATGTAGGTGGTTTAGCTAATTCCCTAACTCCCTGAAATCAAATCAAAGTTTTAGGATGAACAAAACTGACTCAAATTGAGATCAAATCTAGGGTTTTTGAATTTACCTGAAGGGCATTGTCGAGATTGTTAGAAAGTTGGGAGAGAGTATGAGATACAGAATCAAAGCCTTTAAGTAAAAGCAGAGAATCATCTTTGACTCTTTTTGCTTTTTCTGATTCTTCAATCTTTGTTTGATGTATCAATGGAGAATTGGCTCCATTTTTACTCCTTTCGTCAAGAAGAACATCGATTCTATTACGAAGATTGCTCCAGAAACGTTTGTCTGAAGATGGACTAAGCGATGGAGAAGAACTTAAATCAGAAGCTGTAGCTACTATAAAGCTTTCTCCTTCCTGTTTAAAATCCGACTATGAGATTTTCTACAGAGTAACAGAACAAAACCCATGATTTTGTTAATCGTAGGAGAAGAAAGAGGCTTACTTTGTTAGTATAACACGGTGTTTCTACAGAGGCAGCCATTGATGGAGATCGTCAGGTAGATAAGAGAGAGAGAGAAAGAGTAGAGAGAGAGAGAGTTGTAACGGCTAGTTTATTGAAGAAGTCAGATCGTAAAGAGAGGAGTTTTTAAATTAGATCTGGAAATTTGGCCCAACGTTCTTATTTCTTAACAACTCCTTTAGATAATACTTTATTTTATTTATTTAATTTTGACTCAATAAATTAAAAAAAAAGACAGAAATAGATCTAAAGTTGGACTTACTTGACTTTTCAACGCTCTTTGTAGGCCCCACTTTCCTATCCTCCAACAACGGTTCTTTCGAAAGTATTTTAAAGGAAAATTGTCATAAAACATGATCCCGTTCTAACATATAAATGATTAAAATTAAAAGTATAACTATTTAATTAACAAACAAATTTCACAACATGTAATAATTGAAAAAAAAGATGCATATATGAACACATTTATAACTCATAATTTATGAGCATTAACTAAACAGAGTCTTAGATCAGAGTGGAGGTCTTTCTAATGAGATATACCCGAATTTGCCTTTACGAAAATCCGTCAAAATTCTAAAAGCAGCTTGATGACTATCTCCTCCAAACAAGTTAAGACCAAGCGTCTTCACGAATCTGCAAGATAAACACAGAGACCAGAAACATCAAGAACAAGAACATGAAGCTATCAACAATTATTCCAAGCAAAAAATCATCAAAGTCAGTTTGAATTCATTACTTTTTACCGCAGCTCCCTTCAAGCTGGATCTTGTATCGATTGTAAAGAGCTCTTGAGCCTAACAAAGACAACATTTCAGAGTTTGATTTTGCAGAGAGAATATCGAAGATGGTAAGTGTTTGAAACTGACCAACTTCTGGGATCCGAGCTAACATCTGTACAAGGATTCCAGCAACATCAGTGAAATCATAAGCTTTCTCTCCAATATCATCGCAAATCGCAAGTTTTATAGCTGCTGCTTGATCATCAATACGCATAGGAAGCATTCCAGGAGAATCTAACAGATCAAGATCTTTCCCAAGCTTAACCCATCTATTTCCCAAAGGCACAGATAAAACTTAAATGATCTTGATAAACTGAGTTTAAAAAAGAAAGCTTATAAGGCATTTGTTATTACTTCATTTCTCTGGTTACACCTGGCCTTGGAGCTGCTGCACAAATTTTGCGTTTTAACAAACGATTAATCAAAGATGATTTTCCAACATTAGGATATCCAATTATTCCTGCTCTGACCTGAATTTATGAAACCATAAATGTTGTAATTGAGAATGTAAATGAGAAAGAATGCAAAGTAACTAATGAGTAGGGAATATGGTATTTTAGCCCCGAACTATTTCTGTTTGGTGAAAAAACCTTCAATTATCAAAATGTGTTTTTTAAAGCATGAATTTTGATAACCGAGTTTTTTAAACCCCAAACTTTAATAACCAATTCTTCTAAACTGAAGTCGAGAAAACCTAGTTATCAAAGTTCAAGGTTTAAAAAAACATTTTGACAGTTGAGGTTTTTTTTCACCAAATGGAAATAGTTCAGGGTCTAAAATACCATAATCCCTGCAATTTACTCACTGATCTAGGGAGTAGTCCTTTTGCTCGCCGTTTCCCATTTACATCTCCTGCTAAGCTTTTTGCTAACCGACCTAGCTTCATAGCTCCCTGTAACCATTAGGTTAAACAAGAGCTCTAAGGAAAAATCCCAAAGCACAGATTAAATTCTTTAGATACCATACCGTCCCATGTTTGCCATTTGTGAATATGACCTTTATTCCTTGTTTTGCAAAGTACCTCGCCCAATCATTTCGATCTTCATTCGATATCATATCTTCTCTGTTTAATACTAATATCCGTTTCCTATTCCCAAGCCACGCATCCATCTAAAGAATATCACACGATTGTGAAAATGAGAGGTATTCTTCACTGAATCCAACGTACAAAAGAACAGAATCCATAGATATTCATCGAAAGAAACCAAAAAACCAGTAATCCTAGGGTTTTTCATGATCAACAAGTCCTTTTCAAAACTAAGAAGTGGTTTCTCTTATAATGAATAGCTTAACCTTATTCAATAGCCAATTTCTGGTTAAATCTGCAAGTTTTCTCATCTTAAGGAACATATACTGACAAAACTGGATAAAGTCTAACTTCTAGAGAACAATGTCACGAAGCAACCAACTAACCTTTGGATGAGTCGTCGACAAAGGAATTCTAGCATCTCGAACTTCAATAACAACATCCATTAATTTAAGCTGCTCCCTAAGTTCCTTTTCAGTTTTCATTATGTGTCCTGGATACCACTGTAAAATCAACATCCCTCCAGTAAACATTTGATTCCCTTTTCCAGATTACGAAAACAATCAACACATTCAAAGAGATTTCCCAATATATATGTATACCTGAACAGGGCGCAATGCTCGAGTCCAAAGACGAATATCAGATTCGAGATTAGCCCAATCAATTTCATCTTCATTTAGATCTAATGTGCTAATTGACTCGGCCGTACGAGTAACATCCCAATTTAAGTCCTTCCCTCCAACAATCTGCAAACAAATTTCGATTTCTTCACCTGTATCTACAATAAAACCCTAAATTTCACTAAGAACATGGTGAACCAGAAGGCGGTTTAATTCATCTCCCTAACTAACCTAGATTGCAAATGTTTCATATAGTAAGTAGCGCACGACGTACAAGGACAGGATTTAGTTGAAAATCTTGCCTGAATAGGTGGAAGAGATGGGCTTGCAGTGGGAATAGCAGCGGAGACGGCGAACGTTGATCTCCGGAAGCTACGGTGGTGAACGAAGTGGCTAAGGTTCGCCGGAGAAGGAGACGACGATGGCGCTAACTGTGCAAACATCAGAGAGTTTCTCCGAAAACAAAAATAGAAAATTATAATTAAAAATAAAAATTAAAACAAGTCTTATCTCTTGGTCTGATAACATTTAATGGGCTTTACTTAATTTAAGGCCCAATTATTTATTCAGGCCTTTTAAGCTTCTTCAGCTTGCCTAAAGGCTAAATAGTGAAATATATTAGTCCAACTACATATAATTAGTTTTGATTTACTGTTTAAAATAATTATTATTTGGCTATATATATATATAATTAACATAAATTGCGAGTTTAAAAAACTAACAGAAATTGCAGTGTAACGGCTAAATTGTAATACTTTTCTGTGTCGTATAATTAATTATATGTGGACATTGATAAATTAATTTATTAATTAATTTTCTTAACTCAACTAATAAAGTAATTAGGTAAATATTTTTCTACTAGAATTGATAGCCGTTACTTAAAAGAAAGAAAGAAGCACGTCACACAATTTAACACATACAACTTATTTAATTTGTGATTTATTTGCTCTTTTTGTTAATGAAATATTTTTTTAAAATGAATGATATTATTCAACATAAGAATTTTTTTTTCTTTTGTTGAAACCAATAAGTTTATGTTACGTGGCTATAATAAAATTAGAAATAAAATTATATTATTATTTTCCTTTTTCCCATAAATTATTATTTTCCTTAAATTCTTAATATGTATATTCAAAGAACCAAAATAATAAATACAAAAAAATCACGTGGGAGATGAAAAAGAAACAGAAAAACCCGAATTACTACAAGTGTCAATTCGTTTTATAACTGTTATAATTACACATTTGTCAAAAAAAAAAATTAAATTATAAAAAAAATTGACAAATAAAGGATAATATGATTTTAAAAAGAAATAATAAGAATTGGTTCTTATCAGTTTATTTTTTCACCAAACAAGAATTATCATTTTAAAAGGTAAATCATAATATTTGGGACAAAACAAAAGGTAAATTGTAATATTTGACTAATGATTTGTCACACCACAAACCTATCAAATAAAATATTACCCTTTAAGACAAAATATACAAACATATTAAAAAATAATAAATATATACACATATATGATATAGTTTTTGTGATATGATTGAGAAGCCCTCGTATGTACTTTGTTTAGAAGATATCGACCTTGTACCAAAACATATAAATAAATAAAAAAATAAAAAATAAAGAAACAAGTTGAGAGAAGTGTGTGTATATACATACAAGAGAATGGGAGTTATAAAGAAAAAGACAATTCTGCCCTCTATATCCATAGCTACGAAATGATCTTACAGAATAAAAAAAAGCACCATTTTTGATTTTTTGATTTTTGAAGAGTAAAATCAAACACAATCTGGTGATGGGCAAGTCGGTTCTGTCCTTATAAATATTCCTCCGTTAAACCCACTCTGTCTCTCTCTCTCTACAATCCCATTTTTCTCTCTCTAACTTCTTCTTCTTCTTCGTCACTAAGTCAAAAAACAGAGGAAACATGTCTCTTCAAAATAATCCTCTTCTCTTTAACTCTATTCAAATCAATAAAACAACTTTATCTCATCTTTCTCTCTCCTCTACTTTTTCGAATATCGCAGGTGAGTTTGAGTTTGAGTTTACTCATCTCTTTCTCTCTCTTAAGGCTTTTGTCAGTCACATATGATCACCAAAAACAGAGTTTTTTTTTCGATTTGTGTATATAAAATCGTCGGATTCTCCAATTTGTTTATGTTTATAATCCAAATAAAAAAATTTCATGTGGGTTTCATCATGATTCGTTTTTTATCTTCGTTTTCGATGCAAAATTAACCAAAATCCTTTTTTTTCGAACAAAACAAGAAAAAAAAAACAGAGTCTGTGTTTATATGTTATCTTCTCAAATTAAACCCACGCGTGAGATATGTCTCATCATCATCAATGTCACTTTAAAATCTCTTTATTCAAAGCATTATAAATTATTAACCACTCTCTAAATTCTCTCTGTTTTTGTTTTTCCTATTTCAATTTCCAAAAAATTCGATTTTTTCCAAATTTTGGGGATTTTTTTTTTCACTTATCTTTGATATTTCATGACACTTATACATACGTGTTTTTGGGTCTCTGTTTATTTTTCAATTTTCTTCTTTTTTTTCGAAAATTTTCAATTTTCTTAAATATTTTTTTTATTAATAGTACAAAATATAAATTTGAATTTACTTAAAACAACAAATAAAAATAAAATAAAATTTTATTTCTGATGATAATTATAATTAAGAACATTTTTGTAATAATAATGTGTAGCTGACAGGTGGGGATAAAAAAAAAGTATTTTTCTATTTTTTGTTGTGTTTCTTATGGTAATAATTTATTTGGGTTTAAATAGAAACGGAAATTTAATTTTAATTTGTTTAATACATAATGTATGTTTAGAGAATCTAGTGAATCACATTAATAATATGATTGACTTCGTAACTGCCGAACACTAAAAAGATACTTAACTGGAGTATAATTAATAAACTAATAACTTCTTTAACAAAGGAGTATTAATTAATTAATTAATTTAATCTATTTAAATAGGTTCTCCTCTCAGTTTCGCTAAAGACAAACCCAGAAGCTTCTCCATTTCTTGTTCATCAAACCTTAAGACTCAAGGTATAATTTTGCTTTTAAATTTCAATTTTTCTCTAAACTTTAATTAAATTACTTAATATTTTGATTTTAATTATTTGTGTAGAATACACTAATTCTCCAGATATTCAACAAGATCTCCCTCCAATACAATGGCAACAACTTCAAAGTGAAAATGATCATCAGGTGATTTTTTTCCTTAATTTTAATAATTATAAATAATGTAATTTCTTAAATATTTTCCTCTTTTGTTTTACCTTGATTTATATTTTTTCCCTCGGAATATTACTTTATATTACATCAAATATATACACCGAAAGGTAAAAGTTAATATACCTTGAATTAGTGAAACAAAATTTCCGGTGAATTATTTTATAATTTGAATCCATATTACATTATTATTTTTTAAATTATAAAAATCAATTTTTTTCTTTTCTAATGAATGAATTGTGTTGGAATTACAGATAAATAAATTTGGGAGTAATAAGAAAGTGATAGAAGAAGCAGTGAAGAAAGTAAAAGCAATATTGAGAAACATAAGTGATGGTGAGATAACAATATCAGCTTATGATACAGCTTGGGTTGCATTAATTGACGGCGGAGATAAAACGCCGGCGTTTCCCTCCGCCGTGAAATGGATCGCCGAGAATCAATTATCCGATGGATCTTGGGGAGATGCGAATCTCTTCTCTTATCATGATCGTCTCATTAACACACTTGCATGTGTTGTTGCTCTTACTTCATGGAACCTCTTTCCTCATCAATCTCAAAAAGGTAATTATTAAATTCATTATTTTTTATTTTTTTTAAATTAATTTGTTAAAGAAAACAAAAAGAAATTAAGAAAAAAAAATATCATACCTTTCTACAATAAAAAAAATATCTAAAACTTTATTTAGTGGGATAAAAAGATTTAAAGTATATATTGTTTAATAGTTTTGAAGTTACAAGATCACAACATATCAATCTTCCTTTTTTTTTCTCAAAAGTTTAAATCTTTTTTATACAATCTCATTCACAACCTTTATCTAACTATTCTTATACAGTGTTATTTCTAAATGCAAACTTTATTTTAAATTTTATAATTTGAATGCATAAAAAAAATCATAGTAATATATATATATATATATTTTTTTTTTTATAAACAGCGAAAGTTTTGGTCATATGACTCATACATCTTTCTTGGATCAAAGATAAGAAAGGCTAAATATCCATTGCAAATTGTGTTAATCTCCTCACTGGAGAATCGAAACCGTGGTTATTTGGGATATATATCAATAAAAAAAATCCATTTTTTTTTATATTATAATCATTATCTAAAAACTAAAATTGTTTTTGTTTTTTATTAAAACGTGTTGATGAAATAATATTTTATATAATATAAATGATTGGTGTATAGGACTGATGTTTTTCCGAGGAAATATTGGGAAATTAAAAGAAGAAAAAGATGAACAAATGCCAATTGGGTTTGAGGTAGCTTTTCCTTCGTTATTAGAGATAGCTCGAGGATTAAACATTGATGTACCTTATGATTCTCCGGTATTACAAGAAATATATGCCAAAAAAGAAGTAAAGCTAACAAGGTTCGTGTCCAATTTTAATGTAAATTAATTAGAGATTATATTGGTTTAATTAATTAATTGTGAAAATATTATATATAGGATACCGAAAGAGATAATGCATAAGATTCCGACAACATTGTTACATAGTTTGGAAGGTATGAGAGATTTAGATTGGGGAAAGCTGTTGAAACTTCAATCTGAAGATGGTTCTTTTCTCTTCTCTCCTTCTTCTACTGCTTTTGCCTTCATGCAAACCAGAGATCTTAATTGTCTTCACTATTTGCGCAATACCGTCCACCGCTTTAATGGAGGAGGTTCGTTTTTATTGTTATTGTTATTATTATTATTATTTTTTTTTATATTTTCTCCTTTTTTTTAATCGAAAAATATTGTTTTCAAAATAAGGGTGCAATTGGTGCAACATTTTGTGGAACAAAAAAGAGTGAAAATAGCGGTTATTTGTTATTCCACAAATGAGTCACCAATTACATTGAAAAAAATAAAAAA
>KE153499.1:232492-248531 GCA_000411095.1 Aethionema arabicum
ATCGATATTGGATTTTAAATGTAAAGAGTTTTTTTTCTTAAAAATTATAATTTTACACCTGTCATTATAAAATATTGATTTTGGTGGTCCTATATTATTGATTCCTACGCTTTTAAGTAAAACATTTAATAAGAAAATAAACAGTAATTCATATATATATGTATAGATACATATATATATATATTTATTAATATATTTCAATTATATATTATTCAGTGTTTTCATAAAAATAGATACAAATTAATAAAATCAATAAAATACTTTTTAGATTATAGTTGTCGTAATAACAAATGATAAAAACATATTATTTTGTTACTTAAATAACCTAAATATCTTATATTTTATGATAAAAAAAAGTTTCTGGTTAAACATGAGACGAGAGAGTATTACTTAAATTAACAATTATATATATATAATTGTGTATTTAAATTTGTATGATTTATAATATAATGTATATATATATAGTGGGGAGATTGGCTAGAGAAATGGACGAACGAAGAAGGTGGAGAAGGAGAGCTTATTGTGAAAATGATAATAATGATGAAAAAAATTGATTTTTCTCACTTCTTCTATCATCCTCATTTTATTCATCTCTCTAAATTCATCAACAACATTTATTCTCTCCAGGTAATAATTTATTTATTTATTTTATTATATTTTTTGGGATAATTTAAAATAATAGAAAATAAATAATTATATATGTTGGTGATGAAAAAGGCAAAGGGAAAAGATGAGAAGAAGAAGACAAAAATGGAGAATGAGATGGAACAAATGGTGGAATTAGTATTGTCGAAAAGTGACGTAGACCGTGACGTCACCATTACATTTCTCAATGTAGCAAAAACCTTTTACTACTCTGCTTCATGTCCTCTTCATCTTATTCACTCTCACATTTCCAAAGTCTTGTTTCAAAAAATCTTTTAATTAATTTATCTCATTTATCAATAATGCATCATACATGATACATGCATTAGGGTTAATAATATTTAGTATGTTTATTTCAAACTTAATCGTTTTTGTAAGTTAGTATAATTACTCCATTTCCTATTATATTTATTGAATAATTTAATCTTTTAAAAGTTAAGAGTTTCAAGATAATATGGTAAACTATTTTTTTATTTCTTATATTTTTGTTTTCCTTTTAATTGTTCAAACTCAAAATCTAAATGTAAATAATCTTGTTGACATTTAAGAAAAAAACAAATTCAAATTTAAATGTAATGTAATGCACATAATCAGTCTCTTAAATAATTTATGCTACAAATATAAAGTAACAATTTCTGTAACTCTAAAATATAGAAATAATCCAATTATGGTTTAAATTAAAATATACTCAGAATTTATAACGAACTTAACATATCACATCCAAACAAAATAAACTCATTCCAAACTTATATATTCATAATATTTTTTGGTAGAACAAAAATATGATTGTTTTTAGGATAAAGAAAAAATATAGTGGAATGTAGAATAAGAGTGATGAGGTTAAGTCATGTCAATAGAAGGCAAAAAAAAAAAAAATCATGTCAATAAAAATAAAAAAAAATGAAATCGAATTTGTTTGTGTTTAAATTGTCGTGACTTGCATGGTTATGTCTTTGGTTGTGAGTGTGACAGAGAGACAACTTCCACTTTTTCAACACATGACTCTTCTCTTATATATCTTTTGTTCTCTTTTCTTTGGACATCCTCAAAATTCAATTACTTATACATCTTAAAAACCTTTATAAATTGAAAGAATATAACGGTGATGATAAATAATGAATGATCCAAAAGCAAATAATCGACAAAGTAGTGTGATCTATATGTTTGGTTTAAATTGGGATCCTAAGAGACAAAACTATAAAAAGTTAGGTAATAACACAAAAGAGAGTAAAGTAAATTATGGTTTGGTCGTCATAAATGGGAAAAAAGTATGGTCCAATACATAAATGGAGAAACATTTTTACACATTACTTTAATATCTTTACATTTTTATTGTTTTTGGATCTTAGCCACTAAATTATTTCTTGTATTTTGATGTAAAATATATATAAAAGAAATATAAATTTGCATGTATTTGCTGTTTCATTCCTGACCTTATTGTAACAACACACTTTTGGGCATATCAATACACACAAGAAGATTCCTCTGTATCCAATGAACTGTTAGCAGAAGCTATGAAGCAGTCTTCATAGCTTCACAATAACTGCAAAAGATGATAGAGACCAGATAATGAAGGAATCAATGCATAATTTTGAAGAAAAAAAGTTCAAATTATTGTCAATTTCATCAAGAATTCGATCTGGCCGTCTATTTTTAAGCTATCAAGTAAGTATTATTGTGAGATATCACAATGGAAACAGAACTAAAGTGAACATTGCAATGCATGTACTAACACAAGGACATGTTAACTCTAACACAAGGACATGGTAACTCTAACACAAGGACATGGTAACTCTAGTTTACTTCTCTTTTTTCCTAAACATAGAACCTTACTTTGTTCTGTATAAGTGGGGACAGTTTGTGCCTCTGCGTTCCTGTCACGCAAATTGAAGAGAATAATGAATGTAATACTCCAAATTGATGTAACTGAACAAGAACAGAGTGGATTAGATCCAATATATAAGTTTTACAGGTACGAATTTGCCAGAACAAACCTTGAAAAGAAGAGTTTACCTCCTTCATGTTTGAAACATATCAAATCAAGATGATCTTTTAGGATCTTTCATCTTGATGCAGCCTTCTTTATACCTTTAAATGGATACTACACTTATTGGAACTCTGTAGCTTAGTTTCTGAATCACTTGCAGTTGACATAAGTGCAACTTCCCTTGCTTGAACTGAGATGATCACCAAAAGATCCTAGGGTTTTGTTTAGGTTAGTACTTACTCGTATTTTCAAGTAATCTACACTTGAGCAGCGTATCATCTGAATTGATCTAGATGGATATACAGGATATTTAGTCTATATGTGAATCGAGTTACAATTGAGAGAAATGGGAGTGAGGTTCAAATTACTGATAAGATTATAGCAGAAGTAAGAAGCCCCTAATGAATAGATCTGACCAATATAATCCTTACGAAATTAACGAAGCTAATGGATTCTACTAGATTAATCGGAACTCTTAACGACATCTGGTGAATTCAACGAACAAATTGACGATGAAATAGATAAATACCTTGCTTACGATCCATGGGATTGGGATCTAACCCCAACAAGAGCAGATCGGACACCTGAAAACGTCATGGAAGTAAAAATCGACTGCGGTGGAGAATTAGGGTTTTGGGTTGGAGAAATCGAACGGAGAATTCGAAACTCGACTCCGGTGGAGAATCACGGTGAGTCCTCTCGCTACGGTTCCGTTAAAGAAAACCGTCCAATAACCAAACGACGTCGTTTGATTTGGTAAAAACTATTTCGGCTTTTATCAGAAAGGCCCATTGGGTTTGTTTATATTTCATTAGATAATCAAAACGACGTCGTATCAGATGGGAAAAGAATAATGGGTAAGAGAAGAATCTAAAGATCTAATGGTTGAATCCTATTGGTCAATACCTTATCTACACTCATCCAACAAACTTTGTATTCTCATCTCACAATACCATATCTCTCTCTCTTGTCACCAGATCCTATTAAGCATTTGCTCATTATCTCCACACAAATTATAGTTATAGAAGACTAAACACAGAGATGGCATCTCAAGCCGCCGGAATCTTCAGCCCCGCCGTAACAACCGCCGTTAAGAAACTCCACCTTTTCTCCACAACTCACCGCCCAAAATCCCTCTCCTTCACCAAAACCTCAATCCGCGCAGAAAAAAAAGACTCCTCCGCCGCCGCTGCTGCAGCACCTGCCGCCGCCGTGAAAGAAGAAGCTCCGGTAGGATTCACACCACCGCAGCTAGACCCAAACACACCATCTCCAATCTTTGCAGGAAGCACAGGAGGTCTTTTAAGAAAAGCCCAAGTTGAAGAATTCTATGTAATCACATGGAATTCACCAAAAGAACAGATCTTTGAGATGCCTACAGGAGGAGCAGCGATCATGAGAGAAGGTCCAAATTTGTTGAAGTTAGCGAGGAAAGAACAGTGTTTGGCTTTGGGAACAAGACTAAGATCAAAATACAAGATTCTTTACCAGTTTTACAGGGTGTTTCCTAATGGAGAAGTTCAGTATTTGCATCCTAAAGATGGTGTTTATCCAGAGAAAGCTAATGCAGGAAGAGAAGGTGTTGGTCAAAATATGAGATCTATTGGTAAAAATGTTAGTCCCATTGAAGTTAAATTCACTGGGAAACAACCTTATGATATTTAAGATGTGAAATTGTCGTCACTGAACAACACATATGTAATATCGATCTTATGGTGTTCATGATCTTCATGTTCATTTGTAATTTGTGAATCGTATAATCTTTTCTAAAAATTCGCATAATTATGCTTATAGCAGAAATGTTCACGATGCACGTCGTTTTGGGTTTTAAATAAAAGAGAATGAAATCTGTAATTACATAATAGGCTTTGAATGGGCCTAAAATAGCCCATAAGTCTACTCGGAGATCACATTATAAATATCTACCCAACGGTTATCTTCTATTTCCTTTTTCGCAGTGATGATTGTTCTCCCGCCAGGCGACGAGTGACGCTCTCTCTGTAAGTGTTCTCTTCCTCGATACGGAAACCCTAACTGGTTCCCGATTGTTCCCGGATTCATATACAGCTCCGTTTAGTTATCGCATTGTTGATTCCGTTTCATTCTCGACGTTTATTTACTCTGCGCTCTCCATCGATAGACGGAGATAATCTCATTTTGGGGGATTCCTTCTCTCCGTTTAGTTATCGCAATGTTGATGCCGTTTCCTTCTCGCCGTTTAATTTCTCATGGCTATTTTTGGTTTTACTTTTAGGCCTTTGTCGAGTTTAGCCAGTTCATTCTCTCCAAAATTTTAACGCCGCAGTCCGTAGACGTCGCGCGCAGCGCCTTCTCCTCACGATTGACCCAGCGACCTCCGACGGAACAACCGGCAGGTGGTGCTTCGGTTATCTACATCGAAGACAGTGAGTTCTCTCGGTTGTTATTCTCTTTTTCGTCCTCTCTTGTCGTCAATATACTTTAGGTTCCGCAGAGTTCACATTGTCTTCGTCAGAACTCAGAAACAAATTGTTGCTTAGGTTTTTGTTTTTACTTTAATTTTTCCTGTTGGTTGGTACAATATGCTTCCGCCATTGCTTGATGAACTATATTGGCCTCGTTTCTGCGTTTTTTCTTCTGTCTACTGCACAAAGGGTACGTCTAACCTTTCAACTTGGTTTCCGTGTTTGGACATTGTAGACCTCTTTCTCAATAATGTATGTGTTATCGTTCACCTGTGTCCTGTTGTTTTTGGAATAAGTAGTTCTATAATTCTTCCCTTTCACGGATTGATATTAGCGGTTTGATTTTCGTTTTTGGTAGATAGCTATGGAAAAGGAAAGAAAAGTGGATATCAGATTGTGCAACCGTGGCACGAAAAATGCTGTTCATGTTCCTATAAATAAGAAGAATCATCAATTTGGTTCTTTATATCAAGTGAAAGAGGAAACAGACGAGAGTGATTTATCGCTATCCCAGTGGCTTCATCCATCTAAGTATCCGCAGAGTTACCTTGCGTTGCTCAATGAAGACTCAACAGTTTCTGAAAAAGCTCCTCTTGATTACGTTGTAGAGAAATTGGTTCTGCCACCTCGTGATACTAAAAATCATACTGGAGGAGGAATCCGAAGAATATACTCAGCTTCAGTAAATGACTCTGACAAAATTGGTTCTTCCAAGGTGAAGCCCTCTGTTCGTGTACCCAACAATGAACCATCTGTAAGCCTCTCTAAACATCTCTATATGAGTCTTTAAATTACATCCTTTGTGTATTGTCATTTCACAAGAGTACTCAACTACTTGCAGTCCCCATGTCAGGAAAGCAGTTGGAGTAAGGCCCTGGTAACTGGACGATCTTCACACAGGTCGACCCATCCAATGTACCAAAACTATTCCGAGGTGAAGTTAATCACGTTATTAAAGTAGGCTCAGCTCTGAACATGCCTTTTTTGAGGAGCTAACTTCCGTTTTTGTTTCAGAAGCTGAGGAGTTGGAAAGATCAAAGCAACAAAAGCAAAACCCGTGGGTTCTCACAGCTTTATGGGAGGTATAGAGATGTGCATTCCACCACAATTAAGCCAAAATCTTATACCACTGAGCGTGTAAGTTCCAGACAAATCAGTCATCATGTTTTTTTTTTGATTCGCTACCTTAGTCATTGTTAGCTACATAACCTCACCGGGTCTACATTTTATCAGGAGCGGAAGCAGCGAATTGAGGAGAACATTAAAGCATTAGGAGAATTTCTCCCACATGAAGTGGAGGTATAAATCCCTAAACATGATTAGAAGTATCTCCAATAGAGCTTGTCATAACTCTGTAAAAGATTCAAAACATACATGTTGATGCTGATATTGATGCCGTAATCTTGTAGGATACCCCTGAATCCATACTGAATGGTATCGTTGCTCATGTTAAACTTCTGCAGCTACAGATGAAGGTATTATCTTGCTTCTCTCATCTTTCTTTTTTCACCCTGCTTACATGATGAAGTAGCTTTTATGTGGTTTATAAAGTGTGTTCTAATCCGATTACGTTAACCAGTCCTATTCAAACCGAACCTAAATACCTTATCAAATCCTAGGTTAGTTTAGTCGGCTCTCGGATTCAAACATGTTTCAATTCTAATTCGGGTTATACTATTAAAATTCATAATAAACAAAGGGTAGACTTGCTGATACGATCTTTTTGAGGTGTGTGTAGGAATTAAGTCGTAGCAGGTTGGGAGGAGAACAAGTTTATCATCCTCTGATATCAATTGAGGTAATAATATTCATGTAAAAACAAAAAAAAGTGCAAATATTGAGTTTTTGAGAAGGAATATGAAGTAACAGATGATTTGTTGTAGGGATACGGACACTTTATTCACCAGGAGCAGGAACAGGAGCAGACAATAACGAAACCACTGGAGGAGATAATGGCAGATTTTATAGCTAATGATCCTGATGCTCTCACTACCTTGTTGGAGGAAAAAGGTCTTTACTTAATGCCTTTCTCCTCCCTCGAAGGTTTCTGTTGAATCTCCCACGCTTACACACTTATCAATAGAATACTTTTAGAAAAGACAAAAGTTAAAAATGCATATTTCGATATATCAAACAATGTAAGAACCAAAAAAAAAAAAGAGTATTATATTAGGAAATTGAATCTGTTTCTAACGGTAACTAGCCTAAAGGCCCATAATGTAAAATCAATTAGGTTGGGCCTCCGTCGGTTTAAGTTATTTTAGATTGACATAAATATCCTGGAAGATTCTTCTAAAATGACGAAAAAGCCCTCGTTTCTTAGCCGCGTAAGTTTCCTACTTGGTCCTCTTTTATTATTTTCTCCTATCCAAGAAACATAACAAACACTCGCACAATTCTCAAAATCTCTTCTTCACAGACTATTTCGCCACGGCTTTTCAGCTCCCCCTTCTAAGATTTATAATCGGCAAATCTGGTATGATCTATTATTGTTTTTTGCTTCTTCTGGCTTATGAAAATTGAAAACCCTATCCGAGAGAATTGGTGATGCGATTATTCTAAATTTTGTCTTTCTATGTGTATCTGTTGATATAATTCGTTGGCATAGAGCTCGTTTTTGTTTTAGTATTTGATGTTTCGTGATTCTCTCGATTCTGACGAGTGGATCTTTCCCTTTTGATGATCTCAGCTGGTAGTTTTCTTTTCTTAGTTCCGTTAAAATCGGATGATACTGTTTCAAATTTTGATTAGTTGTTTTTAATTGACTTCGTCGTATCTCGTTTTTATTCTGTTTTGATATTGCGGTATAAAAAATTAGGGTTTTAGTGTGCCTGGAAATCGTGAACGCGAAAAATTCATAGATTGTTAGTATTTGCTTGCTTGATGCCATTTTTTATTTTTCTATATGAATTGGTTTCTAAGCTTGTTTTAGGGTATTGTATTAGGGTTTGTGATATTACTCGCGCTCATTGATTTCCTTAGTTTTTCTAATACTTTACTTGTTTCTTGCAGATTAAATTCAATGTCGCTGATGGGTTGCAATTCAGTTTATCACTCTCTCACGGAATTATTTCCACAGGTAAAGCTTTTATTTGTTTCCTTTCACTCAATTTGATTTGTAGTTCATGATTGTGGTTACGAAGGGGCTCTAAAAATGTATGAGGATACTGGTTTGTTTGTCGAGTAATGATAGAATTTAAGAGATGCTCATCTTGAGATATGTTTTGAGGTAAAGTATGTTTTTTCCTTTCTATGTTGTGGGTTCAGTGAGGAAGTTTTTTTTTCCCTTTCTGTCTCTGTCACGGCGCACAAGAACATGTATGGTAAATCACTATATAGTCCACTTCACGTCCCATATGTTAACTAAATTCTAGGTTGTGGCTTATTCATCTATCATTTTGTGTTTTGACTAATTGAGGCCGTACTGTATGATTGTATTTGTTTCAGATTGATGCACGGATTTTAAGAGCTGTTGCAATTGAGCACCCAAAGGACGCTGATGAAGCTGCAGCTGTAGTTATAGCAGAGATTGTTCCTTTGCTTTCCGTGAATTCTTCTAATAAGTGTCAGTCTGGAACCAAGGAATCGGGAACTGTGGCAGACTGCATAGGTACCTTTAAGTCCTTAAATTATTTCACACTCAAATTTCGTTCATTCAAAGCTCGAGGCTACCTGATCCACTTAGATTTGAACCTCTCTCTTTCAATTATCTTTCCTCGCAAATTTTAGCTGATATGATGGTTGTTGGAAATGCAGTAGAACGTGATTTGCAAAATGGAGCTCTGAATGGTTCAGATCCGGGTCCATCTTCTCCGGGAAAGCTTCCTCTGGATGTTGATTTTGGCCATGAAACAAGGGCCCCAAGTACTGAATTGCTTACCGACTGGAGTCAGTCAACAAGTGTGCTGCCAAATGGCGGTCTTGAGGCTTCTCATACATATGATGAGAGTGAGGAAGTCGTAGTTCCAAGAAAAGCTCCAGAAAAAGAGCATACAAACTATGACTTCTTTGGTGATTCAGTCGTCCCTGCCTTTGTTCAGCCAGAAACCAGATTGACAAGCAATGGTTTACAGGGTGTCGGTTTTGACACGATGGGTAATGACGCAGAAGCAACCTCAAGCACAGTTTCGGAAGCTGTTGTGCATAAGCTGGATTATCCTGCAGTGGATTCGACAATTACTCAGATAAATTCTCGTCTTCTATTTGGGTTAGAGAGTGCACATGATTTGAATGAAACGTCAAATGGTTCATTGACCGCTGCAAATAGTGATGAAGTGTTGAGTGGTTCAAACCTAGTGGGCGAGACATCAAAGGGTTTTATGATTATTGAAAATGGTGATCAAGAGTTGGCTAGTGCATTTAGTTCTACTGTTAGCAGATCAACCCAGGGATGCAACATTGATCACCTTGAAGAGATCATTGAAGATGCCAAAAACAACAAGGTATGGTAGCATATATTTTGAGCATTCTTTAAGACTGTGACTTGGACTGTAATTATGTGCCTCACGACAATTGTTTGGCTAAAGATATTACAACATCTGTATTTTTGTTACCATGCATTGATGTAGAGAACCTTGTTCACTGTGATGGAATCCGTTATGAATCTGATGAGAGAAGTTGAGCTTCAAGAGAAAGATGCAGAAAAGTTAAAGGAGGATGCGGCTAAGGGAGGATTGGATACTCTTGACAAAGTTGAAGAGCTAAGGAAGATCCTGGAACATGCAAAGGAGGCAAATGACATGGTGATTTTTTTTTTACTAACAATGTGCTAATACACGCTGCTTATTGTGATTGGTTATGTACTAGGAACTAACTGTCTTTGATGTGATAGCATGCTGGAGAAGTTTACGGGGAGAAGTCAATTTTGACCACCGAAGTAAATGAGCTTGAAAATCGCTTGATCAACTTATCAGAAGAACGAGACAAATCTCTTGCTGTTCTTGATGAGGTAAGTGCAGACGACACACGCTTCTGATGGAAACTTGCATTCTTGTAATAAAAATTGGTGTGAGAGCTGGTTGACTCCGTCGCTGATTGTGCTTCTTTTGTATTCTTAAGATGCGTGAAATTCTCGAAACAAGACTAGCGGCAGCACTGGAGATGAAAAAGGATGCTGAGCAAGAGAAACTAGAAAAAGAAGGTCCTGCCCGGAAGGCACTAGCTGAACAAGAAGCAATCATGGAGAAAGTTGTCCAAGAATCAAAGCTTCTACAAGAGGAAGCAGAACAAAATTCCAAGGTAACATCACTTCACACTCTCTTTAGACGCGTGATTGTTCCTGAAGTAAACTTCCTTACATATCTTTTTCTTCTCTACCTGCAGTTGCGTGAGTTCCTCATGGATCGTGGTCGGATTGTTGACTCCTTACAGTAAGTTTTTTTAGCTATTTGGTAGATTAGAGTTCTTATGGTGAATCATGTCTCTGCTAAGTGATCTTATATTGTGTGTGGCTCTTTTGTATCTGCTTGAGCAGAGGAGAAATCTCTGTGATCTGTCAAGATATTCACCTATTGAAAGAAAAATTCGACAACAGAGTACCGTTGAGCCAATCAATCTCCTCAAGTCAGACTAGTTGCAAACTAGCATCTTCTAGCTCATCCATGAGGAGCATATTGCTGGAGAAGCCTTTGGGATTGGAGTCATCTTCTGAAAACTACGAGACCACAGGCAACAACAAGAGCCCGGAAGCTTTAGTTAACGAGGAGAAAGACGATCTTAAGGAGCTTTTGGAGGATGGCTGGGACGTATATGACAAGGAGACAGAAGAGTAAGTGTTTTTGTGAAGAAGATTCTTCGATCTACTTATAGAAATAAGATTTGGTATAAGAACAGAGTAGATACGAGGTGCGTTTATTCTCTCTTCTTAAATAGAGCTAAGTAGATCTTTGAGCTTATCTGGTTTTTCGTCCTCTTTTTATTTTTTGCTTTGTCTGGTTTTTTTTTTCTTTCTCTGTGTATAGTTTGCTCACGTTAATTATTATAAATTAAATAAGTTAAGTTTACTGGGCTTTTTTATATACATAAGGCCCATTATAGAATACTGGGCCCATAAAGAAATACTATACAAACAGGTTGGGCCTACGTAAACCTAGCACGCATACCATGAATCGCGCGGCAATATTGTGAGAAACAAGAAATATTGACAAACAGTTCAAAATTTTGGATTCAAGGGAGAGTGTATGACTTCGAATTTCTATATTTAGAGGAGGGAGATAGCAATGGGGTGTTGTGTTGTCTTCCTTTTCGCCACGTCATCGTCTTCTTCTTCCTCTAGACCGTTGGTTTCTGTAGAGATGAGGTTCACACATATCTTCAAACCTAAGACTCGAAGCCGAATGTTTCGCACTGCGAATTGTTTTCATGTATTCTCCTCTTTTACCGGAATTCAGTTTCTGTCTCCGAAACGCGAATTCTCCTTTCTCGAATTTGATTTTCTCAAGAAACAATCAAAAACCTAACCACCACAATCGCTCTCAGGTAATTTCAGGCACTATCTCTGCGCTATCTCAAAATCATCAATTGAATGCAATGTAGATGGACGATTCCACACTTCTGTATGAATTGTTGTGTAATGTAATTAAATCCTTAATTTTAGTGTTTCGAATTTGGTTCACGTTTTTAGAGACTTATTATTTTTCGTGATCTCTCAAACAGCTTTGAGAACCTTTTGCGATATTGAGTTAAGGAGATGGCTTCTGTGCAAGACATTGGTTTCTCTGCAGCTATAAATCTCCTTTCTGCATTTGCTTTCCTGGTTGCGTTTGCTATGCTTAGGCTTCAGCCAGTTAATGATAGAGTTTACTTCCCAAAATGGTATCTCAAAGGAATCAGAGGAAGCCCTACGCGTTCCAGAGGGATAATGACTAGATTTGTGAATTTGGATTGGAGAACATATGTTAAGTTTCTGAATTGGATGCCTGCAGCCCTGAGAATGCCTGAACCAGAGCTCATTGAACACGCAGGCCTTGATTCTGCTGTATATATCCGCATTTACCTTCTTGGGTAACTTCTCTCGATTACCTTGCTTCCGAGGCTTTCCTTAATTAGTTTCTTCAAGCTGTCATTGGTCTTTACTTATGCTCTGCAACACTTTCTAGTGAACAAAAGCTCACTGTCTTGATATGTTTCAGATAATTTTGTTGTTGACATGCAGATTGAAAATATTTGTCCCGATAACGCTACTTGCTTTTGGAGTTTTGGTCCCTGTAAATTGGACAGGAGAAACGCTTGAAAAAATCGAAGACTTGACATTTAGTAACGTCGACAAGCTGTCAATATCTAATGTTCCTGCAGGATCCCCAAGGTATTAGGGAATACTTTCGCATAACTCAATAGTGTTTCTTTCACTTCATATAATCTGGTGGACTTTGATCAGCAAGTTAGAGGCAATTTCATCAGTATATATTCACCTAAAAGTTTGATTTGTATTGAATGTGACGGTTGGAAGCTTGTTGGTTCTAGGTTTTGGGCACATATAACTATGTCATACGTGTTCACATTCTGGACTTGTTACACATTATATATGGAATATAAGACTGTGGCTAATTTGAGATTGAGACATCTAGCATCTGAAAGTCGTCGTCCTGATCAATTCACAGTGAGTTACTCTTATTTCCCTTTTCCTTGCCAACCTCACTAATACTCAGATAGCTTTGAATCACTCTGAAACCTAAATTATTTTGAAATGGTTCCCAGTGCTCAGATAAGCTAAAAACGGCAGTTTGCATACCTCATAGCAGGGAATCTGACTTGCTTGTATCGTGTACTCTTGGTTGTTCTTTGAATTATTGATATTTATTTATATGTTTCTGCAGGTACTAGTAAGAAATGTGCCTCCAGATCCTGATGAATCAGTTAACGAGCATGTTGAGCACTTCTTTTGTGTAAATCATCCAGATCATTATCTTTGTCACCAGGTATCTCTCTTTAAATGCTTATAATTAAATTTGTGAATTTTACTGTTCAAATCAGACGTCAAAAAAGACTACATGGCTTCTTCCCTTGAACTATGTCACGAAATTCTGATTTGGTGTTCCCAGGCTGTGTACAACGCAAATGAACTTGCAAAAGTTGTTGCACAGAGAAAAGCAGTGCAAAATTGGTTGACTTACTACGAGAATAAGTATGAAAGGAAGCCATCAAATAGACCAACAACAAAGGTACTATCAGTTGCAAGACTGTATAACTTTTCGATAGAACTAATCAAACACTATTTCAGCAAAATGGATGATTTCACGCTTATCAGGTATAACATATGTCAGTCTCTTCGCTAGTTATTTAATTTAATATATAGACAGGTTATGGAGGCTTTTGGGGAACTACAGTCGATGCAATTGACCACTATACTGCCAAGATTGAAGATTTAGGTAAGAAAGTAAGTATCCAAAATGCAATTTACACTTTCCCTTAATTCTGTAAGCTTTTTTCATTTTTTTGGGTGAGATTTGTTAGGGGGTCATAAGTTTATCAGGTGCAATTGTTAACATATGCAGGAGGCTGCAGAAAGAGAAAAGATAATGCATGATCCTAAGGCTATAGTTCCTGCAGCTTTTGTCTCCTTCAAATCCCGGTGGGGAACTGCAGTTTGTGCTCAAACGCAGCAATGCCATAATCCCACAATATGGTTAAGTGAATGGGCTCCTGAACCACGTGATGTTTTCTGGGATAACCTTGCTATCCCATATGTTGAGCTCTCAATAAGAAGATTGCTCACATTAATTGCACTTTTCTTTCTTATTTTCTGCTTCATGATTCCTATTGCTTTCGTTCAATCTCTTGCCAACCTCGAAGGAATCCAAAAAGTTCTCCCTTTCTTAAAGCCCCTTATAGATATGTAAGTAGTCCCCGGTGCATATGTGTTTATTCTCCTAATTTCCTTGAAACTTCATGTCACAGTCGTTTACCTACTGTTTATATATTTTGATGTTTTCTATTCACTTTTTGTTCATACACAGGAAGACCGTGAAGTCTGTAATCCAAGGATTTCTTCCAGGAATAGCCTTGAAGATTTTTCTCATCTTACTTCCGACTCTTCTGATGACAATGTCACAAATTGAAGGATATACATCGCTGTCATATTTGGATAGAAGATCAGCTGACAAATATTTCTGGTTCATCATTGTCAATGTCTTTCTTGGAAGCATCATTACTGGAACAGCGTTTCAGCAGCTTAAATCTTTCCTCGAGCAACCACCAACTGAGTAAGTACTCCAGACTCTACTCGCTGAGCCAATTTTCTAATTCGATAACATGTAAAAAGATTGATCTTGACATCTTTTTTCTCTTACTCAGGATCCCAAAAACAGTTGGTGTTTCAATCCCAATGAAAGCCACTTTTTTCATCACTTATGTCATGGTCGATGGTTGGGCTGGCGTTGCAGCTGAGATACTAAGACTGGTTCCATTGGTCGTCTTTCATCTGAAAAACACATTTTTGGTAAAGACAGAATTCGATAGGCAGCAAGCTATGGATCCAGGTCATTTAGACTTTGCAACATCTGAACCTCGGATTCAGTTCTATTTCTTGCTGGGACTTGTATATGCTGCTGTTACACCAATCCTTCTTCCCTTCATTATAGTCTTCTTCGCCTTCTCCTACGTCGTTTTCAGGCATCAGGTAAACATTTCAGAGCATTTCTTCTTCAATGTTCCTGCAACTTTCTTATATATATACACAAAATTCTCTTCATTCTTTCTTCCTTACTGTTGCAAGGTTATAAATGTGTACGACCAGAAATACGAAAGTGGGGCTCGATACTGGCCAGATGTCCATAGACGCCTGATCGTATGCTTAATAATATCACAGCTTTTAATGATGGGTTTACTTAGCACAAAGAAACTAGCAAAAGTAACAATTCTGCTTCTCCCTCAGCCTATCTTAACCATTTGGTTTAACAGATTCTGCGCAGGACGGTTCGAAACTGCTTTCTCAAAATTCCCTTTGCAGGTAAAGTCAAGCTCTTACTTCTCTCAAATTTTACTTTAACTCTTTCCACTGATCTTGTTTCTTGCTGCATTACAGGAAGCAATGGTGAAAGATACATTGGAGAAAGCAACAGAGCCAAATCTAAACCTGAAGGAATATCTAAAAGAAGCTTATGTGCATCCTGTGTTCAAAGGTAAGGATTTTGAGCGACCACAAGTAGTAGATGAAGAAGAAAGCAACCCTCTTGTACCGACTAAAAGAAGCAGACATAACTCAGAAGCTGGCAGTTCTGCAGCCACTCCTGTTTCTGGAGCTACTCCTGTACGTAACAACACAAACACAGGCTCTCCCAGTAATTTACTATAGTGCGCCGTTCACTCAAACACACAGGCTCTCCCAGGTTAACTATAGTGCGCCGTTTACTTGGCTTTTCTAAATGGTAAAAGAAAGGTTGATGATTGTAGATGTTAATATGCTGTTAATAGTTCATTAATTATTTGCACTCTTTATAAACTTTTGTCTGCTTATGTCGACATGTAGTTTTGCTTGATGAAAAAGATATCTTGTATTTAGTCTCTGATTTAATAATCGATACGTCGTCGTTTTGCTAGGTTGAACTAAATTGTGCTAACCCTACGTTGCATAACCAGTGCCAGAAACCATGTCGACGATAGATTAATATTAATTAATTTTATTTTTTATTTTTTTTGGTAATCAAATTAATTTATTATTTATTCGGTAGTTTTTCTAGTATTTATTAATAGTTTAATTGATTAAAAACTACAATATATTACGATAATGTTGATTAAGCTAATACTTCGGATTACTGTTTTAATATTATCAAGTCAAAATTTGTAATTATATATGAATTTAATCTTTTTTATTATAAACTAAGTATTTATTTAGAGTGCATTTTTTAAATAAAAAAATTACAACTATATTACGATAATTTTGGTTGAGTATTACTTCAGATTATTGTTTATAATATTAATAAAATTTAGTATTATATTTGAATTTAATATTTTATATTATATACTA
>KE153499.1:248681-259533 GCA_000411095.1 Aethionema arabicum
GAATTTAATATTTTATATTATATACTAAATTTAAACGTAATTTGTGTGTTAAAATTTTAAAAAAAAAACGTAATTTGTTATGGTAAAGAGAGATATTTTCGTATACGGTTGCTAATTGGATTAATATACGAGACCTAGAAATTTCTTAAATTTCAATTGTCTTCTTCTCTCCCAGCCAAAATCTTTAGGATTCCTTAAATCTCGTTTCTGAGGCGTAGGTGACTCTTACCCATAAGCTTTTGATTTTCCTTCCCTTCTCATGGATTTGTGACGAAGAAGAGAAGAAGAGAGGAACCGAGTTTTTCTATTACGCGACGGTTGAATTTGGTTTCTCTTCCACCAAAAAGACTAAAAAATGATTAAGCTCTGCTTCTTGCCTTCTCATGGCTACCCAATCTCTGGGCTAGGTCTTCCTCAAGAGCTGAATAACAACGAAATCATCAAGGTGATTAATCAATTTCTAAAACTCATCATGGAAAATTGAAAATATCATGTTTCATCAATCTGATTATGTTTTTACTTCTCGCCTTTGGATTTCTCAGTGAATGCTTGATTTTCGTCTTTGTTCTTGTAAAATTGGGGTATTTGATTCTCCTTGAATTCTCTTTGTTTGATTGTATTGTCGCGGATATGAATTGATGCAGAGCAATCGGCCTTTTCTTGTGAATCCTGCATCAAAACATGAGATAATACCTGCAAACTCCTTCAATTTGAAGCCAGAACACTTGGAACCATGGAAACAAGGTTGTTCATTGAGCAAATCTAGCCAATTTGTGGAGATGAATTCAGCCGTGATGAAGCCTCTGCTCATTGATATTCATGGTAAGTCAATCGCTACTGATTTATCAAAACTGTAGATGCAATTACCATACTACTTTCTCAATTTACATGACCTGCTTTTATGGTGATACAGAGAGCAGACCAGAATCTCTTGTTTTCGGTGTTGATATCGGTGAGAAGTATGCAAAACAAGAAAGAGTCATGGAGTTTCTTCTGTCTAGGTCAGAGGAGTTAAAGGAAAGAGGATTCGATGTGTCTTTGCTAGCTGAGCTGATGGAGCTACATGCTATGAAATCAAGTTCTCAGCTATTACCATATGCTTCCTCTGTTCTTTTCTTGAATCAAGAATCCAGAAAGCCAGTTATGGAACTTTTTAGGAATCTAATGAATAATCCAGAGTTCTCTGTCCAATCAAATGATCAACTTCTGTTCTCTCCAAGTAGCAGAGCTGAATTGGATGATATCCTCTCCATTGCTGCCGAGTTCAATTTATCAAGAAATCTAACAAGATGGGGACAGCTCTCACCACTTGTCCCACAATTTCAAAGGTGAATTGAATGATATCTCTCCATTGCTTTCTTTTGGCTATGTTTCATGATTTCATCTAGTGGTATTAAAAGTTTTGTTATCTCACTTAGCAGGTTTGAAAGTGAGATACTAATGGAAACTCTATGGCTAACACCAACTAAGCTTGAAGCAGTAACAATGGCACCTGTGGAAAGGTATCTGATATCATTTTCTTGTTTAGATAGCAATTACATCTTACCTTTTATGTTGATAGTATTCTCATATTCGAAAAAATGTTTTGTTTTGATTCAACAAGTCCTGAGAAAGCCACACTCAAGCCTTCACCAAAGAAACACAACACAAAAAGAAGAGTTAAGGAGAAGGACCTGTACCAACGAAACCATCTCCATGCTTATGAGAGTCTTCTGTCTTTAATGATAGGTAGTGATGAACACAAACAATCGACAATACTGGCTCTGCAAAGATCAGGTGGAGATCTCTCTGAGCTTCTATCTCAGTGTTCTGTAACTGTAGCTGGAACTGGTATTGCTGTTCTCTTCTCTGTGGCTTGTACTGTTGCTTCCAGGCGTATACCCTTTTGTGCAAACAAGTTCTTCGAGACTGGTCTTGGTTTTAGTTTGGTAATCCTGTCATGGGCAGTGAATAGACTCAGGGAGACTCTTGTTCATGTCAATAAGAAATCCACTGTCAAAGATGGAGAAATCGTTAACAGAGTGGAGAAAAGCATCAAGGAAGTTTACATCAGAGCTGCCACAGTGTTTGCTGTATTTACACTTAGGTTTGTTTGTTGAGAATTTGCTGTTATCGTTAAATCTTGATTTTACTCCATGCATAATAAGCTTTAAGCTCGCTCTGTAAATGACAAAAACTTAAGTAGTACTGAGTTTGTAAATGTGGGGATGATGTTATAAGCTATTTTGTCTTTGAAACCCAAAGAGGACAAGAATTTTGCAGAAAGAATGAATTTTCACAAGAATCTCTTGGATTATATGAAAGAATTGTAAAGATTTAAATTATGAGAATTTCTTTCTAAGTTTTCACAAAGTAGGAAGCATCAAAACTAAATGTGCAGGGAAAAAAAGAAAACATTTTCGTGCCTTAGCTTTTATCTCTTTGTGTTTCTCTTTGTTATTAGATCCTAAGGATCTCAAAGCAGCACTAACATGGTATGGTTTTAAGGATTCAGCTCAACACTTTTGATACCACACCAGCTCCCACTGTTCTACCTCCTTCCCTCAAGGCAAATCTTTGACCTGTTTCAAAAAACACGACATAACACGTCGTCAATTCTCAAGAAAAGTGCATACAGTCGATCTTGGTCTAAAGGAGGAACTGAGGTTGTTTAAGCACCAAGATACTATGTTATTGTTTTAAGGATCTTTACCTAGTTCAAGTGGAACAGGGAGGATTAGCTCGAAAACTAAGGTGACATTGTCACCAGGCATAACCATCTTGACATCTTCAGGTAACTCTACTTTTCCAGTGATATCTGCAGTCCTCAGGTAGAATTGTGGCCTGTAGTTGGACACAAAAGCTGTGTGGCGTCCACCTTCGTCCTTTGTGAGCACATAAATCTCTGCTTCGAATCTCTTGTATGTCTTGCATGAACCAGGCTTAGCAATCACCTAGCACCCCAAGAGAGATTATCAATAAAGTTGCTTTTTTGCTGTGTTTTCTCTTACAATAGACTGTAAACTGTTCAGAGCATTGAAGAGATCACTTACCATTCCACGTTGGATGTCTTCTCTCTTTAGCCCACGTAAGAGAAGTCCTACATTATCACCAGCCTAACGAATTTGAAAGTTATCAGTATCAAACATGCCCAGAACTTATATGTAAATCTCTACGTATTGCCCTTTTCTTTACCTGTCCATTATCCAAAATTTTCTTGAACATCTCAACGCCAGTTACCGTTGATTTTATTGGAGGACCCTGAAATTCAAATGTCGTAATTAGGCTAAGAAATCTTACAGGAACAATACTATCAGCTAGTAGTCATCACTTTAGCTGAATACATAAGTGTCTTCTATCAAGAAAAACAAACTTAGACCACTTACCTGACTTAAACCCAATATCTCAACCTCTTCACCTACTTTGATGACTCCCTGTTCGATACGACCGGTTGCAACAGTTCCACGTCCCTGGAAGAAAAGAAAGGTATAAGACATGTTATTTTCCATAAAAAATATTGAGTGAATGCAAAAAACAGAAAGGATCCAGATTACTATACCTGAATCGAAAAAACATCTTCGATTGGCATCAGAAAAGGTTTGTCAAGGACACGAACAGGGTCAGGTATATACTCATCTACAGCATCCATTAGCTTCAGAATAGCTTTCCTTCCTATTTCATCATTTGTACCATTCAATGCAGACAGAGCAGATCCCCGGACGATAGGAATATCATCCCCTGGAAACTTGTAGAAGCTGAGAAGTTCTGAATGAATACAAGAGTTGATGTCAGAAAAGGTTGTGTACTTGCCTCATAGGAGATATGCTATAACAAAGTTTATACGAAAAAGTTTACAAACCACGTAGTTCCATCTCTACAAGCTCCAACAACTCTGGATCATCCACTGCATCAACTTTGTTGAGGAAGCACACTAGTGATGGAACACCAACCTGAGGAACATTGCAAAATTAAACCGTACCGATAACCGTAACTATTCTGAGTAGCAACAACACTTTTTCAAATTGTAATGATCCAAACCTGACGAGCAAGCAGAATATGCTCCTTCGTTTGAGGCATGGGTCCATCTGGCGCTGAAACCACAAGAATGCCACCATCCATTTGCGCAGCTCCAGTAATCATATTCTAAAAGATATAACCGGAGCAATGAGGTTCTTTATAGAAATATTTTGAAAGAAAACTCATATACTGATGCATACTAGTATGTTATGGTGTTTCATTAGAGAAAAATGATTCAACTAATTATATTTCAAGGAGACTGCACACTAGAGAAATGTTGCAGCTTTCGGAGTGAAATACAACAAAGAGACAGTACACTACTTTTTAGAATTCATCATTCTACATAAAGCAAAAAGAATGTTAGCATCTTACTTTAACATAATCTGCGTGTCCAGGGCAATCAACATGAGCATAATGGCGCTTTGCAGTCTCGTACTCCACATGAGCCTACAGAACCAAGTACCCCTCAGTAAACAACTAGAGCAAATATTGTACTAGTACAACAACTTCCTTCTACTTAAAGAAGTGGAAAAAAAGGGACAAGAAGCTAAAACAGACCGTTGCAATTGTAATTCCTCTCTTCTTCTCTTCAGGAGCTTTATCAATTTCATCAAACGCAACAGCTTTAGCATTTCCCTCCTCAGCAAGAACCTAAGCATATAATTTGAGTCGTATAACAAATTGAAAAAGGATTCGTCCATTGTTCTTGTAACAAAAAACTTAAGTAACATCAAAGTAAACACCTTTGTAATTGCAGCAGTTAAAGTGGTCTTCCCGTGATCAACGTGCCCGATTGTTCCAACATTTACATGAGGTTTTCTGCCACAAGAACAATAAGATAGATTAAGAGAAAAGCATTTCCCAACATAAGAACCCTATTTCCCCACTTTTTCACTCATTCTCCACTTTCCCCTAAAATAAGAGAATCACCACCAATTACAATCACTCGCATTCTCAATTATCTCCTAGCCCAAGCTCTCACACCAACGAATTCGAACTTAAAGAAAGATCTAAAGAGTGAAAAAACCGAAACCAAACTCACGTTCGAGTAAAAGTAGCCATCGATCTCAACCAGGAGGGTCCGAAACTTTGAGTTGAGAGATCATCTCCTCCGATGGAATGAGAGATCGTGAAAGACGAAGGACTGAAACCTCCACATCGCAAGTAGATCTGCGAAGAAAATGGAAGAAGCCGCTTCGAGTTAGGGTTTCGAAGAATAACAGACGCCATTTTGACTTCCACAAGGCGATGGCTTGAGCCAAAGAGAAAGATATCAACAAAGACAAAACTGGTGAGATTTTGGGTTTTAGAGAGTGTTGTTAATTCACTCTCTCCAAGGGTTTTGCTGAAACTGACCCGGGATCTAATTTCACCCGACCCGGTATCTAATTGACCTGACCCGGTAACTAAATGATTTGACCCGTTCATTATTTGACCCGACCTAGAAAAGCCCATTTATTAGTATTGGGCCATCATTAATTAAAGACCAACGTTCGATTCATGGGTTTGAGTTAACCAATTCTACCTAATCCATCGAACTACAAACGCTGAAACGTCGCCGTTTTACCTACCCCGGTTATTAAGTGATCTGACCCGTTCATTATTTGACCCGACCTAGAAAAGCCCATTTATTAATATTGGGCCATTATTAAAGAACAACACTCTATTTATCGGTTTAAGTTAGCCAATTCTACCTAGTCCATCGAACTAAAAACGTTAAAACGTCACCGTTTTAATATTTATTATAAATAGATAATACACATTTAAAACATACTATATACATATTATATATTATATATATAAATAAATGGCAGGTAACATGTGTCAACTAACGGTCAAATATACAGTCAACGAATAAAACGCACCGACATTTAAAAAAACTCATCTAAGCAAATTTTAAAATAATTGATGGACATCAAAATAAAATGCAAGTGTTTTTGTATTAAAACAGTCCAATAAAAATAAAAGAATATTTGAATTTGGAAAGAACAAAAAAAATCTGATATGTCAAAAATTTATTAATTCTTATCTGTTTTGATATAATTTTTATATATTTTTAACACTAAAAATTGAAAAAAGAGTGTACAATTTGTCTACAACTAAGAAGAGAGAGTTTTCTAAAAGCAAATCAATTGCGTTTCGTTGATAAACATTTATGTCCGAAGAAGTTATATATCTTTTTCACAACATATAAATCTTCAATGTCACATTTATACTTATCTATTATAGTGCAATTTTATATGGTTTATGCTTTTAAAAGTAACGGTTCTTATTGAGCCACGTGGCGTGTTGTGGTAGTGGTGGTTCGTAGATCACATGTGTTGCTACCGTGGACCTTCTTACCTTTATTTCTTATTTTTTTTTTTTCGTCTATTTATTAATTATCAGTTACATTATGTATCGTGACAAATTAATATTAATAATATCATTAATAATATCAGTATTAATATAACGAAAGATACCATAAAACAATGATGATATCTTTTTATATGAAAGATTTAGAAGGTCACCATCGATTCTCCACCGCTATATCATCAACAAAGCATGACATCTTCTTTTTTACGTCTCTAGAATAAAGTTTTTATATGCAATTTATAATGTATTTCTCTAACTAGGAACATGTAACATATAATATACGTTTGTAGTGAATAAATTAAATAATTAAGCCTTTAATTCACCTTTTTAATAATTGGATGTTTCTAGAGCAATTTATATGGTATACTCATAGAACTTAATTTATAAACAATTAATTTTTTTTTGCAATTTAAGACTTGTGTTAAACGCTAATTTTGGCATAGTCCTATATAAATTTTCTGATTTATTAACCACAAATTTGATTTAAAAAATATGTGTTTATTAATTTTAAATTTTTTTTTTTTTGAAAATTAACAGACCACCCTTTTTTAATGTTTTTTTTTTCGTTTGAGGTCAGGGTTTATTTAATAAATGTTTGTTATTCGTAGAGTTTGAACTCATTTGGAATAAGTAATGCATATTACACAATATATTATTATATTACATAATAACCAAACCATAAATTTATAAGAATTTAAATTATTCAATAATTTTTTTTTTGTAAGATGCTGGTGTTAATGCCCAATTTATATAACAAAATAACAAATAAATGTTTATTTATAGAGTTTGATTTTTTTTACTGACAATATACAAATATACTTTACATACAAATATATTTGGAAAAAAATCTATAAAATATCTGATTGTTCTACTTCTACGAATATGACCGAACGATAATTTTGAAACAATAGAAGATTGATTAACTATATATATGGCATTTGAAAAAAAAAATGAAAAAAAAGGAACATTTGTTTTACGGACCACATGGGAATGTGTTACCAACTATATCTCTTTAACATTGACATTGGTAGATATGTTAGAATCTTCTATAAGGCTTTGAGGCTCTGAAGCGAAGAGCATATATATTTATCGTACCTTTTTTTTAGCAGAGATAAAAGACGAATATTTAACTTTTTTAACTTTTAATTTATTTGTCATCTTCTTTTTTTATATAATTCAAAGCTTACAACTTTTTTTTAACTCAAACTTTTTTTATTAATTAATGTTAGTAACCAAAAGTTGAGTTTTGGATGCTTTTCCCGCAATTTTATCAATGTTTTTATATATTTGGCATCACAAATATATTTTAAGAATTTGCAAAACGAAATAAACAAAAAAATAAATCTACGTTCAATTTGTTATAACAATATTTTGATATATATAAATTTCCCCCAATATATATGATACCTTCTTTTTTTTGTCGAAATATATATATGAAACCTATCCACATAACAATGTCAATTTATATACAACATATAAATGACCACATAAATTAATATTTATTAACAAAAAGTTATATTATTATTTTTATTAAGACCATCTGTTTTTATTCGCCATGCTCGACTCGAGATATATATTCTTTCCATTTTCAAAAAAGAGATTAATTATTCTTTTTATCTTTTTTGCCCTTTAGAGCTCCTTGTTCATATTCCATATGATTAATATATAATTATAAACTTTACATAAAACAATATTTAATGATTCATAAAACTATCGTGTATAATTGTCATAATAAAATAATATATATAAGGTAACTTTACTTCGTTGGACCATCTTTCCACATGTACTCTATATCTCTCGCACGAATAATGCGATATATGCACATATTCGATCGACATGTTTAAACTATTTATCTACAAGACAAACCATTATTATATTAATTATTAAAACATTATTAGAAGTACTTGTATTCAATTTTGTAAGTGTAAGTATATATATTGATGGTTTTTTATGCAATTGTTTTTATTTCTTATGGATTATTTATATATTAATTATATAAACTTTTAATTAAGTTAATTAATTTTTAATTTTTCTATATAAAGAGATTGACCGTCTTATGAATAAAACCAACAAAAAAAATTATACGAATATTAGGGTTTTGATAGTCTATTCAATTTTAAAAACTATTTCTAGCTCGTATAAAAATATATCCGAAGTAATTATATTTTCTTATGATTACCGTATTAATATTTTTTTAAAAATTACTAGTTACCGAATTTTAAATAATTTGGGTTTATATTCAGATGAATTTAACTCTACTATTCATATCTTGTGTTTTCAAATAAGAAAGAAACTAATATTCACTGTCATTCCAATTTAATCCTGATTTATTTTAAATAATTTTTAAAAATTAATTAAAAGAAACAGGCACAAAATTAGAATAATAAAAAATGCTTAAAATGACCGAGTCTAAAACATGTTAACAATATTCTCTTACAAACAAAAAAAAAACTTATATTTTTTTATCATGAAAAAAGTGAGAATAATATAATAATGATTAGTCATGAATACTTTTTGGTCTAAACGGCGTCGTAGCAGTAAACTCCATGCCGTTTGGAGTTTGTGCCTTAGGTAGTGCGAAAGGGAATCTATTGATGGAGGTGGAGCTGTTCCTCCGACCCACAAATCTGAAACTACGTAGGCCCAAATTTCACCTCACCCCTCCAATTTGCCTAACTTTTTCATTCGGGCCCCATATTTTACATTCCTCAACTCCAACCCCTAATGTTGTCTCATAAATTCAATTAAATTTTCTCCAACCTTCTTTTGGCCAAAGCTACATATCCCTATTCTCATTTATGAGTTTTGTTATAATTACTCATATATAATACCATCACGTTTAACTTATTTTCTATACTAAAATTAAATACACATTAATATATATATATATATATATATATATATCTATATAGAGAGAGAGACTAATGTATATCATCCTTATTCCTTAGGCTAATTAGCATAATTAATATTCATATGTAAATTGCATCATTTATTAGTATATGTCACAAATTTTAAATAATGTTATATCTATATTTTTTGTAAGCTCCCAATTAAACTAAGTGTAACTATATTTGTATATATATGAATTTTATAAAATTGTATTCATAAAAAAATAAAATAAAAATAATATCTCATATAAGATGTTGTTATTGCAAATACTAATTGATAATTATTAATTAATACGAATATAATGATTTTGTGAATAAAATAAAGGGAGTAACCTCTCTTTTTCTTTAATTGATTTATTGCTCACGTAAAAGTGATTTTTGTAAATTAATAGGTGTTTTTTGACTTGTAAACAAAGGGGACAAGTCAAATGAGAAGAAGAACAGTAATAAAGGGTTTAGACTAATAATATCTTTTATGTGCAAATCAATTTTGATTATTATTTTAATAATACTAATAATACACGTCATCTATTAGGTCATCAATTCCACGGGCCTCATGGACATGGACATTGACAGCATGACTCATGAGGTTTGTGTTTGGTGTAAAGTTAAAAACATATAACATGATATAATTAACTAATTAATTAATTAATTATTTATATGTATACTAGCTACACAAACGGAAATCCAATAGTCTACTTATTTTAGATCCACGTGATTGTACCCAAATTGTAATACGATAAATTTAATTTATTTTCTTATAAATAATAAGTCAATTTTTTTTTAAGTTTTCGTATGACGAACCTTTCAAAATACTGAAAAATTCTTACTAATCTTTATTTATTTGTTTTTGTTGGCTCTAATCTTTCTTTATAAATACTGATATATATTGTTTTATTAAGTTTCTAATGATAAACTTTGTAAGAAAAACAATTATTTGTAAAGACGAGAACGCCCTTACAACTTTGAGAAGAGGCAGTTTAGTACCGGAGGTCATTTATGTAATAATAAACAAAGATAACTCTTTTGTTCTTCGCCGCCCTTTTGGTGCGTCTTCAGAGAATACAGTGCGGCAACGATATATCAAATTGAAAAAAAAAACTATTATATATGTCACAGCTTTTTAATATAAAAAAACATTACTTTGTAAAATAAATAGAATATTTATTTTTAATATTCACTATAATACTCCACTTCTATTATTTATAACAAATTGTTAGATAAATAAATAACTTTCTTACAGAAAAAGAATGTACTATATTTACGTTATGATTTTAGTTCTAATTGATCACAATTCACAACAATGCAGATTTTTATTAATATAACTATTAAAACAAAGGTTCGATTTAACTAAAAAAAAATAGAATTAGATTTTGTTTTTTCGCCGTGTATTAGAATTAGATTTAATGTCGATATGATTGAAATGATTTCTGAAAATTGGAGTATAATTTAGGAAAACATTAAAAGTAAAATAAATTTTGTTTTACAAAAAAAATTTCGAATAAAACGCGGGAAAACATCTAATTATCGTTAATCTCGTTAAACTGATTGGTATAAAACGCGGGAAAAATATCTAATTATCGTTAAACTGATTGGTATAAAACGCGGGAAAA
>KE153499.1:259650-360815 GCA_000411095.1 Aethionema arabicum
ATAAAACGCGGGAAAAATATCTAATTATCGTTAAACTGATTGGTATAAAACGCGGGAAAACATCTAATTATCGTTAAACTCGTTAAACTGATTGGTAATTTAAAATTAAAAAAAAACAATTAAAAATATTTCCTTCACTATCAAGTATTAGTATTTGTTGTCGTATTTCTTACAACTAAACCGATATAAAAACTTAAAAATGTGAAAAAACGATGTGGTACAAGAAAACGGAGTTATGCCACGTCAGCGTAACGAAAAATGCCACGTCATCACCATAAGTCTCTCCCACCTGTACGGAGCGTTTTCCCGGTTCTCCAATATATATTGAAACCAACTCACCTCAAAATCTTCTCACACATATAACATTATAATACTGCATGTGCTGTGACCCGAACGTTTCTACCCACCCGAATCAAACCTGACCCGACCCGTTTCCTTTTTCTTTTACGATCTATTTTTTTTTCTCTGTTTTCATCAATCGACGAATCTAGAAACTGTACATATATTGACCGGAGCTTCGATTCCGGGAGTGAGCGAGAGAGACAAAGTCTTAGCCAGATCAATTTCCGATTTCTGTTACTAGTCCGATGACGATAGCGGCGGCGGTAGCGCGACAATCAGATCGGGCAGCCTCTGCTTTTTCCCCTAATTTTACGGCGAAGACGGTGGCTGTTCCTGTTCCGGTTTCAGGGACGGTGATTTCTGAAGGATTGGGGAAGGATGCGTTAATTTCGTGGTTTAAAGGTGAGTTCGCAGCGGCGAACGCGATAATCGATGCGATGTGTTCGCATCTTAGGAAAACTGGAAATGGAGAGGAAACAGTATCGTCTGGATCGGAATATGAAGCTGTTTTCGCTGCGATTCATCGCCGGAGACTCAATTGGATCCCTGTTCTTCAGATGCAACAGTATCATTCGATTGCTGAGGTTTCGATTGAGCTTGAGAAAGTGATGGCTAAAAAAGATCAGGAAGATCTGAAACAAAAGAAAACAGAGGAGACGAAGGAGGAAGTGGTGGAAAACGGCGAGAAATTGACGGAAACGGAGGAAAACGGCGGCGGAGATGTAGAAGATGTGGAAGATGATTCTCCCAATAGCGATATCACTGATTCAGGTAAGTAACTCTGCAACACTTTTAATTTTACAAAAATTAAAAATCATTGGTAAAAATTTAATTTAAAATTTATTTTCATGGATCTTGAAATTTCTTATATGAATTACAGAAAACAATCATTGGTATATTTTTCATCAGGTTAACTTACAAATATTATTTGATAAGAATTATTTGGTATATTAATGGCATATTCTTGGAAGTTTGGTCATATTCTCTCTGTACATAGTGAACTGGGTTTTTTCTATGTCATTATTATGTGGTTGGTGACGAAAAAAAAATCCTTCAAAATTATTGTAACGGGTAGAAAATTATTATTCGTTTTAATTTATTTTTTAAATAAAAAAATGTGTTTTATAAAAAGTATTTTATTAATTTTTAATATTAAAAGTTATTTTTTCTCAGACTAATTCAAGTTCCAAGTACGTGTTTCCCTCTCCTGGATCCGAGATGCATTCTTAAACGATTTTGACTTTTAATTCCTGATTTTTTTAGATTTTCAAAATTAGTTTTTAATATTAATTTGGGAGATTTTATTTTATTGCATTTTAAGCCACAAATTTAGATTCTTTGAATTAAAATTTACCAAATTAACCAAATTTCCTCCTAATTTATAACATTTTCACAACGTATATATGTGTGTTTTTTCCAAATGTTTCGAAGATATAGTTAGTAATATGTCTGTATACCATTTTCGAAAATACAATTTTTTGGGTAGTTTTATTAATAATTAGATTAATAAAACTGAATAAACTATTTATATAATTAAAACTAATAGATATAAATTTTTGTAGCATGGAATTGTTGACCGAAGCTTTGTTTTCATAAGAAGCATTTAATCTCTATATTAAACATTAAATATCTATTTTTTGCTATTCTATTTACTTTTTTTTTTTCGCTTTTGCACGAGAACCCTTTGCTATTACTTTATTTAGTGGTCTCTAGTATTGATTAATTATTTTATTATTATAAAATAAATAAAAAATAACACAAACTTTCACGAAATCGTACAAAAGGACAAATGATCCGTTAGTGTAGTGAAAAAGCATATAAATCTCTAAAGTCTCTGTGTGGAAAGGAAGGGTCTATTTTAATACTAAAAACGTCAAGACGACGTAGTTTTGACGTTTGTTGTCTTGTGGTCTACTTGATTTAACTGTAAAAGTAAAACGCATCAAAAATATCAACATCACAGCATTGATTCGCGTGTCATGATTTTATTGCGGCATAGCCGTCCGATTAATCAAATCGAGGCTCGTCACTATCAATCGTGGACCCCACGATTTCCCGTGCCGCCCTTCTTCTTCTCCCGAATGTTCGAAACCCTCACGAGTTAAACCCTTCTTTTACTTTTCCTTAACTAGAAGACGACAAGTGGCAACCCCACATTTTAAAAAAAGACCTCTTTTTTACTTTCCTTTGTAGCGTATAGGTAGAGTAGAGAATTCTGACACGTGTACACCTTTTAAGCGTTGACCTTATATTGATCTATAACTGAAGGAAACGATAAGTTCTTAGAATGGTCGAAGATGAGATTTGACATGCATTGGAAGGAGAATGAATTAGTCTAAAGATGAAATTAATTGTTTATGTTTACAGGTTCTCATCAAGAAGTTCATCAAACTGCTGTAACGGAGATTGCACAGATTTGTCAGAGTCATGAAGAATGTGAAGCACGGTCTTGTGAGATCAAACCTATCAAAGGTTTCCAAGCTAAGGAGCAAGTGAAAGGCCACACTGTAAGTTTTGATTCTCTACTTTGATGACTTCTTTTTGATGGGATATGTATAATGACTGTTATAGATTTTGATGACAGGTGAATGTTGTGAAAGGACTGAAGCTGTATGAAGACATACTTAACGAGGTTGAGTTGTCTAAACTGATAGACTTCGTTGCTGAACTTCGGGAGGCTGGTCAAAATGGGAAGCTTTCAGGTGAGACTTTTATCCTGTTTAACAAACAGATAAAGGGAAACAAGAGAGAGCTTGTTCAACTTGGTGTCCCAATCTTTGGTCACGCAAAGGATGAAAACTGTAATGACAGTAACTCTGGTAAGAACTTGCTTTCTCCGGCTTACTCTTTTGTCACCAAACTACAAGTTTGTTAACGGAAACTTGATGGTTGTGCAGTTAATATCGATCCAATTCCGCCACTTCTTGAGAGTGTTATTGATCACTTTGTGACATGGAGACTTATTCCAGAGTATAAGAGACCAAACGGCTGCGTCATCAACTTCTTTGAGGAGGTAAATCTCCATGGATCACCATTTGTTGTTATCTAGATTCCCATGTAACGTTGTTTTTGAGTAATCTGGTTTTGTTACAGGGTGAATACTCGCAGCCATTCCTTAAACCACCTCATCTAGAGCAACCTATCTCTACTCTTGTTCTCTCTGAATCAACAATGGCTTTTGGACGTACTCTCTCTAGTGATAATGAAGGAAACTTCAAAGGACCTTTAACGCTTTCTCTTAAACAAGGGTGAGTAATATAAAACCAAACAAAATCAAAGTGATGATTCTCTTAATAACACTGGTCTGCGTACCTTTGCAGGTCTCTTTTGGTGATGAGAGGAAACAGTGCTGATATGGCGAGGCATGTAATGTGTCCATCACCAACCAAAAGGGTCAGCATTACATTCTTTCGTGTACGACCTGAAACAAACTTCAGTCATTCACCACCTTCCAGTCCACAGAACGATGGTCTAATGGCTATGTGGCAACCATGCCATTTCCCTATGTCACCAACTCCATTCCTCAACGGCTATGATAATCCAATGGGCATGATGCCAAAACTTGGACTCCGTCGTCCCCCAATGGTCATGATGGCACCAGCAATTCAACCAATGGTACTGTCAAGTCCTAATGTAATGGGAACTGGTGGTACCGGTGTGTTCTTACCATGGGCAGTAAGCTCGAGAAAACATGTGAAGCATCTGCCTCCTCGTGCTCAGAAGAAGCGACTTCTTCCGCTGCCTCCTGTTGCTTCTCCAGCTGGAGAATCCACCTCTGAGCCTGTGATCACTGTAGGTGGATCCTAAGCCAAACATCAACAGAAACAAGCTTCGGTCTGGTCTTTACCTTAAAGCTGTTGTTGGTCAGATTCATCTCCTTCCATGCTCTGTTTCTTCCCTTTGTTCCTTTTGTTTTCTGCATGTCAGGTTAGGTTAATTCAGGTTTTATAGATAGATTAAGTTGTTAAATCCTCAGAGGCATGTGTTTTTTCTTTTCTGTACGGTTTAATTATCGGTACATTCTCAAATCTTCCCTTCCATTGCCATCTATATACAAAAGGAGATATAAGAGCTTAGCTTGTTTCACCAGATTAGCCCCAAAATCCTCCGCTTGCTTCAGCTTATAAACTCTATAAAATACCTAATCCAGAAAGTGTCATGATCAATCATATTCAAGTCCTTAGCTTTATGATGCAAAGTTTATACGCTTATAGAAGAGAAATGAGAGAGTGAAAGATCAGTTGCATATATCAAAACCAATATGACTCACTTGAGTTCCAGAGACTGAATGTTCTTATTCATATATTTACTTTCTGCTAACACCATTTACTGAAACCTTACAATTTGACCAGCAATTACTGTCACAAAAACGTTGTACCTATGATCGACGATGTAACAATCTCTGCAAGGTTTTTGGCTCAGACTTTGCTTTAAAGCTCGTCTTTTGTAGATTCTTGGAGGCATTCTTCATCCCAATAGTAAGGGAACTTTAACCTTGCAGCAGTATGTGGCATAAACCAGTCGTCGTAGATGAATCTGTTAAAAACACATTGATTTTCGATATGATATTGTTAGGTGTAAGTCAAATATGTTATCTATAAGCAAAATTATTGTAGAAAGATGTTTTCATACATTTTGATAGGTGGCCGAGATATAATAACCAACACTTGTAGATCCTCATGTTCATCAGTGTTCTTGACCTGTAAAAACCACAATAAATGATTGTGAGCTCGTCTCATTCGAGCAGAAAAAGCCTTTCTTCTCTGTTTTAAAAGGATATGCAGCACTTGCGAGGAGGCCCATGTGACATAAGATATAAAATACATCTAAGACTCTTAGGGAATCATGAACCAAAAGTACTCTGGCCTACTCCTAGTTGCTGAATGCAGACTCTAAAAAGCATATGTGCATGCGAAACTCAATTGCTTTTCAGCATTACAGGAAGTCTTCATCCACTTATAAACACGATTACAGTCCACGAAAAGCTCTCAAAAAACTTGGATGTTAAAGTACCAGACTCTAGGCAGGGAGTTAAAACATCTGATGGGAAGGTAGAAGACATACCTGATGAGCATCGTTGATGGGAACATAAAGTGTACTGTTTGGAAAGATGGGATATTCAATTGGCTTTCCGGGGAAATTACCATGTGTTTCAGCTACATACAGAGTACCCTTTCCCTTTAGTACGACAAAAACCTCTTCACAGGAGTGCCTGTGAATCGGTGTCCCTGAACCTGGAGCAAATGTTTGAAGCCATACTTCAACCTGAAAGTTCAAAGCGAATCAGTGTTATCAGAGTGTAAGCTGCCCATAAAATATACACGGAACAGCAATCATGAAATAATCAGCTTTCAACATACTTCTTTCATTCCGTGCAATACTGCCCCAGCAACAGTCATGTGGGAAAGACCTGGTCTTCCATAGCTATCCTGAGGAAGATCACTGATATTCCTCACAATTGGCAAGCCTGCATTCACCATTTAATCACACTAGAGTTGCTATTTTTGGATACATTATATAAGCTAAAGACTACAGATCGAAGACGTTGCAACAATGCTCTAGCATATCAGTAACCTATGTCCACTCCAAAAATTCGGGAAGTTTTCGGAAATTAAGAGATCAAGGAAGAATTGAGATCCATTAGTGAGGTTTTCGGGCCTTATTAGCACATTTCGATCGTTTGACTCTATGACATCTAAGGGGTAGTTACAAAAACGCAGGACTCACCATTGATCGGGCACGGAGCTCCTAAAGTAACTCCAGAGAAGTAGAAGAGAAAAAGCGCGAAGTAAATGGCCACGGTGACCGGAGATGACACAGAGGAACCAACCGAAGTTACGATCATTATCACGAACTCGATGCTCCGTCGAACGATTCCTCTTCAGAAATTTCGAGAACTCGTGAGACAAAGGTTGAGTAGAGAATTGGAGGAGGTAGTTTGTAGTAGGCCCTGCTTCTTTATCTATTTCCTGAATTTAACCCCAAACTATTTTAATAGTACCAAAGCTCCAAATTTGATGATTTATAATAATACAGGGGTCGTTTCGAAATATCAAAGAAAATAGGAGGAGTAAAAGCATAATTAATTGGATAATAACAATTCAAGACGGTCACTTGTGGTGAGGATTCTCCTGTGAAAATTTATCCCGCTCCTCTAAAACCCTCGCTTCTCCGTTCTCGTTTCTCATCGCCGGTGAGATTTCACGGTCAAATCAAACTGATCATTTCCTTACTTCTTCCTTCAATTTCACAGTTTCCTGGGTCTACTTCTTATCGGGGTTTGGAGCGTTGATGTACTACCACTGAAGCAATGATGATTGTTTGAATCCTAGTGTACTATTCTAAGTGATTATTTCGTGCAGGTTTCGAGATTAGACTCTTATTGGTACGAATCTCTCGTTGTTAATCTTCAATTTTGTTCTGTTGGTGCTCGGAATATGTCAATTAATTTGTTCTTCCGTTTTTCGCAGTTTCGAATCGAGGAAAGAATGAAGATTAGGTTTTGTAGCAGCTTCACTAAACCTGGGCTTTTGCTCGTTCAATTTGAGCCACCATCGTTTTTCTCCGTTAGATCTCGAACTCTTGCCGATTCTAGTTTTGGTAACTTGTGCAACCACGAGAAGAGAGTTGCTGGCATGGGTCTAAGACTCCAATGCGCTATTGCTAATCGGAGATTTTCCTCTGCGCCTAAAACGGAAAGGTCTCGTGTGAAGCGGGATAAGCGGGGAGAATCTAACTCTCCGTCTTTGTATAGTCGTCCGAGTTTGTTAGAGATGAATATGGAGAAGGCTGCTAATCGTTCTAGGGTTTATGAGTTCTTGCGTGGGATTGGTATTGTTCCTGATGAGCTTGATGGCTTGGAGCTTCCTGTAACAGCTGATGTGATGAAGGAACGTGTTGATTTTCTTCACAAGTTGGGATTAACCATCCAAGATATCAACAATTACCCTCTTGTTCTTGGTTGTAGTGTGAAAAAGAATATGGTTCCTGTGCTAGATTATCTTGGAAAACTAGGCGTGAGGAAATCGACATTCACTGAGTTTCTGAGAAGATATCCGCAGGTTCTTCATTCTAGTGTTGTTGTAGACCTTGCTCCAGTGGTTAAGTATCTCCAAGGGCTGGATATTAAACCAAGTGATGTACCTAGGGTGCTTGAAAGATATCCAGAAGTTTTAGGGTTCAAGCTGGAGGGGACTATGAGCACATCAGTAGCTTATTTAGTTGGAATAGGTGTAGCTAGGAGGGAAATTGGAGGTATTTTAACTCGATACCCCGAGATTTTGGGAATGCGGGTAGCTCGAGTAATTAAGCCTCTTGTGGAGTATCTTGAGATACTTGGAATACCAAAACTGGCTGTAGCTAGGTTGATTGAGCAGCGACCTCACATTCTCGGGTTCGATTTGGATGATACAGTGAAAAGTAATGTACAAACCCTGCAAGATTTTGGTGTCAGAGAAACAGCTCTTCCTTCTATAATTGCACAATATCCTGAGATAATAGGAATCGACCTTAAAACTAAGCTTGTAACGCAAAGGGAGCTACTTTGTTCAGCCATTGATCTAAATCCAGAAGATTTAGGCTCTATAATCGAGAGAATGCCTCAGTTTGTTAGCTTGAGTGATGCCCCTATGTTAAAGCACATTGATTTCCTTAAGGAGTGTGGATTTTCAAAAGATCAAACGAGGGAAATGGCAATTGGGTGTCCTCAGATTCTAGCTTTGAACCTTGGAATCATGAGACTTAGCTTTGAATACTTCAAAAAGCAAATGAGAAGACCTCTTCAAGATCTTGTAGATTTCCCTGCATTCTTTACCTATGGGCTTGAATCCACTATAAAGCCACGGCACAAGAGGATATTCAAGAAGGGAATCAAATGTTCATTGGCCTGGATGATTAACTGTTCAGATGAAAAGTTTGAACAGAGAATGAGCTACGACACAATTGATATCGGGGAAGTAGATTCGGATTCATCATCTTCTTTTGACATGAACACACTAATGCAACCAGAAAGAGAAGAATCTGATTCCGAGGAAGACAATGATTCCGAATACGAGGACAATAACGACGACGAGTATGCTTAATTGAGAGAGATCAGAATTCGAAAAATCACTGGACAAGGTCGACGAATTACAAAAGTCGAAGGCTAATACAGACGATGAGTTAAATGTTTGGTTCTTGACGATTCCGAGGAGGATGATTGCTTCGAATTTGATATCATGACAGCTTCTTTCAGATTCTTACTTGATCAGATTCTCTTTATCAATGTATCGAATCTGTATTGGGAAGTTTTTGTAAGGGATTACTGATAATAGCAACAGATGCGATTCTTGTTCTTTTCATGGTCATCACAGAATAATGGTCAGAAGATATATTCCGTGGTGTATGTGAAATGACTAAAATGTCCTTTGGGGCAAATCAGTAATATTTGTTCTCCAGCACCAACCCTATTGTAGCTCACGATCAATTTCTCAGGCTTCTCCTTCTATCCACGCACTTCCTTTCTATACCACTGTCTCGTTCTCTGGAACACTCTTTTCTCTCATCAATTCTCTTCCGATCGTCTAATCTTGCGGTGTCGCATCCGCTGTTATCGTCTTGTTGAAGGTCAGTTTTACGCCCCGTTTTTAGATTTTTGTTGGATGATCAAGAGATTAGTTTTACCTGATTCGGTGTAGTTTCGAAATTGCATTCCGATTGGACGGATAATTATCACGTACAACGTTTTCGGATTGAGATATCTTGATGATTTTATTTGGAAATTGTGTTCGGTGTGTTTGGGATTTCGTTACTTTCTGTGGCTCTGGTTGATTGTATTGATGCTTCTAGAAGTTGCTACTGGAATATGAATCGTCCTCGTATGTTTGCATTTTCTCGTAGTTCCTTATATACATGTGTCTGGCTTTGTTATTTATTACGATGAATGAAACACTTTGTTGTTTGATTTTATGCTTTGTTTAACTTCAAGTATTACTAAGGAAGAACGAAGAAATGAGCGAGTGTCCTGTCAGTGGTGGCAAAGTAGGAACGTTTTCAGTGTCACCTCCAGAGAAAGGAAGGAAGAACAAGAGAAAGTTAGCTGATCCTTCTCAACAAACTGCGGCTACTCCTCTTACTTCCTTGACTGAATTTCCTCGGTATGAGTTAACTCCATTGAAATCTCAAAACCCTTTGTGTGATACTGACTCGATCATGCAGCTTAAAGCTGAAGAGTCTGAGTCTTTTGGATGGGATGATCCATTTGCTCGTCATCTTGAAGAACTATTATCATCAAATTTGCTCACCCTCTTCCGTAATGCAATGAATAAGATTGTGGATTGTGGGTATAGGGAGGATGTTGTTCTAAAAGCTATTTCAGGCAGTAGGCTATACTGTGGAGGCAATGATCTTGTGTCGAATATTGTCAATGATACCTTGAGTTTTTTGAAGAATGGGAAAAAAGTTTCTGGTATGAGAGGAGATGTGTTTGAGGATTTACAACAGCTTGTTTCGTATACATTGGTAGAGAAGATAAATCTTGTTAGGGAGGTAAGACCATCACTGTCAACTGTCGAAGCAATGTGGAGGCTGTTGATGTGTGACTTGAATGTTTTACAAGCATTTGAAGTGGAAGGAGATGGATTAGAGAGCCCCTCAGGTTTCAATCCAAATAAATCATCCGAATCTCCCCGTGCTGAGTGCAATCCTCCAAAAGTCTCTGACCCAGATAACCTAAGACCCGTAATATCCAATGCTCAAAGCAATCAAAGTGAGCCACTCAAATTTGGGAACTTCCCAAATCTACCCAACTCCAAAAATCCTCGTGCTAATGGAGCAACACCAGAAAAAGAGGTATTTTCCGGTACCACTGCCTCTGCCGAAGGCATTAAAAGGGTATCGCTGACTTCAGTTTCTGATGAAAAATTGGTATCTTGTCGAAAAGGCCATACCAAAAAAGAAATGGCTAAGCACCGGCAGAAATCATGTGTGGAAAAGATTAGAACTTATAGCAAAAGCGGTGGCCATAAGACGGCAAAGTTTGCATCAGTCGGCGGTTTCCTTGTGGAGAGAAGAGGCAAATCACCTTCTAATTTGGTGTCTGTGCAGGCAAGAAATTCTTCTTCAAAAATATCAGCAGAGGTTGGGATGAAAGTTCCTTTAGCAGAGAGTAGCAGCAGCCCCTTAAATAAAAACAGTAGTAAGTCAGATACGCCTGCGGTAGATGTGAAAGGCTATGTTACTGCATTACCTGCTACATATACTGATTCTTCAACTCCCGCACCATTAGCTTCAGACAAGAAGCTTGGTTCTGACTCTGAAGAAAAAGCTTCAGTGTCTACAAAACCAGCACAAGATTATTATGCTGGGATTCCATATGATGCATCTCTGGGAATATATGTTCCCCGGAATAAAAGAGATGAACTGATTCTAAAGCTTGTTCCCCGAGTAAAAGATCTACAGAATGAACTACAGGTTTGGACTCAGTGGGCTAATCAGAAAGTAAAGCAGGCTACGAATAGACTTCTTAAGGACCAACCAGAGCTTAGGGCACTAAGGAAAGAGAAAGACGAGGCAGAACAGTACAAAAAAGAGAAGCAGTTAATGGAAGAAAATACCAATAAAAGACTGTCTGAAATGGAGCTTGCCTTGAATAATGCGATCAACCAGCTCGAAAAAGCTAACAACACAGTTCGCAGGCTTGAGCTGGAACGATCTCTGTTAAAGAAAGAGATGGAAGCTGCTCAGACAAAGGCAGTTGTGACTGCTGAGAGCTACAGAGAAGCAAAGGAAAGAGTGCAAAGATCCATGAAAGATACTCAGTCATGGGAAGGGCAAAAGGTTATGTTGCAGGAAGAGCTCAGGAGTCAAAGAGACAAGGTTACAGAGACGCAGCAAGAAGTTGCCAAGGCAAAAATTCGGCAGAACCAAATTGAGGTTAGCTCCTTTTGTAAACAAAAAGCCTTTGCACGTATCAATTCCTCTATTATCGTTTCATCATTATAATTATAACATTTTCACATTTTGCATTTACATTTCTGGCTCGTGCTATTACTATAATATCAAGAATTGACCTTAGTTGTTGATTTGGAATGATGTTTCTAACTAAACAATGTAGTTTAAGTGGTGGCGTCGATCAAGATAACTAATGAAACTCAGCTGCAGGCTACATGGAAACAAGAAAAGGCAGAGAAAGGGAAACTCATTGCTCAAGCAGCTGCGATAAAGAAAGAGAGAGGGAAACTAGAAGAACTCGGAAAGACAGAAGAAGAACGAATCAAAACAAAAGCCGAAAACGACGTGAAATACTACATTGAGAACATTAAAAGACTTGAGACCGAAATCTCAAAGCTGAAACTCAAATCAGACTGCTTAAAGATAGCTGCATTGAAGAAAGGAATTGATGGAAGCCATGATAGTAACAAGAGTAGCACTTATACAGAAAACACAAACCCGAAGGAGAACAACGCAACAATGGATAACACAGCAAATGTATGGGAAAATCACAGAGGAGCTGCAAAAATCAAAAGGGAAAGAGAATGTGTAATGTGTTTATCAGAAGAGATGACTGTAATATTCTTGCCTTGTGCTCATCAAGTTCTTTGTTCTAAATGCAATCAGCTTCATGAGAAAAAAGGCATGGAGGATTGCCCATCTTGTCGTGCTAAAATCCAGAAGAGGATTCCAGCTCGTTTCGGCCATGGCTAAGCTTCCAGGTTAGAACTCTGCTTTAAACCTCTTTTAGCTTTTGGTTTGAAATCAAGATGGTAAATGAAAGTGTTTGCTTTGCTTTTCTTCCATTGTACAACAATGGCGTCTAAATACATAGCTTTTGTAAAGAGTGTCTTCTTCATGATTTCATCACATTTCTATACATCTCAATAATAAAAGGTTTTTCAACATCGTTTTGATTATTTTATAGTCTTTTTGTGTGATTTTTAGCCGTAAAGCAAAAGGCTTTATGTATCATTTCAACGTGTGAATGAATTAAATTTTAATGATTTCTCTGTGTTCAAATACACGAATTGTTGAAATTATTTTAATATGTAGTACATGGTTTTGTTGATAATTTGATAATCGATAGCTTATCTTTGTTAGGTAGTGTAGTCATGAAGGCTTTAGATTAAATTGTGTTTGAAATTGATTTAAAGATGTGAATAGAGATGAAATGTAATGATGATGCAAACAACGTACCAAAAATACACAAACCAACATGTGTGCACAATTCTCTTTTCATGGGACCATTTTTATTTCTTTACTTTATTAACCCTTTGGCATTGCTCATTTGGCTTACTTACAAAGTTGGTAAATCCACTAATTATACAAGTTGGTCCAATTAAAATATTACATTTTTATTATATTTATTATTTAGCAGTGATAGATCTAAAACTATATAGTATATCTTTCTCTCTATATGCATATATATAAATTTATTTCTTATCTCCAAAAGTTACATGCTAATGTTAATACATAACATTATCCGACGTATTAAATGTGGCTGACGTGTATATTAATTATGAAGCAAATATTTTAATTAAGAAAAGGAAGAGAAGTTGCTGACGTGTCACGGACATGGCGCTGAGCCAAGGTGTCACTATAAACCTAAAACCGACACATGTCACGTGACTCAAGACCCCACCCAACCACCTAAGCACTTTTATCTTCCGAAGCTGCTGATCTGTCACTCCGAACCTTAGGCTCGGACAGCCGTTTTCACTATTACATATTCCCCATACAAAAAAAACGATTTTTCTTATTTTAGCTTATTTTTTCCTGACACATTATGATACGAATCACAAATGTAAACCCTTCTGCTTCGTTTAGCATTCATTACTCTCTTTTCTTTTTCACAATCCACTAAAAAAAATCTCAAAGAAAAGCAGAAGAAAAAAAAAAAAGCTAGAGGAAGAAGACGAATCATTTTCATTGCTCACTTCTTTATTTTGCTTCTTTCTTAAGCCATTTTTTCATTACCTTTTTGTCTCTCTCTTCTTTCAAAGTTTTATTTTTTCTTATAAAGTTCCTTTTTTTAGTTACACTAGTATCAATATCCGCCATTAAAGCTCTCACCGAAGCTCCCATTTTCAACATTAACATCTTTCTAACGTTATCTGACAACCCGTTTCTTAATTTTGCAGCTTGTCGGGTTTGGACATATAAAATCTCTGTTTTATTCGCTTGACTGAAGCTGTAACGGCTACTTTTGAAGATGATGAGATTTTCTCCATTGATTTTGGTTTTGATGATTCTGCTTCGATTCGGGGTTTTTACCAATGCGATTCTCAATCCAGTTGATTTCTTAGCTCTGCAAGCGATTCGTAAATCGTTGGATGATTTACCAGGCTCCAATTTCTTCGATTCTTGGGATTTCACCTCAGACCCCTGCAGCTTCGTCGGAGTTTACTGTGAAGGCGATAAAGTGATTGCTCTAAACCTCGGCGATCTCAGAGCCGGGTCACCCGGTTTATCAGGTTGGATCGACCCGGCTATCGGAAAACTCTCTGCTCTCACTGAGCTCTCAATCGTCCCCGGTAGAATCAACGGAACACTACCAGTCACCATCTCACAATCAAAGAATCTCCGGTTTCTCGCAATTAGCCGGAATTTCATCTCCGGTGAACTTCCGGCGAGTCTCAGCGAGCTTCGCGCCCTTAAAACACTCGATCTCAGTTACAATCAACTAACCGGAACAATTCCTAACTCAATCGGAACCCTACCGGAGCTCTCCAATCTCATCCTTTGTCACAATCACTTAAACGGATCAGTCCCTCAATTTCTCTCTCAAACCCTAACCAGAATCGATCTCAGACGCAACAACCTAACCGGTTCAATTTCTCCGGCGTCTCTCCCACCGTCTCTACAATACCTCTCACTCGCTTCAAATCAGTTAACCGGACCAGTAAACCGGATCTTACTCAAACTAAACCAGCTCAGTTACCTCGATCTCAGCCAAAACCGGTTTACCGGCACAATCCCTGGTCAGATCTTCACCTTCCCGATCACAAATCTCAAACTACAACGCAATTTCTTCTACGGAGCGATCCAACCAGCGAATCAAGTGGCAATCTCAACCGTCGATCTAAGCTACAATAGATTCTCCGGCGAAATTTCTCCGCTTCTCTCCAACGTACAGAATCTCTACTTAAACAATAACCGGTTTACTGGTCAAGTCCCGGTTAGTTTCGTGGATCGTTTACTCTCAGCGAGTATACAGACACTGTACCTTCAACATAATTTTTTGACAGGGATAGAGATAAATCCGACGGCAGATATTCCGGTGAGCAGCTCGCTATGTCTGCAATATAACTGTATGGTGCCGCCGTTACAAACGCCGTGTCCGGTTAAAGCCGGTCCGCAGAAAACCAGGCCCACAACACAGTGCATCGAGTGGCGAGGGTAAATCAGTCATTTTGAGCATTCGTTGATTTTCGGGATAAAAGTATTTAAAGATATAATCTCCGGTTATTTTGTTATAACTTTCGAGTTACGAGAACAAGACAAAAAATAATCCATTCGTTTATTCGTTGGTGACTATGTAACTTAATTTTTCATTGTATCTTCAATAAAACGAGAAAAGCCCATTTTATCTATATCGGCCCATGTACCTATATTGGCCCATTTTATATTTTTCGGACCCATTTATTTTCGGTCTCCATTATCTATTTTTTTTTCCCCACTTATCTACTTGAGAAAATGGTACATGTAATTAAAAAAAACATGACAAAGAAAAAATGTTTGTTAACTAGTATTTTATATATAAAACAAGAATTAAAATAAATGTGTTTAGTTCACTCTGTAAATAAATATATGTTTGAGAACCCAAACCATGACAAAGGTTTTATACATTACACACCTTTAAACCTTGTAAAATGGCCGAAGAACAGAAATGGTTTTTTCTATGACTACAAGGCCACGTTTCGACACACAATACACTTAAATAAAACATTATTTGATGATATTATAATTATTTCTATGATCGTCTTCTCCTATATTTTTTATATATAATAACAACTTACAGAGACGATGTGTGTTGTGTGTATGCTCAGTAGTAGAAATGTCTCCTCCGAACTCGTTTCTTACTCATTATCGGCGCCTCATTGCTCCCCGGGAACTCCCATTTCACGAGATCACCGTCCCAGGAGGAGCTCACCAGCGTCGGGTAATGAGGGTGCCAGTTACAGTCTCTTACCGGTGAACTATGGTGTTTAAGCACTGCCACTTTATTTCCACTTACCTAGAAGAGTTCATCATTCAAAAGTTATCAAACAAGAACAGAGATTCACCTGTCTCTTGAAGGTGTTTCTGAGGAAAAGTAATCTTGATTAGCTTACCAGGTCGTATATGTACACGAAAGTGTCGTTAGAACCCGTGTAGATGTACTTTTGGCCAGTGCTGTACACGAAAGAACGATAGACAACAACACAAGAATGAGAGAAATATAAAGAGAGAGAGAGTTCTTAACAAGCTTGGAAGATTCATGGAAGTTAGAGACTGACCTATGTGCTGGAGAGAAGTAACAACGTATGAGAGTACGCAACACTGAGTGACCTTTATACGTTGAAACTGACTGATCTGAAGGGTGCTTCAGATCTCTTGCCTCGGAAGGGTAATCCATCCATCTATAGTCCCATTCATAGTTTCTAGGCACATCATGCCTATGAAAAAACAAAATAAGGACAAATCAGTTTTCATCAGCAACGTCTCTTTCTCTCTAACTAACCAAGAACATAGTATTGTGAGGGTGAAGGAGTTTGTTACCTTGCAGGGGGAGTTGAGGACATCTTTCTGATATCCCAAAGCTTAATGGTCTGATCTTTGCCATTTGATATGAAATAGCGACCATCTCCACGGCTATCGATAAATGTAACACCTTCAAGGTGTCCCACCAGCACACCAGCTGGTGTATCTCTTCCAATGCAACGCCTATCCCAAACCTGTTACGTGGAATGGATTGAGTATGATTCTACTAAAAACATTGCATAAAGACAGATAATTTATGGAAGTTTTGCATTATATTTGACCTTGCAGAGATGATCATCGCTTCCAGATAAAATCAGGTTTCCACTTTCATCAGCAAAGCACACAGTATTTACATCAGACTGCAGAAATGAAATAAAGACTAATCAGTGCTTCGGCATGAATTCTATATCCGAGATAACTTATTGTTTCTGTAACAGAAAAGTTGGAACACAGAACAATAAATGTTATGTACCGTGTGTGCAACAGCCCGGAGTGAAACTCGATTTGCTTCAAGATCATAAACATAAATGGAATCATCACTGCTCCCAGCAACAAGTTCTCGTCCATCAGTAGAAAATTTCACAGAGAATATTCCAAAAGAGTATCCTCCATCTTCATCAGAAGAAAAGTCTAATCCATCATGGATCTCCTACAAAAGAGAAAGACCTCAAACTAATTAAAACCATAATGAAAAGCTTCTAGGAAAGCAAATAAAGAAGAAATATCAAGCAAAAATCCAATCTCATTCTAATAATATTGAAGATCCATACCGTAACATTTGCATGAGACTCAGTTGTACCAGAACCAACATCAACAATGTGAACAATAGGTGACATACTCGCATAAACCTGCCACATAGAAACCATTTTAAATTACACAAAACTATTCTTCTCTTCTCAATATATATGAATAAGTAGTTGATAAACTAAGTTACCAAATTTCGTTGATCAGGAGATAGAGAAGTATCAGTAACAGTCCAACGCAAGCTTTTTGCAAGTATATCCTTCTGAACTTTCCAGCCCTTCTCAACATTGTAAATTCGAATATGGCTTCCCTGAAACAAATCTAGTAAGTAATGGAAAGGTATTCATCATTGGAGATGCCATTAGAGAACTAAGGTGATCTCAAACTCTAGAAATGATACCTGGAAGCCGGCAATGAAGAGAGAGCCATCAGTTGAAAACTGAGAGACATAAGCTCGACTGTTCATCTGATCTACAAGCCAAGGACCCTTTACAGGCAAATATCTGCTTAGCATATGGCAACAATCAGCGGCAGAAAACCTTCCTCTTCCAGAGAAATTACCTTCTCGACCAGCCAACATCCTCACAGTAGACACAGGTAACTGATGTCTCCCAGGGACTTCACGGCTAAATCGTTCATGAGGACTAGACTTTATTCTTGTGATCTGGCTGATTTCATCGTTTAAAGCACCCGAGGTTTCAGTTGATCTATGACTACTACTACCAACGCCACAGAAGTCTTTCCCAGCATCACAAAGATCGGATTCTATCTCAAGTCTACTCATTGCATAACCCATTTCATCAGCAGCAAATTCATTCAACATTATAGCACATAACCACCATGGATGTTCTCATCTACCACAGTTTCATTCACGATTCTCTTGAACCATGTCTTGTCTGGCTTTTGCACTTCTCTTATCAAACCTGCAAATGTGAAGATCACATAGATAAGAAATAAACCAACCCAAACGTGTTCTTTTAACTTTCATCGATTACAAATTCAATCCAATTATGAAGAAATGACAGAAGACTACCATAAAACTTCATCAATTCAACAATCAATCTACAGAAAAAAAAAAGAAAAAGGAATTAACAAAACCCTAATTCCACAAAGTCAAGCTCGTCATCATCGTAATCATCTGCGCAGAGCAAGTACTGAAGAATGTACGAATTAAACATAAAACCCAATTTCATTCAGCATCGAAGAAGTATATATGCACAAAAGTAAAAAAACCTGTAAACCCAGAAACAGCATCACTTGAAAACGAGAACTTAAGACAAATAGACCCCAAAATCGGATCGCGAATTCTCTTTCAGACAGACAAAAACAAAGGTCAGATTTTTACTCGTATGAAAGATACCATTCTTAACAGTAAGCATAGGCTATTTCCCCTTAGAATTTCTTCAAAAGTTTAGGCTTTTTAGGGAAATTTATGAGCGGATATGGTTGTTCGCCGACGTGTGTGTCGATGAAGCGTGCAAACCCATCCTGCCACGTTTGACTTTACATGGAGAGAGAACTGAAATGTGATCACTCAAATCAACCCTTAAAACTTATAAAAACCATTTTTATATACAAAATTACCGTTTCTTTATTCAATATTCAATTTGATTAACCTGCATAACACCAATTGAAAGTTGAAACCCACATCTAGTGTCATGTAAGATTTGCGGTATACACAGTTCTAATGTCACGCAACACATTACATGAGCATTGGGACTCATATTACATATCTGTAATCTGTGTCGGCAGCCTGTGAATCTCCAGCTACAAATAACACAAATTGTACTTTGGTTCAATGTCAAAACATCATGCTACTACATGTTTCTAATGGCAGAAGACTCGTTGTCTTGTTACATATCTTAGCTCGTGCTAACAATGCTTATACCGCCTGGTTCAGAGCGAAGACAAGACATCATCATGCTACGAAACTTACTCTTTCTTTATTCATAGGACTATCACACCATGTTTATGACAAAAACCTTTACAAAGCAAGTGAAGTTATTGCAGAGTCTGTTGTTCTGATGACAGTAAAAAGAGCTCACAAAGTCTGGATTTAGCTTGGAATGAGTGGCAGAAGAGTTACCTCTGTCCTAACGATGATACTCCACGAGTTTTCTGGGAGACAAGAAGTGAGGTGGAAGACGATGAAACTCTACCAACCACCAATATTGGTCAAACCTGCGAACGTGTTTATATACATACCAATAGCATACTATAATTGCATTTACAATATAAGAGAGTACCTAGAGAGTTCTTTATCAACCTGTACAGACAATGTGATGATAGGATATACGTATATGGCAAAAGACACGACCACACATACAAACATCATCAGCTCACACCATGGAGGTTCTGGGGGGGTATATAATCCGATGTGACGAGTTTACGCCTACTACAATCGGATGGTGCACATCACCGTGGTCCTGAAATCGAGTTGGTGATTGAACGGTGGTTTTGCAATTAGGGATCTCCAAGTTTTCTTCCTTGTATCATACATGTGAATCATTAGTGAACCAGCCTTGGAATGTTGTCTCGTATGTCTCGTGTCCATCAGATTATATCCATCTAAAAGAATCATAACGTGTAGTTCTCCATTCAGTGAAACAAAACCCACTGGCTTGTCGTAACGATCTTTCTTTGGTACACTTGACTCCTTTTGCCAACGATTTGAACCCATTTCATACCTGAGAATCCAGTCCCTATCCAACATGAAGAACTCAGGCTTTCCACAATCACCATAGCCACTGTCGATAGCCACAATCTTCCCAAGCTTCAGTCTTTCTCCTTCTCCCCACATATCTCCGAGCAGACGCCATTTCTCACCACCATTATTCCTCCCCAACTCCATCACTGCCGCGTCTTTATAGTACTCATCTACCGGAAGTATACCAGACACTGTCCTTGACCCGCCATATCCGCCCATTACCCAGAACTCTCTCTCTTCCTCTTCCTTATTTTCGACCAGGAACCCAACACAACCTGCCCTGAACCTAGGTAACTCATCCATTTCCCTCCACTCATCTCTCTCAACATCATACATCTCCACCGAACTCATCCTACTTCCAGCAGCACCAAACAACGTGTGTCTTGATCCACCGCCCGCCACGATAATCCGATCAGAACTAGGCATTGCAGCGCAAGCGAAGCTGCCACGTGGTGACAGCATCGGAGAGAGCCGCTCCCACACGGAGTTCACGAAATTATACCGAAATACCGATGATGAAGGCAATGGACGGTCTAGAGGATAAGACCTGGTATCAAAGGCTGATCCACCAAGTACATAGAGGTGCGGACCAAGAGCTACGGCAACGAAATTGCAGAGTCCGTACACATGAGGATTACAAGGCATAAGGGGAAGCGATCTCCAAGACAAAGACACGGGATCAAAGAGAAACGGAGGCGATATCGAAGGATCCTGCGGGAATATGCAGAGCAAATGGGAGAGATGGGAAAGGCTATTGTTGCCATCTCGTCTATACCGGAGTGAAATTAGGGTTTTGGAAGAGAGAAAAGCGTACCACGATTTACAGGTCGATTTAAGGCGGGAGATATGCGGATAAGGGATGAAAGAGAGAATCAACCTCGCAACATCGTTTGAAAGACCTGGAATCAAAGGCAAGCTAGGATCCACCCGATGCTTGAGTCGTGGAAACGAAGACCGCAACACCGACGACGACGAAGACGAAGAACAAGAAGACTGTAACCGTGACGGAAATAACGGTAAAGGCATGTTTCTCCCGGTTCCCGACAAAGAACAATCTCCGGCGAACGATGTCTGAGTGGTCGATCAATGAATCAGAATCATTACAACGACCGAAATCATAGCGAATGATTCCACTCGAATAAGAAAAACAAAAACGTTTTTTTGAAGAAGTCAGATAATAATAAAATTAATTTTCTTCTATTTATTTCTCTGTTAGTGTTACTAATCACTTAAATCAACGGCTTAGATGAAATAAAGCTAGTAAAAGGTCATCAGTAATCACATGAATCAACGGCTAAGATGAAGTAAAGATTGCAATGGATTTGATCGGTGCCTATATAGTCCAACGGATATTATTTACTAACTAAAATTAAAATTAATTAAAAAATGTTATTAATAGCAATTTTATTATTGAGTAACACTACTTAACTATATATACACAAGTAATTATAAAGACAAAAATGTAACGGTCAATACATAGACACGTCAGCAGCAATCTGACGGTTAATGACTCATTATCTAATGTAAAAGGCATTAATTTAAGCAAATGCATTTATTTCATAACAGCTGTAAACACACCAAGTTGACGAAGACCCAATTCAACTAAAAATTTGTATTAATTACTGCAAAATCTGAAATCAAAATCATCAGAAATCAAAACAATGAATGATTCTACTCTTTCTCTTGAGCTTCCAGTGATTGATTTCTCAGAGGAAACCCTAAAACCAGGAAGCTCAAAATGGGAAAAAGTGAGAAGTGAAGTTCGTAAAGCTTTAGAAGACTATGGCTGTTTCCAAGCTTTTTTTGATAAAGTGTCTATGGAGCTTAAGAAATCAGTTTACGAAGCCATGAAAGAGCTTTTCGAGTTGCCGATTCAGACCAAACAAAGAAACGTATCTTCCAAACCCTACCATGGATACCTTAGTCATAACTTATACGAGAGTTTAGGGATCGATGATGCTGATGATTTGAAGAAAGTTGAAGACTTTACAAACCAGCTATGGCCTGATGATGAAAATGGTAACAAAAAAGATCTCAGGTACGTTTAAAACAATCAAATTGGTCAAAAAATTTCCAAAAACTTGTTTTTTTAACTGTTTTTTTTAATGTGTTGAGAACAGTAAGACGATGCAATTATTTTCAGAAGAATTGACGAAATTAGATATGATAGTGAGGAGAATGATAATGGAAAGTTTTGGGTTAGAGAAATACGTTGATGAACATTTGAATTCAACGAATTACCTTCTTCGAATGATGAAGTATGATGCATCATCATTATCATCTGCTGATGATGATGCAGAGGAGATGAAGATGGGTTTACGTTCTCATACTGATAAAAACATTCTCACCATACTTTACCAGCCTCATATTGATGGTTTAGAAGTGAAGACAAGAGATGAAAAATGGATCAAAGTGAAACCATCTCAAGATTCTTTCATTGTTATGCCTGGAGATTCTCTCTGTGTAAGTAACAGTAACCAAATCTCCCCTTTTAACTTAAAACTCTTTAACCACTCCTGGTCCCATCTTGACCCTACAAGAACTTGAATCTTGCGGACCAACCTTGAAATTGATTGATTTGGTCTTGATCAAGTACTTGTTGATGTTGCAGGCATTTTTAAATGGGAGATTGTCGTCTCCATATCACCAAGTTATGATGAAGGGTAAGGTTAAGAGGTACACTGCAGGGCTGTTTTCGGTACCGAAAGCAGGACATATCATAGATTCACCGGAAGAATTGATTGATGAAGAACATCCACGGCGGTTTAAACCTTATGATTATATAAACTTCTTGAACTTCTTTCACTCAGAAGCTGGTCGTAAAGCACAATCTGCTCTCCATGCTTATGCTGCAATCTGAAAACAGTATTACACATCCATGAATAAATAGATTCAAAATAATGAATCTTGGCTTTGATTTTGTTATATGTTTGCAATTACTTGTTATTGTAATGTTTATAATATGTGGAAGCTACATATACATAGTAGTACACACACAAAACCTGCACAGAAGAAATTGATCTCAGTTTACTTTTTTTTTAAAGCAAAGAGGGAAGAAACAAAAAGTGCTATACCATTATGATTCTCTGGTATAGTAGAGGGGGTTAACGTTACGTTACAATACACCTGTGCGGCGGGGCATATGAACACTATAAATTTAACCGCAAATCTTGCTATACTTGTATATATAGGTGTACCAAATCCATAATGTCTTTTTGCTTCCAATTTGAATCATGAATTGTGAATAACTTGAATGCAATCGGATTTAGATGTAAGCAAGTGAGCTTCGATCAAAATCAGGTTGTGGTCGGCCTCTAGTTGGTGTTGGCGGTCTCTGTATATTCAGCTCCTGGAACACACCAAAAGATAACAGTTTCGGTTCAGTGTCCAGTTCTGTAGCTAGGAAAAACTATCTGACTAGGAAACTATTTTGTCTTGTCTTGTCTAGCTCCAACTCCAAGACAAGACCTTAACACAGAGTCTACAAGGAGATGTTTTTACCTGCATCCAGGCGTCGTCGACGGAATGTTCGGGAGAATTCTCTGGAGATAAGATGGGAGGAGGAAGAGGATGAATTAACTTGGGAACAACGACTAATCCTCTGCCAACGACCAAGATAGCTCCAGCATTGTTTGCAGTTCCTGTTAGAGAAAAAAGTCAAAATGTTGTCTCCTTTTAAGCCAATCCAAGAATAAAACGAGATTAAAGCTTTTGACTGATTATCCTTCTCCTCACCGCAGTAATTTGTGGCAGAAAAAAGCGTAATCAGCTGTCCCTGTGCAAATCTTTCGAATCCATCCATTACACATTCATGGGCCCTGATAATTAGCTGAAGTTTATTCTTCTTACAGAATTCCGTGACTCTATCAGGCTGCAACAACAAGACCACGCCTCAGTGATTGAACCAAAGTTGTAGTAATGATAAAAAGAGACGAACAAAAGGCCTTACCCCAAAGGTGACAAGACCAGGTCCTCTAGCGTTTGGTCTTAAACCCTCAATACTGTCATTCTCTGTAGGATCAGACCTGGAGTTTGGTAAAATTGTATTATTACCCGAGTATTTAGGAATTAGTGATCGATGTTTGAATCAGAGGTGGAAACTGGAAAGAACGTATTACCATAATAAGTCCATGAGAACTAGAGATCCAGCATCCATTGTTATAGGCCTTTCAATCTTCTCAATTTGTTCCACAGAACTGATTGACCTCCCAATTCCACCATGCATACATATGATTTTATTCTCTATGAGTGCAGCAAGCGGAAGGTAATTGAAGAGTTGATTGAATCTTGTCCATGCCCATATCCCATCGTTCTCCCCCTGGTCAAATTACAGAGCAGGCTTAGTCTAAGTAGATACTAGATAGCTAATGACGAAGAAAAATGTAACATTCTGCAGAGAAGCAAGTACCATTCTTTCTATGCATTCTAGACGGAAACCAAATAGTGCATTAATGTCAGCAGCCTCGTGGTTTCCACGAATCAAGTGAACATTCTCCGGATATTCAATCTACAAAAGAAAATCTCAAAACCATTAAACCAAGAAGCTTTCTTTAAATGACCATAATAACATAGGTGAACTGAAATCAGGCGCCATCTTGCCTTCAATGCAAGCAGCAAAGTTATAGTCTCTAGACTGTGTTGACCCCGGTCAACGTAATCTCCCAAAAATAAATAGTCAATGTACCTGAGGCAAGTACGTGTAACAAATAGTTTAGTGACTATTTTTTGTGCAAAACTCATATCACTCTATTGTCTGATTAGACTTACGTGATATCTCCAGCTGTTGAGGGAAATCCATATTCATCAAATAACCGCATTAAATCACCGAATTGCCCATGGAGATCACCAAACACTTTAATAGGAGCTTTGAGCTGAAGAACTGTTTGTTCGTGCATAAATAGTTGTTCAGCAGCATAACAGAGTTCCCCAACTTCGTAAGAATCCAAAAAAAACTTCCTATTGCCTGGAGGTTTCCAGTTTCGAGGTCTCAACAAAGCAGAAATGACCTGCAAGCAACAGCATAACAATAAATATATATTGTGACTATTCAGGAGGATAAGAAGATGATTGCAGAAGAATCAAACCTTTTTATGCAGGCCTTGGGGAGACCTCTGTCTCGTGTACTTCTTGGTGGGCTGTGGCACATCGCTATTATTCATGGGAACCATCCGCCGACTCTCATTCTGAAACTGATCCAAACTTAGCTGTCTTACCATGCCTCCTAGACTGCCAACCGTCTCCTTCGCTACAACAACCTATAAACTGAGATAGTAAGGCCATGCTTCGTAACCAAATACGTGCAAGAAGAGATAGATGTAATATTATGGTTTCACATACAGCCCTCGGGTGAAGCCGGACATCTCCTTCAGTTTCAGTACCATCAGTAGTAGATTCTACAGTTGGCAAGCTGGCATCAGATGTAGAGGCCTCTTCATCAAATCTACCAGATCCTAATTGTGCAGCTCGCCAAACAGAACTAGCTACTTCCGCTTCAGCTGCTGAAGCCTCCGTCAATTTCTCCAATGAATTTTCATCAAAGCTGATAGCGATAAGGAGAAAGAAAGTTATGTAATGCTCGAGAAACTAGATAGAGAGTTAAGCACAAACCAAAGGAGTGTAAAAAATGGTCTAGACCTTAGCCCGTCGGATAAGGAAAGTGCTGATTCAGAGCCCGAAGGGGATCTTGGTGGAGAAGAAAATCTCGGAGTAGAGCTTTGTTGCAAAGGAGAATTGATGTCTGACTGGAATGTTGAATTTTCAGCAACTAGAAAATCGTCAAGCAACACATCTGCTTGGAAATAAATTAAAACAATTTTCATACCATGAGAAAACGATAAATGATTTGAGACATCAACCAAACTAATAGAATATATGTATCTTGTTGTATATAGAGAAGATCAACAGGGCTACCTCCTCTAAGACCACCATGCACATAGATACGGATGCCAACAGAAGCAGCGCCATGGCGACAGCGTCGCATAAGTTCTAAAGATGGATCTTGATCACTTTGTGCCTTACTGCCTCGTGTAGAAGTCACTTGTCCATTTCTATCCAACCATACACCGGCGGCAGTATCAAGCACTGCGAGAAGAAAGATTCCATAATAACTTAACTACCATCCCCCAAAAAGACTTGAGAAACAAAATCCAGATGAAAAAAAAAGTTAAACCCCAAAGAATATTACTAGTACTTAATGGAAAAACAGCCATTGAACATTACCTGCAACAGATGCTTCTGCGTCTATTACACGACCTCCTCTCAGAACACCTCCGCTAACATGCAATCTTGCACCTACGAAAACCTGGTAAGAAAAAGAATTCAGGAACTCATTGCAATGGCAGTAATTTTGAAGTCAAATGTCTCATCACTCTTTCATCAAAAGTAGATAACAGTCAACTCAGTTTCTAAGGCGACAATATCCAAAGCCCAGTGAGACTTTTCTTAGTCTACCCTTGGAGAAACTAGAGAAAGAATTGAATTACCGCCGCATGTTGATATCTTGGAGAAGGAGCTACGCCTGGAGCCAGAGTCCACTCCCACTGACCATTTCGATGCATTAGTAGCCCGTAAGCATCTCCTAATGGCTGCACGCGCATGGAAACTTTAGGAATATGCCAAAATCCACAAAAGAGAATGCAAAAGTCAGATCTTAAAATCTGGATCTTCGAGCAAAATAAGCAAAGAAAAGCATACCACCCCCACGGAGTCTCTTCCACCGCAGAGCAAAAACATGCCATCAGAACGAGCACTGCCAGTAGCATACCTAAGCAGAAACATAGAATATGAAAAATCAGATGCACAGACAGATGATATACAGTGGCAATTCGAAAATCAACTAAATCACTAACATTCTAGCACTTGGTCGATCACCATCTGGGTTCAATCTCAGCCAGACATATGGTTTCTGAGCTGTATCCAATGCCCAAGCATCCGAAAGAGCTCGTTTCCCTATTTTATACACGAAAGGAAAAACTTTATAGGATATCTGGATTCTCTCGGGTATAAACAGAATTATGAAAACATAAAGTTTCCATTTTATAAACATATGTACACAAGATTCAGAGACAAGAAAAGTTCGATTTCACAACCATGTGCATATACATGTTTAACTAGCATTGTGTGATGATCACATTCTATACATTACGGTTTTTAATGACACTATTGCTTCTGATAATGCTATTGGATCCATGGTACGATAAACTTAGATCTTGAAGCTGGGATTATCACATGTGAAAGAATGTACAGCATAGTGTACAGAAATAGAGAGATATCCTTACCATCATTTCCGGTGACTGTAACAAGATACCGCTGAGAAACTAAATCCATAACATGGCCATAGCGAGGGCCTGGACCCTCCCCTTGAACCACAACCCTGTATACACATTTGTCATCAATAAAATTGAACCACCATCGTAACAAAGAAACAAGGAACTGAGAATCTCGTGCAGGATCTCACCTATGCCACTTGAACTTGTCATTGGTCATGTCTAGAACATAAAGATCATCAGTAGAATGCCCGGCTGGGCCAATTCCACCCTGCCAATAAGACAATGAAATGATAGTACTCAGCTGACAATTTAAGTTAAACTAAAAGCCATGGTGCCCGTCTGATTGTTTGATCAATGTATCACCTGAAAAACGACCATAGTGCCAACAGCAGCCGCAGCGTGAGCAGCCCTAGGAGACGGAGGCTCACCAGCCGGATTAAGCCTACACAATTCCGGGAAATCACAAGGAAACTCGCCATCAAAATAATGTCGGCCAAACAAAAAACCATATCCAAGCATCGAAAGCTCAACACCGAAAAGTAATGCTATGTTACATACCTTGTCCACTTCCTAGTCAAAACATCATAAGAATGTACCGAATTGGTTACACCGGCTAACCCTAGAAAACAACCCAGCAACATTCAGCAAAACTCCAGATCAAACCAAAGAAAATCGAAATCCGGATAATGAAATTCAAACTTTAATCGGCGGCTACTTACTAATCCCAGGTGTAGAGGAATTTCCGCCCTCGATAGCAGTAGCGCCGCCAAATAGTATAAGACGAGGGCCATGAGTCTTGGTAGCAGCAACCGCCGTAAGTGTATGAGCGCATCTAGGACCTGGAGCATCTTCATCAGCCTCCCAGAAGGTCTCTAGGGTTTTGTACTGAGGAGCTGGATGTAACCACGGTTTTGAGCCCATGAAAACCCAATTTTGAACTACAACTTACTCTTCTTCCCTTTTTGCGCCAAAAAAAAAAATCGAAATGATCAAACCTAGAAAGCGAATCAGAAAAAGGAGAACCAATACACTGATGACGGCACTTCAGATCGGAGAAGTTCGCAGCGGACAACGGTGACCGGTCCCGTCGGACTCTGTCTCTCTCTCTCTCTCTCGCTCTGGTAAACCTTTCCTCTTTTTTTTTTAATTATTAATAAATAGATAAATACAAATTTAAAAAAGTTTTGTTCCTACGATTTTTGTAAGACAGGGTTTTCTCTTTTCTCTCTTCTGCGGATGAGAAAACTGAAAATGAGAAATGCGCTGAGCTGTACTTTCGTCTTCTTCTCTAGTCAACGGCTTTACGGGATTACTGAAATGTCGGAAATACCCCTTCAATTTCTCCAAAATTCAAATTTAATTATTATTTATGTACGAAAAGTTTATGTCGGAATCATATATGATTCAAATTTTAGCATTTTATAATATTTAGGAAACTGGATTTTCTTATTTCAAATTTTAGGATTTAAAAAAAAAAGTTATATAAGAAATCATAAACAAACTAAGGAAGTATTTGTGCGAAATTTATATATTTTCCTTACTTAATATATATATTTATATAAATGGAAAGTGTTTTATTAAGATGGTAATTGTTAGAGTATAAATTAATGTCTTTTAGGAAATTTGTATCTCCAAAAAGTGATGTTATTAAAATTAATTATATTGTTAAATCAATCATTTATTTAATTATTGATTTGAAAAAAAGCATACTACTAGTATGTCGACATGCCAAACAAAAAAAAAATTACATCTCAACATTAATTTGCATAAAGTCAACACAAGGAAGAAAAAGTCAAAACCCTCTGGTTTATCTTCACTACTATTTACCCTCGAAAAGTCTCAACTCTTAACTGTAAACAAGAAGCAGAGACAAAAAACAAAAAGAGAGCTTCTAAAAGACAACAAAACCAGAAGAGAGAATCCCTAAACACATCTAACACCAAAGAGATGAAGAGTGTTATATAAGAATCTAGCATTGAATCAACGCCATTGTTACCTAAGCTTGTTCACGTCCCAAGTCACTCTCACAACTCCTCCAAACCTTGAATATGCTTCTTGAAATGTCATTACTCCAACATCATCAGAAACAAAAGGAAGTATCTTGGTCCAATCACGTGTACTCAACACTACAACATCGACAACACAAACCTGTCTTGTCTCCAAGTTTAAACCATTCCATTCACCTTCTACTCTCATCACTCTTCCGTTTCCTACCTCTTCTCCTCTTTCGTCCATTAACACCACATCTTGTCCTAGCTTTACCCTTTTTTCAGAAGATATTGATCTCGTTGCATTCTCTCCTGAGGGTTTAACACTTCTTGTTCCCCCTTGATTGCTTCCTTTAGCTGATGTTGATGCTTTCTGCCATGTGTTTTCTTCTCCAGGACTCTCACCTAAGTCCCCTGAGCTATCTCGAACCGGCCCTGGCCCTGGCCCTGGACCTGCTTGCTTGTTTGCTCTAGCTAGCTTTGCTTTCCTGTTATTCAACCTAAGAGAACAGATACATGTATATATATACATCCATGTCAGATCAAGCAATACTCTCTATGTAATGAACAGAGAAAACAAAACAAGTACCAGTTTTTGAGCTGGGAAGATGTAACCTCAGAGCCCTGCAAATAGGATGATTTAGAAGCTCAGAGATTGAAAAACATCTGGTAGGAAACAAACGATTTTGAATCCAATGACTCACATTTTGACTTAATTTATCAGCCCATGATTGAATTGAAGATGAATTTCGTTGCATATCAGGTTCATCTACTAATGCTCTTTCAATCATTCCTATTTGATTATCGTTCATGATACTTCTCTTCCTTTTCCTTCTTTGTTTCTCAATACCTTGATTAGTTTCAGTCTTATCCTCGTCTTTGACTTCTGCAGACACATTTCCTTTACAACGTTTACTGCTTGTTTTTAACAACTCTCCATCTTCAACTTGATCAGCAGGGCTTTTTCCTCTAGTGGAACTTGTATCTGAGCCACTGGTTTCGAGGTTATTTGTGTCTGCGTCGTTTTCTTTGAAATGTGTAATTCTTTCGAGCTCTTCGTGGAGGTTAACTGCTTGCTTTTCAGCAGCTTCCACTTGGACATCAGGATTCACCACAGCTTCTTCATTTATGTGTGTGTTTCCATTGTCAAGATTCAGAAGCTCTTTCCTCTGGTTAGCAAATGCATAGCCTCCAGTATCTTGAGTTGCCTAGAACAAACATAACACTTTCTAACTTAGAAAAGAGAAACCACAACCAACAATAACGCGTGGTTAAACACAAGTAAAACCTCGTTACAGATACTTGTTGTCCGTGAGAAACTAAACAGATATCATAAAGAAAAGCATCAGACAGTAAACACCATGAAAAGCAACAAGCTTTTCACCTGAACCTGATTTTCTTGGAACTCAGAACGGATTAGCGGTTGCAACTGGTCAAAGAACACTCTGCAGAAGACAATATCCGGAAAATAAGCAATATAAAACAGCACAGTTCAAAAACTACAAGCTGTATATAGTGATTAAAGAGAAAATTTCACCTCAGAAGTAGAAAATCTTCCTCATTGAGGGAATTAGGGATCAAGGATTCCGCGTGACGCACCAGAGAACCTTCAAATAGAGATATCCATCATTACGAAATCATGGAAACATAATGTGTATTAGGACGAAGGTACACACGTAGGTTCTTGCAAACACCAGTGCCTCTCTGCGCCATAGGAGTATATGATAAGGCTGGTAATAGATTAGCCATTATACTTGAAGGATCCTTTTGCAATCCACTCATAAAGTTCTGAATGAAACGATTTCTGTCCTGTTCTGCAGATGTATTCACACAAATACATATCGTAATACACGAAAGCACACCTAATGATATGAGAGAGTAGAATGAGAGGAGAAACTCACCTTTGCAAAGGTTAGGAACAAAGCAGTGCAGATTAGCGATCATTTTGATAAGTAAAGATGTTCTTTGATGCGCATATGAAGACATGGTCAGGTTATTTTGTGAATTAAGCTTGAGTTGAGGTGCAACCGGTTTCTCAAAAGATGAAAATAAACTTAAAACCCAACCAACTGATGTATACAGATCGTAGTCGATTATTGCATCATCCTCTCTTGAAGGTAGATCAGAAGAACATAACATTGACAAGAAATCGCCATGAGACAGAGAAAATACTGCACTAAGAACCTTGCTCTGCAAATAAGTTTTAACAGCAGTCACAAAAGAATGGTATGTGCCAACAAAACATGAAAAGCAAGTGAAAATTTTGTAGAACCAAGAGTGCTTTTGATGATACTTACAAAATTTTCGGTGAAAAAAGATCGAAAATTTGAGTCATCAGTGAGTACATCAGCCAAGCGCATAGCGTTAAGTAAGACAAAACCCATTGGATACTCATGAGAATCACAGCTCTTGGAAGCTTTAGAAAGGCCAAGTCTCAATAACTCAAGAACCTAAATCACATATATAACATCACTAAATTGGAAAAAAAAAAAGTCATATCTATTTTAGATCAAACCCGTTATTAGGACTAACCTCGGAAGCAATGGTCTTTGCTAAATGCAAGTTTCCTGCACTTGCAACTTCATCAAGGAATGAAACACTTTCTGCTTCAAACAAATGCTGCAACTGCAGAAACATGAACACTGCTATGAGTTTGAGAGATGAAATACAACAACATTATGTAAAGTTTTGACATAACTTTAGATTAACTTACAATTGAAAGTACTTTAGCTTTCATTCTAGATAGAGAAGCTAATGTTATGGTTGATCCAACAAACTCAGGTGAAACAGTTAGTGATAGTATAGATTGAGCTAGCATAAGAACACCACCGTTTCCACATAGCTCCTAAAAGAAGAATACCAGGAAACATAAATCTCAGATTCCTTCAAAAACATTATCGTAACGGGTAAATGACTACTAGTTATATATTAATGCAACCCAAGATTATAACACCAAACATAGAGAAACCTTGTTTTTAGCAATAAGTTCTCTAAAAAGTTTGTGTTGGCAAAGAGAATGAATGAACTGCAAAGCAGCTTCAGCTTGTTGGCAATGAAAGTTAACCGACCCTGAAGAACACAAATCAGGCTCTATCGGTTGCTCAGATCGTCTCGACATTAACTTCTTCTGCAGAGATCTCACAACATTGTGAACCGCACCAAAAGCAGCGTCTATAAATATATTAACCTAGATCAGAAGACAAGATTCAGATCAATTAAAGCACACCTCAAGATCCCAAAGGCTCCTAAATCCACCATTACCTTAGGATGGGCAAGCAATACTTGAACAAGTTCTTGGTAATGAGGAGAGATAAACCCATGTAAAAGGTAAAGAGAAGAAGCAACTAGTGTTGCATGTAGTAATGATTCACCATCTGAATTGTAGCTTACCTGGAAACAAGAAAAGACATGAATAAACAACCAGGGAGACACAGAAACTGAAATTGAGAGGATTTTTGGAAAAGAACCTTTCTATTACCACCAAGAACTATCATCGAAAAAATCACCAAATCAAGCATCTGTTCTGATATTTTAACATCATCAAGCAAGACCTACCACAATATATGAAAAGAAAGAGAGTTATATAAAGCAAAACTACGATATCGCCACTCTCCATTTTACAGGTCTAACATTCCAAAACAGAATTGAATCCATGAGCACACAATATATGAAAAGAACCTGCTCGAGTTTAGCGTGGCGAGATGTGAGGTCACATAATGTGTGCAAAAGCCGGATTCCACACAACAAATACTCAAATTTTTTATCTTTAGTAGAAGAGATGATCACTGCAATGAGGTGCCGAGGTAACATTGCTGCCAATTTTTCTACATCAATCTGAAAGAACATCAAAATCAGTTCCTATAAAGAAATTTCAAAACCATGATATGAACTTTATAAAGCAACTCCAACCTTTTGTGGTGAATCGACTTCAGAACAAAAACAGACACAGAAATCTTCATTTTCTTTAAGCAACTTATGAATTTCAAGAGAGTTTCGCCAGTGTAAACCATTAACAGCTTCCATTAAGTTTATAGTCTGTTCATAATTCAAGAACGTCACCATGTTATATGCAAGAACGAGGTAATTTCTGGCAATAAGAAGACAAAATACTTACTGAATCAGCAGACATTGACGATTCTTCTTTAGAAAGACTCATTTGGTACATAACCTAAATAACAAAACACAAAAAGACTAAAACTTTAAAGAAATCAAGATCAAATCTTGAAGACTTAGCCAGCCACCATGAGAACTTTAATCTTTTATCAATAAACGAAGAGTATCTTCTCTTCTAGTGTATCTTAAATGTCATTTTCTGCATTTTCCGGTATGATTAATCGAAGAAAAAGCAAATTGTCGAAGAAAAAAAGAACAGTTACCTACCTAACTCCCAATTCTATCAAACCAGATATTATACATGATAGGAGACCAATTTCAGATTGATAAATGGGAAAATAAATAGTCAATTTTGCATGCCAATTTCAACATAAATATGAAAACATTAAAACCAAAATAGAACCTTTTTCGGAAAAAAAATAAAATTAAAATTAAAATAGATAAAACCCACAGAATCAAACCCTAGATTTTTAAGAGAAGTCGTATATCGAATACAGCGCATTGAAAACCCTAGAAAGAAACCTTTCAAAATTATGTCTGGAACATTTAACGTGAATTACCCAGAAAGCTCAAGACTTGCACCCACCCAAGAGAAACAAAACCAAGAAATAAACAAATTTACAAACAAACAAAAGAAACCCAAGTTTGAGATTTGAACGGCAATAGCAAAACTTACCGGTAAATGGAGAGAAAACTGAAGCTCAAAAAACCCAGAATAAAATAAAAAATTAAATTTAAAAGAGAGACTTTGTAAGTGAAATAGATTTTATTTGCGAATGTGGTAAATATATGATCTTGTGTGGAGTTTTATTTCCTTTTCTTCTTTATTTTTTTGTTAGTTTATTTCCTCTAATGAGTCTCTGATTGGACAATTATAACATATACGTATACATATATATAGAGAGCGTCGTATATATATATAGAGAGAGTCTGGAGGGTCCCATTGATAATATAAATTAGAGCTAATCGAAAGATTTCGATTAAAAAATTCTGCATAAAAAAAATGAAAATCTTAAAATTTGGGATAATAAGGGACAGTTTCATGTTAAAAAAAAGGGCAGTTTCAATACTAAAAAATACCAAAGTTTACTAATATAAAGTAATGTTTACAACAAAATTATGTATTTTTGCGGAGCAATTTTCACCAACAAAAAAAATTGAGGAAAAAAAACTATTATTTATATTGTCCGGGAAAAAAAATATTTAATATGCTGTTCTATTTATTGCAGATATATATATATATACATATATATATATCAGTTTATTCCAAGGAATAAAACTTGGATCATCCGATTTATTTGGGTAAAATAAAGCTTAAAAAATGAAAAAAAAAGAATTGATTTATGGTAGAAAGTAATAGATTTCAAATTTATGTAAGATATATTTCTTAACGTGTTAGTTTATGAATATAACCATACTATATTTAACAAGCTTTTTTTTTTAAATGATTAACAAACTTAGTAATTTAAAAATATTGATTATACATAAATAATTGCACTGTGTTGAAAACAGTTATAATTTAAAAAAAAAATCACATGTTTTACGATTATTTAAGATCTGAGTTTAATATTATGAATACATCTACATGAAAAATAAATTTGATGTCAAGTTGAGCTATACCTATATATAAAGAATTCAATAGATCCATAAATGAAATGCCACGTCATCACCAACTACATTTAGTGGCATTATCGTAGATATATTAACATTGTAAGGGTAAAAACGTGATAGTAATAAAATCCACAAGAACAGAGGGAGAGAAATTTGAAATGAGTGGCCGTTGGATAGAAAATCCAACCAAAAAGACAAAATTTCAAAATTAAAATATTTATTATTTAATAAAATAAAATAAAAGAAACCTTTTTTGGGAACTTCAAAATCAAAAATCAAAATCAAAATTCTTCACTAGTCCTCCACAGAGAAGAGACGAAGAAGAAGAAGCTGCGAATTCTTCATTCGAGACTCGAATCCAGCGATCTTTGTTTCTTTCCTTTTCTGTTTTCTTCTTCTGTGGGTAATTTCTAAGATTCTAGAGAGAGGGAGAGAGCAATGACAGGGCTTGTGATGATGACTAAAGCTGGAGGCTGTGGCGGAGGAAAAGGAGGGAGGGGAGGAAAGAGAAGCTCCGAGGAAGAAGAGGAGGAGCAGAATCAGCAGTTATCTCTTGTGGAGTTTCTATTGACGGCGTTGCGAAAATCGGTGGTATCTTGCCGTGTGGATAATCGGCAAGACGACGGCGGAGGTGTAGGAGGAAGAGGGCNAGGGCTTTCTTCAGCTATGGAGATCGGATGGCCAACTAACGTTCGGCATATTACTCACGTGACTTTTGACCGATTCCATGGTTTTCTTGGTCTCCCACACGAGCTCCAGGTCGAGATCCCTGGTCGAGTCCCTAGTGCAAGGTAATACTAAAAATAGAAACATAAATTCAAAAACTATTGGATTCAGACTTTTAATCTCATGAGTTTTCAAAGATCTCCATTTCTTAACTTCAATTGCAAAACAAGCTTTGAATTTGAAACTGGATCTGAAATTGGGCAAATTAGCTGGTCAATTTTAAGTTGGATTTAAGCTCAATATCAGCAACGTTGTTCTCTAAATACTTCAGAGTTCTAATCTCAAATTCTCTGATTATGCAGTGTGAGCGTGTTTGGTGTCTCAGCAGAATCAATGCAATGTTCTTATGATGAGAAAGGAAACAGTGTCCCAACGATTCTGTTACTAATGCAGGAAAGGTTATACTCTCAAGAAGGTCTCAAGGTACGGAAATTCATTGATCGTGATTCAAATTAAGATTCTGCTAGCTGTTTGATTGATATAGCTTTTGATTTGTGTTCTGGATAATATAGGCTGAAGGAATTTTCAGGATAAATCCTGAAAACAGTCAAGAGGAACATGTAAGAGATCAACTAAATAGAGGTATTGTTCCTGAGAATATTGATGTACACTGCTTGGCTGGTCTTATTAAAGCTTGGTTCAGAGAGTTACCTTGTGGGGTACTTGATGGGCTTTCTCCTGAGCAAGTTCTGAACTGCAACACGGAGGATGAATCTGTTGAACTCATTAAGCAACTGAAGCCAACAGAGTCTGCTTTGCTGAATTGGGCTGTTGATCTAATGGCTGATGTAGTGGAGGAAGAAGAATCCAACAAAATGAATGCAAGGAATATAGCCATGGTTTTTGCTCCTAATATGACTCAGGTAAACAAACATATTATAAGATATCGCCGAGTGTTTTAGTTTCACTGAAGTTTCTGAAATCTAACTCTTGTCTTTTTCATACTCTTAACTAGATGACAGATCCATTAACGGCTCTTATGCATGCTGTCCAAGTAATGAACTTGCTAAAGACTCTAATCACTAAAACACTAGCTGAGCGTGAAGAAACTGCAACTGGATCAGAAGGATATTCTTCATCTCATTCATCCAATTCCCAAACTGACTCTGACTCTGACAATGCCCAAGATATGGAAGTTAGCTGTGAATCACAAATGACAGATTCTGAATGCGGAGAAGAACAAGAACAACTCAGCCGCTCTACCCATGAAGATGGAAATGGCGTTGGATCATTAACTGCTATAGAGAAATGCTTCTTGAGTCAGCTCAACAGTGCTACTAGAGTATCTAACACTAGTATCTCTGAAAACTGGAGCCCTAAATGTTCTCCAGGAGTGACACTTACCGACAACATAAACAACAGTTTAAACGCAAACAAAAGCGACTAAGAAGCATCAATACAAGCTAGCTAGCTACATGATCGTCTAATTCAAGCCTGATCTACCCATCTTCTACTTTCCACTGTTTCCGGTAACAACCACATTTGTTTGTAGTTTCCCTTTTTCAGCTTTGTCTGCAGCAGATAACAGAGAAGAAGGAAGAAATCTGGTTGTGTTGTAAATCAATACAGAGATTATTGTTCAATTTGTTAGGTCTTAGGGATTGTTGTTGTAAGTTTGATTAGGGTTCAACAAGGGCTGAACCAGTCTGTTGACCGTTCTTGTTGTTGTATCCTCCCTAAGTTGTGTGTTGTCTGTTTTGTGTGTTGTACTATTTGATTTTGTAGCAAGATTTTCTGACCTTTAATGATTTCATAATCTTTCTTCACATGTAGGAGGCTAAAGATAACATCAAATCATCAAAAAGGTAAGAGAAAAATCAATGAATTTAATGTTAATGATTATAAAATGTCTACATGAATTTCAATGATACATATGAATTACAAATTGTATTTGCATAAAATAAAAAAGAAGAGATGATCCATTTGCAGCTTTTAGGTGATGTGAGACTTGGACTTATACACAAATGTATCCATTGAAGATTGACCCAAATCTTACTCCTGAACTGAGTCAACCAGTTAGCCCAACACTTTAAAGTTGAAGAGAAGGAAGAGTCAGAGTTTAGGGGCTTAAAGAGGGTTTACTCTGTTGGCCATTGCTGTCTCTTTTGAGCTGAACTTTCAATTTCTTACCACCTAAATGGCTACCGTTCATCATATCAATGGCGTTCTGAGCAGCTTCTTGTGAGTCATAACTTACAAAACCTGCAACAACAACAAATATGCATCTTCTTCTATCTGTTACAATGACCAGGCTTGAGAAGGCAAAACCAAAGTGAGGAGAGCTTACCGAAACATTTGCTTACACCAGTGGCCTTGTCAACGAAAACCTTTGCACTCAGTACCATACCATAAGGTTGAAACGCAACCGCAAGTTCTTGATCTCCAAATTCTCGAGGTATGTTATAGATAAATAGATTAGCACCTTCTGGACCTGAAACACAAACAATTTTCAGGCCACACTATCTTTGTGAATTCAACACAGAAACAGGAGAATAGAATAAGTTAAAAGAGTAAAGAGTAACCTTCTGTTTGAACCCCGGAACTCATGCCAACACCTAAAGGTGTTGTTGCACCACTATTAGCAAGTGCAGCAGGTGATACAGATCCAGGAGAACTACTTAGAAGACGAGGACTAATCATCCCTCTAGGATAAGCAATTGGATACTGAAGACCTCGTACCGTAGGGTATCCAGAGCCCATGTAACTTGCAGGAGGTATAGGAAAGTTTCTACGCGCCAAACGAGGTGGGATAGAGTCAGGTGAAGTTCCCTGCAATGTGTTATTACCTTGGTTTGGTGCAATCATATTAGTAAATGCAGCTTGGTTTTGCATAGGTGGTAACATGTATCCATAAGTTCCAGGAGCCTGCAAAGGAAGAGAAAGAGAGTTTTATTATAAATTGGGTGGCTTGAAGTAAACACATAAGAGAAGAAAGGTAGGCTTACATGGTAGCCATATCCATTATATGGTGGAGCATAACCCATAGGTAAAGCTCCAAACAATGAAGGATTTTGTGGATCAGCGTTTGCTAGTCTTGCAATGTGAGATTGAGCCTTTTGAAGTCTTCTGGTGTGTCTTTCCTTTTCTGTGTCTGCCCATTTCACAACCAAAGGAACATTCGAACCCTAAACAAAACAAAGAAAATGATGACAAACAGCTAAATGATGTCTGTATTTCTAAGTTCAAAGTAGCAAAGTACTCACCTCCATTTTATGTTTTCCATTAATGGCTTCCATAGCAGTAACAGCTTGTTCTTTTGTCTCATACTTGAGAAAAGCACAACCTAAGAAACCAAACACAAAACTTTAAAGTCAAAACTAAATAGAAACCAAAGATCAAATCAGCTGAAGAGATGAATAGATACCTTTGCTTATTTGTTGAGCACCTCTAAGGATTTGTAGATCTTTTATGGTGCCGTAATTGGAGAATAAGGATAAAACTTCAGCTTCAGCAACATTCTTTGGAAGCATACCAACAAAAAGTTTGTGCTCTGGATGCAAAATACAATGCAGTACGTAGATCAATTCACAAAAGAACAACAAAAAGGGCAAATTCAAGAACCATTAACCATTGAAATCAAGTGAGGTACCAAGCCTTTCCAATTCTCCATCTGCATACTTTACTTGCAATAGACTAGATGCCTGAAAAAAACAGAAAAATGAAGTAATAATCTTAATTAGAGAGATCAATATGCATCCTAAAGGTAACCAATAAGCCCTGTTGATCTCAGTTCATCAATTTTTAAGCTTTCTTGATCTTGCACAATTAAATGACTCCATACATGATTGCAGTTTTCTTGGGTTTGAAGAAACCAATTTGAAAACAATGTCATAGAATCTCAATAAGTGACTCACAAAATCGAGGAATTAGATTACAAATTGGGGAGATTTGACATTGACGTTAACCTAAATAGAAAAGACTGCTCTCTCATGAGAGACATGTAAGAGAGAAGCTATCAAATTACCTCTTCTGGAAATCAACTTACCATCCAAAACAAGTACAATGTAGTTCGAAAATTATACAAAATCTAAATTAAAAAAAAAAAGAAAAAAAAAAGAGGGAAACTAAACCAATCAATCTCGAGATTCTAACCTTGACTTGGAAAAATTCAATCATTGAATACTACAAATTCAAAGCATCTGTAAAATTAAAATTAAACTCCAAAAAATTGATTTAAATAGAAAGAAAAAAAGAAACTTACACCAGGTAATGTCTTCTTGTTATGGCAAGCATTGACTACCTTATCTGCTTCTTCCCTTGATGGGCATAACAGAAAACAACATCCTGGAAAAGGGATTTTTTTTCAATTATCAAAACAAAATTAGGGTTTCCAAAAATTCAAAATTAAACCAATTTCAAAAGACTACATTTTTCAATAGGAAACAGAGGAACAGATTTGAAATCAACAAGAAGAAAATTAGAAGAGAGAGAAAGAGAGGAAAGGTTTCGATAATCAAACAGAGGAAAAGGTTGAATAAGGAAACAAAATTAGGGTTTCGAGAAATTCAAAATCAAATCAATTTCAAAAGACTACATTTTTTAGTAGGAAACAGAGGAAAAGGTTTAAAATCGAAGAAGAAGAAGAAGAAAGAGAAAGAGGGGTTTGATGTAAGAAGAAGAAGAAGAAAACCTCTAGAAGCGCGTGTGGTTTTGTCTTTGATGATGTTAACCTCGTCTACGACAGCAAACTCCTGAAACAATGTAAGAAGCTGAGACTCCGTCATATGTTTCGGAATTTGACCAACGAAAAGCTTCACACTTTCTTCTTCATTTTCTCTATTTTCTTCCGCCATTGTTGTCTCCGTCGTATCGTATCTTCTTCCTTTCTCTCTCTATCTCTCTCTCTTAGAGAAAATGGTCGTCTCTCTTTCTCTCTCTCTTCTCTTCTTCCTTTCGTCGTCTTCTTCTTCTCCTTCTCTCTTCTTTCTCTCTCTAAAATTTATTTTTTTTTCTAAATTTATTTATTTATTTAAAATTAAAATTAAAATCAATTATGAAGAGAGTGGAAATTTATTTTGGGGGATTAAAATTAAATTGCTGACAATAATAAGGCTTGCTGTTGTTAGTTATTTACGATATTGCCATTACAGCTGTACAAAGAGGAAGACGAAACTTTTTACGACGCGAGGGAAACACTTGGGATTGTTTTGTCTCATTATGGGAAGTTGATTAAAATTACTAAATTACCCTCCCTTTCAACGCGCGTCGTATTCTAAAATTATTGTAAAATTAAAATGTATAGTATATAGTGTAGTCAATTTTTTAATGTTTTGATTAAAATATTTAAAAAAAGCTGTCAGTTTTGTAATATTAATTTTTAAAATTGGGGCTGAGATTTCGAAGACACTCTAATTGGATAATTTAAACTCTAAAAATAAAACGTAATATTTTTAAACAATATGAGGTGTTGGAACTAAAAGATCCAATCTACTTATAGAATAATATATTTTTGGGTGCGTATTTGTGATTTTTTTTCTAATATTACTTGTTACAAAATACAAATTGAATCTTCATCTTTGTTTGTTACTTTGCTAATTAAATATCTAAACTGAATTTTTAAATATACTCTTAGTTAAAAATAGAAACAAATATTTGTTTTATTTTTAGAAAACTATTTTAAATTACATTTTAATATCTAAGGTTCAAATATAAGTAAAATTATTAATTTATCATCATTTTAATATACATGTGATCAAAATTAAAATTAAAACATTTTTAACGTTGTCTTTTTCGAATTCAATACTTCCATTTAACACAAATTGTTTCTTTATACATAAAACCATTTTTTCTCTTACACATAAAACCATTTCTAATTCATATATGTCAATTTCGTATAACCGTCTTTTATTTTCAAAACAAACATTTAAATAGTTCCAAATATTAAAAAAACTTTGGCGAAAATATATATTATTTGTAATAAAATGAGTTGAATTGACTAAAAAGTTATCCAAATTAAAATAAATGAAATTATATTAAGAGATTTTTTTACTTTAAAAGAAATCTGTTTGTTATCTTAAATTACCAATTAAAAATATATAAAAGTCCGTATCTAAATAATTGCAAAATAAAAGAAAAATAACCTATTTTAGTTTAATACTATTATCTTAAAATTCTTAATATTTAGGAATATGTAATTCTACGTCTCCGTAGTTTGTATCGTCATAATTAAATTTAAAATTAATTATTATAAATGGATAAATATGACTTAAAGTGTTTGACCGTTAATCTAAAAAAGTCAATGTATGGAAAAGGAGAAGGTTACCACAACCGAAACATCATTGTCTAAGGGTAAAATGGTCAGAAACAGAATAAAAGGGCAAAATAGTAATAAAAACGAAAAATCGAGGGGCAAAACATAAGCATGACAGACTGTCGCGCCAACACGACCAAAATAAACAACCCTCTCTCTCTCTCTCTCTCTCTCTTCAACTTGCTCCTCTCTCCACACCACAAATTTAATTTCTTATATTTACAACAAATAGATCCCTGAATTTATTAATTTCTTACGTTTTGAGCCCACAAGTTTTTCCAAGTCCATGTTTGACTTGGTCCTTACCAAGAAAATAAAAACAACGAGACTCCAGCATATTCTTGTCCACAACCAACTTCCACCATAACCAATCTAATTATTATTATTTATGGATAATTTAATTAATATTCAAAGTGTAAATATTTTTGTATTCCTTCGTGATGGAGACTTATATTATGGAAGTGACGTTTTCATTATTATTTCCATAATTATATTATAAAAATTCAATGTTTATCCAATCTAATACTATTGTCTATTATAAAAAAGGTTAGATTTTAAATCAAGCTAGGATCTAGAAAACAAAAAGAAAACACATGAAGGTATCTATTTAAACATGTTATTTATTACAAAATATTAATGAACTTCTTTGAATATAAATCATAATCAAACAAAGATAATTAAAGAAAAAAAATTCTGTAAAACAAAATGAAAAATATTTAGTTTATTAGAGTGATTTATAAAAATGGTGAAATTAAAGTAAGAGCTTATCTGAAAGCTGACCGGTGTTTTTACCGGTCAGGCTACATTTTGTGGAGTCCAGCAAGTGATCTTAGCTTCTCACAGAGTATAAGAGTGATCATCGTTTGTGGTCCGAGCCGTGCGAAGATAGCAAAGCCTCTGAGAGTCAATCAAGAACAAGAAAAGGTTTATTTCAGTTACTCAAATCATTGTCGGGAAACCAAGAAAGAGTGATTTAATCTCTGCCATTTCTCACCCTTTGTAAAGAGCTAAAGGTCCTTCAGTGACAAAAACCTGAAAGATTCAGAGATCAGAGATGACGACATTAATGGCTGGAGAAGTGTAAGGTCATGATGTGTTAGTTTCTTGTGGGGATTTTGTGTTACCTTGTAACAGCAATGAAACCCGTTTCTGTAGATTCCGGAGGTTTTGGAGCCTTGCTGTAACATTAGACGGGTTTTAATCATGTCCACTGGCGCAGTTATTAACGTACTTACTACACCTGCAACCACACTTGAGCTTCATTCACCAAGTACAAAAGATTAAGTTAGTTTCATGGATGTTTGGATTTTTGTTGCTTGAAAGTGGGTAAATAATGCTTAAAAGTTACCACAAATGGAGATGGAACCCTTCTTCTAATGATGTTCGGCTAACTAGAATCTGCAGTTACAAGAAAATTCAGGAGCTGGTACGTTAGAGAGCAGGAAAATTTTGTTGAGAAGATGATTGAGAGGTGGATTAATTTGATAATATCAAATATATGGAAATTACTTCATGTTGATTCAAAGCGGAAATTAGTAGACTTAGAATATGACCCGCTTGGTTTCGTCATATGTTGCAAGTTGTGAGGCAGTTAGAGCTGCAGCTCTAGCCATGGCAGGACCAACTCCTTTCCATAAAGCTGCTATGCCTTCTTTAGAGACTATTTCTCGCACTTCTGTAATTGGAGATGCTTTCGGATTCATCTGCAGCCTTACCTAATATGAACGACAATTGATGTGTCTGTGTCTTAAACCAAAGAATATTTACAATTAACAGAATCTAACCAATACTAAGCGAAGACTTACCTTCACAACTTCAACTGGATTGGTCAATGCTGTTGAAAACGCACCAGAAAATGCTCCTGATGCTATTTTGACCAAAACATTGGTAGATCCAAATGCCCAATCACAAGCAAATTTGGTAGGTTCGTACAATCCCAAACGTAGACCTCCGTAAAGTACTGACCTAGTGAGAGCAGGAGACAATCCCAAGTATAAAGACCTAGGCCCTTCATTCCTCATTAGTTGAAGAAATGTTCCCGTCTGAAAAAACATTATAGGAATGCAAACTAAATTATCTAACATCCCTAATAACATCACCATGAAATTTCAATTGAACAGTACCATTCCAATTAAAGGGCCTCTTTGGCCGACATGCTGCATCTGCAATCTTACTTTGAGTACATCTGGAAACAAAAATGATTAGAGGAACATGTTTAAGCAGATTATGAAGCAGAGATAATCATATTGCTATGTTGTATGAAGACCAGTATCAAAGAAACGAAAACAGATCTAAGAACTCTCAGCAGTTAGTTGTTATCATGCAAAACAATTGCAGGGATGAGAAATCTAGGCATTGAATTACAAACATCGTGTTTCTTCTTCTATGGTGGATAATCCCCCACCCAACACACAGAATCTATCCAATATTCCAATACAATCAAGTTGCGAATGAGTTTCTTGTTCTAATTTCTAACCAAACAAGTACCAAATTCAATCGGACTCATCCAAAAGGCACTAGAATCGAAGCAACTAACCGAGAGGATGAGTCACGACTGTGGCCACCGCGACGGACATTCCGCTTGTGCCAAAATGAGATGCCACCTTTGACAAAGGCGGAAACAGAGACTGATGCTTCCTCACTTCCTCGTTCCCTTCAACAACAGCAACTAAAAGTTCAAGAACACAAATCTCGGTATCAAATTGTAGAGATTAGAAAAACAGAGAAGGAAATCTCGATTTAAACGAGAATTAGCTTGATTCGCGAAATTCAACATGAGAAGAATGGAGAAACCTTAATAGTCTCCAGTAATACATAATGCGTATACATATATATACTCTTACAAGCCAAAACAAAAGATCCGACGAACCTGGTACTGAAGATCCCGGCGGGAAGATAACTCCGACCATTGTTTTTTTTTTACTTATTTTTTAAAAACTCTCTTGGGAAATGGTCTATTATATATCGATCGCGTAAAAACGACGTCGCTTCCTTAGGATACTTCCTCCCCGTAGATATCTTAAGTGAATCTGGACCGTTGGATAAACCCCATCCTTCTTATCAAAATTAAACAGCAAAAATAACATAAACTAAAATAAATTAGACCGCTGTATTTTCTTCCCCGTCTCGCGCCCGAAGTTTCTCTCGCACACTTGCAGGGTGTTCTTGGAAAACCCCCGAAACGATGCCAAGGTAGGGTATTAGATCTTCAGCATCAAAGCAACACATAGCTACTTTTCTCGCCTGATTTTAGGGTTTGAGTAGTTTAATTTCGATTCTTTTTCGCAGGTATTACTGTGACTATTGCGATACTTATCTCACCCACGATTCCGTAAGTCTAAATCTATCTTTTCTCTTTTCCACCTTCATGATTTTCTCGTTTCAATCAAACTCGTTGTCGTTGTATTGAAATCGATCTCAGGCAGTGTTGACTAGGTTTCCGATTAGGGTTCCGATTTGTAGTAGTGATTATAATTGATTACTGTTGGGTACTCATGAGTGATCTTGAAAGCCAGTTTTGAGCTTCAAGGTCTTGTAATTTGATCACCATTACATAATGAAGATTAAGAATTTATCATGTTTAAAGGGTTTTACTTGTTTTTACGGAATCATTCAAGGTTAATAAATCTTCTGTGTTTCCTTTCTTCAGCCATCGGTGAGGAAGCAGCACAATGCCGGTTACAAACACAAGGTACGTAGCAAGAGCCTATAATGTTTTTTTCTCCTTCTTGTGTGTTTGTATTTGTTGATGTGAAGAGTTTTGATGAATGAACTTCAGGCAAATGTGAGAATATACTATCAGCAATTTGAGGAACAACAAACCCAAAGCTTGATTGATCAGAGAATCAAGGAGCATCTTGGACAAGCTGCAGCGTTTCAACAAGTTGGTGCTGTGTATAATCAGCATATGATGGCTAGACCTCGCCTTCCTATGATGCCACCTGGAGGTTTACCTATGGGTATTCGACCTCCTGTTTTGCCTAGACCCATGATGCCAGGTCAAGGTAAACTTCTCTTACTAGATTACTACCAAAACATCAATTAATTCTATGTCATTTATAGTGTGTTCCATCTTCTTTGCATACAGTTCTTGAATGAATGTATTATTGTACCTTTGTAGGTTACATGCCACCTCCGGGAGTACCACAGATGATGGCACCACCAGGTGCTCCTTTAGCTCCACAAAACGGTATTTTGAGACCTCCAGGGATGGCTCCAATGCCAGGTCAAGGTGGTACAGCACCACCGCCTAATTATAGTGGTCCTCCTCCTTCTTATCATACTAATCCAGGCGGTCCACCAAGCGGTAGCTATAACAATCCAAATGCTGGCGGTGAATCTCCTGAGAATGACGATTAGTTAGGTCTGATAAGTAAGCGTTTTGTCATTTTTTTCCAGACAAATTTCTCAGAGCTCTTGTTTAATACACAGTGTCTTACCTTTGTACTCGATCTATGTGAAGAGGCTTAGAACTAATTTATGAGAAATGCGTCATTTAATGTGCCAGATTCTCATATCGTAAGTCATCAAATGGAAATCTGATTTTTTTTTGGCTCATAAACGAACACTGTCAGGTTTATGGAAGAGTGATGAAACTTCATTGCTTGCATCATTTTGAGTCAATAAGCAGAAAGAACTGGGCGTGTTGCTGGAAACTTTCTGTTTCTTTGGTTCCTTTTATCTGCAATTGATAACAGACGATGCCTGCCAAAACAGAGAACCAAAAGACTTGTGAGGACTTTTTATATTGATCAAAAGTTTCTTACAACCTACTAACAGTGTTTCTATTTTGCTTGCTCAACCTTCAGAACTGAGTTTTGTAGCCTAAAGATCTGGGATTATAATCTGTGGTATAAGAACAGTTCCGAACCTGGCATATTCCAGTTTCTGAATCACGATCCCATTCAGCAACAGCTCTGAGGTGTAGATTACAGCTCCTACATTACAAGGTTTGATGGAGAGATAGCATCTATTAATTTAAAAAATTCTCTTAGTAGCTTCATAGTGTTATTAAATAAGCAGATAGTACCTTTATTAATGAAAGGAAGACAGTAATTTCGGTCATTTTCACAGGAAAGAATCAGCACATCATCTGAAAAACTTTTATCCGCTGCAGAAATTATCTCACTTTTCTCCACTATCTGATAAAGAACTCAAACTCATCAAGAAAGGACAGACCATCCAGAATACAAAATATCTAAAATGTATTGAGTTTACCTGCCCTTGACTCAACTTCACCAACTCAGCAATCATACCTCTGTCGGGATTAATGTTGGGGGTAATGCAGACTTTTAGCCCCTGTGAATAATTGTAAATTATGTGATCTATGATCTCGGGTTAGATGAGAACAAACGGCTATATATGAATATATGAGAAATTGCCTTAAGAAGTGGACACTGTCTCGCGCGGGATAAAGATGTAAGCATGGAAAACCCGATTTCTTTCTCTTTTTTGCTATCCCGTAGGATGTAACTCTTCTCGTCTATCAAGCATCTTGCTTGTCCACAACTCTCTAGCCATAGGGGTGTAACAACAGGTTTACCAACGGCTATGGATTCCAACATATTCCTTGTCCGAGCAAATTTATCTGCTATGAAGTGTGTTGAATCTGCTGAGGAAGATGCCGGAGAAATTCCCAACCGAAGCATGATCTATGAAAAAAAGAGAAGATTCTTGGTAATCCTCCAATATAAAATATAATAACAAGAGGAAAAAAATATACCTTCTTCTGCTGCTTGATTGTTTCATCGTCCAAATGTTGGCTGAATAAGATTCGTACATGTGCCAAATTTCTTCGTCTCCTTAGACCTTTCAACATGAAGTCATCTACCTCTCCTGATGCTGCAAGCCTCGCGAGCTCCTTGGGAAGGAATGGCCTTGACAAATCTTTATTGCAAGGGATCTTATGACGACCTGGATATATTTGAAGGTTTGCAACATCCACACGACCATCAACTCCTGATTGGCAAGATGAGGTTTGTCTTTTCCCACGTGATGACACCCGTAAAACACCGCTTGCCAAAGTGTTGGTTTTGCTTCTGCCTGTAACAGAACTAGCACTCCAAGGTTTATTTGGCGAGAACCGAGGACTTTGTATTAGACGCGATCTTTTGGCCCTGGGATGCTTCCATTCATCTAAGCTAAGAGGAGATGTTGTAGTATAGACGTTTGTCTTGGTTTCCTCTTTCTTAGTGACATTCCTCTTCTTCTTAAAGTTTTTCTCCTTCCGTGCACTAGTCCACTTGTGTGTCCTTTGATGTCTATCCTTCAAGGTATTATTATTCCTCTGGGAAAAGCTACTGGGTTGATCCTTCAGTTTTGCAAGGTTCTCAGGAATGGCATGGCTGGAGTCTCCTATGTTCATCTCTCCTGCAGTTAATGACCAGCTCCTCTTGTCCCCTACACTTGTAGCCAGTCCAGCAGACAAATCCAAATGATTAATGTTCATAGCAGATGTTACGTGATCCCTTACCTTATCTCCGCCAGAACAAACTTTTTCTATGTACTTTTTGGTAGTGCCTTTCACAATGTTGCTGGTGTTCTCTTGAAACGATTCACGAGCTTCTTCGTTAGTACAGCGAGCATGAGCATACAATAAATCACTCATTGCTTCAGCAGCAATCTGAGTGTTAACGCCGATGTCAAAAAACTCTTCCTCGGGTTCCAACTGCTGCTGTGCTTCCTTATTCTGAAACTGAGCATTGATATGTGAGATAAACCTAATGCCCTGGCTCAACTCAGATACTTTTTCCGTCTTGTGATGTTTTGCAGAGCTATTCTGCATAGATCTTGGTGTGGGAGTAGTTGAGACTTTTCTATTCTCCCTCATAACCATAGATCTTTTCTTCACACTAGGATTATTATCTGCTCCATTATCTTCTCTTCTCTGGTAAGTAATATTTACACGAGTGATGGGAGAGTTTTGAGGATCGTTTTCATCATTCTGGTCACTATCCCAATCAAAGATTCTCCCATTCCTTGTCGGACTTCTGTTAATTCTTTTGGCCAGAGATTGACGTCCTATAACACCTGAGAAAGGAGGTGATTTCGTCCTCCGACTATTTTCAGGAAGATCCGCTGGGGACAAATTTAGGTCTTTGTCCAACAGGAAATGGTCCACAAAACCAAGCGCATCGGCTTGTGTTGAGTCTCCTGGCTCCTGAGATCCCACGAAATCCATCCTTGGAACATAACTCTTAGCAATAATCCGCGAAGAACCTTGGAAACAGGTCATGGCATCACAGTTTGATTCTTCCTTTCCTAACCAAGATGCGACAAAGATTGATCTCATTTAATACAACAAGGATATACACGGAGAATGATAGGTAAATCATAACGACGAAACACATGTTTACCTGTTTGGCATTCATGATCATTCGACCCATCAGATTCCAAAAGTATACCTGCAACTTTGGTGCCTCGCTCACGCAAACATGTCGACTCAGCAGCGGCCACGCTCCCCGTTCCTCCCCTTTCGTCCTCACTATCATCAACCACTTCATCGAGACCACCAAGGGCCTGGCCCAAAGTTTCCTCGTCGACACTAACTTCGCTACCTACGATTTCCGTATCATCGTCGATCTTTTGGAAAGTAGTTTCAAACAACGAGCTATCAATTTTCATTGCTTCATCGATTGGTTCCGTATCTTGAATCTCCTCGATTCCAAAAATGCCGTTAACCTCAAACCCTAAGAGAAATCAGAAATCAGAAATCAGAATGCCGTTACCATTCCGTCAAAATCACAATGGCATTATAAATAAAAGAAAAATGAATCGATCTGTAACTGTAATCTCCAAACTCACTGTGATCTGAAGAAGCTGGATACGACTTTGAATCGGAAGCGAAAACTACTGTGTCGATATGATTGACCATCGAAGTTCGATTTTAGTACCGTCTACGAAGAAATCGAGTTCCAAAGGTGTAAGCGCCAACTATTGCGCCACTAGAATCTGAGAAGAAACCCTAAGGGACTCCATTGACGATAACTGGAGTTATAGGTGTGCAGATTGGCGGGAGAGAGACACCAAAGGTACGTTGAGTGGAGAGCCTTTGAGTTTTGAATAAAAACTTAAAAAAGCACAACTTAGCCGTATATAAATAATAAAATTTGAAGTCACATCAAATGGGCATTTGGTCTAGTGGTATGATTCTCGCTTAGGGTGCGAGAGGTCCCGAGTTCAATTCTCGGAATGCCCCTCCTCTTTTGTTTTTTTTTCTGTCCTTTTTAATATGCACATAAATCATATAATACAGACTAACAGTTCAGAAAATAGAAAAATAATAAATATGATTATACATTCTAGAAGAAAACGAAATAGACATATTTATAAGTAATAAATATCAAAAATAATAAATATATTTCCGTCCCTAATTGTTGAAAAATCTTTGATTTTGTTTTCCCCCTTTTGAAAAATCTTTGATTTTGTGTGTTTCCCCCTTTTGAAAAATCTTTGATATGCTCTCAACTCAAGCAAAGATTATCTTCTACTCTTTTTTATAATCGAATAAACATACAACGGCTAAAAGTCAATAAAATGTATAATTCTTAATTTCAAAGTAATTTACAAATGCCAAGTTTTTTTTTCCATTTTTCACATGTTTATTACTATAAATGCCAATTAAAAAATAAAATAACATTCGTCGTATCACGTATGCAAATCGACTCAATAGCATTTATCAATATATTATATAATAATTTAAAATAAATGATCATTGGCTTCCTATGGGTCGGCGGTATTAGTAGGTAAGTTAATTCATTAATTGATACAACTCACATATATAATCACCAACCAACACATGCATTATATTATTTTATAATACTTATATGTTATTCGTAAAATTACTCCATTATTTCTTTGTTTTTAATTTTGAAAGTAGTTATTAATTTTGTTAAAAGAATTTTTCTTAATATTTTTGTATAATGAAACGGTATTGTTGAAGAATAAAAATTAGTAAATTAGTAATAGTGTTATTTTGGAAAGAAATCAACAGATTATTATTCAACTTTGATGGTCCTCACAAGTACTTGTATGCTACTGGTTCAATCACAACCTCTATAGATTCTTTCTCTCTCCTTAAATCCCACACCTTTATGCTTCTCTCTCTATATATATGTATGTATATGTGTATTTTTAAGACACAAACGAGCACATAATTCATCTCTTCAAAAACTCCAACCTATAACTCAGAATACATCAGATATGTTTCGAATTGGGTATCCTTCTTCTCCATTTCTACGGATTTAATACACTTTTTTCTATTTTTAAATTTTTTTATATATGTTTTTATTTGGGTAAAAATATTGTTTTTACATTTGGGATTAGAAAAAACGAGATAAGGAAAAGATTGCATGTCTGCAAGAGCCTCCTCGTCAATGGAATCTCATCTTCATCAACTCCTTCATCAAGGTAAACTCATCTTAATTCTCAGATTAATTTCAACAAATTACTAGAGAATAGAGATCGAAAAGCTGTGCAATATTGAATATTATATGATATTTAACACAAAATTATAATTAAAAGATTTTTTTTAAAAATGGGAAGAAATAGATTTCCCCTATTGTGTTTTTTTAACAAATTATTTATTTAGTGTAAGTTGGATTAATTAACCATATAAAGACTTTGTCGGTGTTTATATTCTGTCACAAACATATATAATTGTTTTAATTTTTGTCAATATCAAATAACAAAATAATTTGATATTACAAATTGGTCTGCTTTCATTTTGTCTTCTTCCACGAAACCTTATCTTAAAAGTTTATAAAGCTTCTCCTCTCTTTCCAACCAACTAATTTATAAATAAAAATACAAAATCATGGAAAAATTAAAAAGAAATTTTGTTAAAAAACTAATTTTAATAAATTACTTAATTAAAATATTATGTAATTTATGTGTTAAAGAAAGCTAGAAGGCAAAGTAGCTCTAATCACAGGAGGAGCAAGTGGAATTGGCAAAGCAACAGCAGGGAAGTTCATCAGCCATGGAGCTAAAGTTGTTATTGCAGATATCCACCCAAAATTCGGACAAGAAACCGCAGCAGAACTTGGTCCAAATGCTGCTTACTTCCCTTGTGATGTAACCAAAGAATCAGACATAGCCAACGCAGTTGATTTCACTGTCTCGTTGCACCAAAAGCTTGACATTATGTACAACAATGCAGGCATACCCTGCAAAACACAACCCAGTATTGTAGATCTTGATCTTGATGCTTTCGACAAGGTATTACTCAAAAAGAAACATCTAAAAGAACTTTACGGAGAACTAATTTGTCAGTTCTTTATCTGCAGGTAATCAACACAAATGTCCGGGGAGTGATTGCAGGAATCAAGCACGCAGCTCGTGTAATGATACCGAGTAAATCAGGTTCGATTATATGTACAGGGAGTGTAACAGGGATGATGGGTGGTTTAGCACAGCATACTTACAGTGTATCTAAATCTGCTGTGATTGGAGTTATGAGATCAACAGCTGCAGAGCTTTGTAGGCATAGGATTAGGATTAATTCCATTTCACCATTTGCAATCACAACACCGTTTGTGATGGCTGAGATGAGGCAGATGTATCCAGGTGTTGATGACTTGAAGCTGATGAAGATCGTGGAGAGTGCAGGAGTGTTGGATGGAGAGATTTGTGAGCCAAGTGATGTAGCTAATGCTGCGGTTTATCTTGCGTCTGATGAATCAAAGTATGTAAATGGACATAACTTGGTTGTAGATGGAGGATTCACATCTGTTAAGTTTTTGAATTTTCCTGCACCTGATCAAGTAAAGTAAACAAAACTCAGATTCATATTCTCTCAAGTCAAAGATAATGATAATTACAGAGATAGATAATACTGTTGTTGAACCTTGTTGAAAGGAATTAGGATGATTCTAGCTCTGTTTCTAGTTTGTTAACAATTAAATTTATAGCTGCGTTTGCGGATGTGAAAGCTCCATGGAAGCTTTCTTTGTAAGAAATGGAGGTCAAATCTTGAGCCATCTTTAATAAAACCTCTCCCATGTCAGTTTCTTTTTGTAGCAATGAAGTGTAGTATGATTTTGCAGCTACTTTACTGATCTCTATATTAGTTGGCTCAGGGCAATACTCATCATCTAACCATTTGTGTAGAGTTTCTCTCAACCATTCAGATTCCTGTTAGCGAAAATCTCATATCAATAATCCAAGAATCTGAAATCAATGAATGCTTGTAACGCATAGTTCGATCATGGATACTAAACAAGGTAGGGTACAAATTGACTAAATAGAATTGAAGAATTTCTACCCAAAATCTAAGCACGACGATGAACCCTAGATCAGCGATTGAGCAAGTATTTTTTGGGAATTAGCACAAAACAAAACTTAAATGGTTGCGATTGATGTTAAATCGAAGAGAGGAAGGTACCTCAATGGCTTTGGAAGGGATCAACCACTGGTCTGGAATCCTGAGGCTTTCCACGACTGATTCTGGATCTTCTTCTCTTTCTTCATCGGTCAGAGAATGATGAGAAGATTGAGACAATGGGGTTTTCAGTAACGGAAAACTCGGCGAGTTGTTCATCGGGAAGGTCACGGAGCTTCTCCGAAATGTCATCGGAAAACCATGGTGTAGGGTTAGGGTTTTCCGATGTGAGTCATCGGAGATGACGAGAGTTGAGGTCACGTGAGAGTAAAAGCATGAACTCATTCTTCAATTTTTCACTTCTCGTGGTGGTGAGAGGAATCGAAGGAGGAAGAAAAAGATAAGGCTATGGCTGCAAAACACCCAATTTCTAAACTATTACTCTTTAAAAAAAAAAACACTAAATTTATATCATGATAATTAAATATTGACAAAAAAAAAAAAAATTAATTATTTTAACGTTGTAAATACGTTACTATTGAAAAAACAAATAAAACACATTTATATCAATACTATAATCATTGTTTTGAAAAAAATGTTCATACATTTTTATATATGTAATTTTAATGTTCAAATATAAGTCTAATTCAAAATAGTGCAACTTAAAATCTTAAATTATAATTAAGCTCTCTAATTTTTTTTTCTTCAAAAACTGCGAAAGTTCTGGATTTTATGACAAAATCCTCTTTGAACGAAAGATCCAAGGCTACTTCATGATTTACTCTCTAATATCTTAGTTACAAACAAAAAAGAAGTATAAGTTCTTAGCAAAACTTTGAGAGATATTAGATTATAATACTTGCTACCACATCAACAAAACCCTAATTTACTTTTAACAAACCCTAATGGATTCCTAACAAACCCTAATGGATTCAGAGTTTGTTTCTTTTCAATCTTTCCAATAGCAGATAAACTCTTCTTGATCTCAAAGTTTTCACTTTTGAGCATATCTATTGTCATACTTAATTGCCTAACAACTTCTCTCTTCTCTTCATCTTTCTCTCTCATCATCTTCTCATTCTCTCTCCTCAATCTCTCTATCTCCTTCTCCTCATCATCATCCTCAACTTCAGACACTTCAGAGTTCTCCGACAAGGAATCTTCATTGCAATTTGATAAAGCTTTAGCCTTTAAGCGATTATATCTAAACAACAAAGAGGTATGCATACGATAGATCTCTTGAATCATAGCAAAAAGCTCAGGTTTTTTTACATATAAAGCTTCTGCTCGTTTTGCAAAGGATTCAACTTCATCTTCATCGATAAATTTCATGATTTTCTCTGTTTTTGCATCAAATTCTATCAAATTAAACCAAAATTAAGACTTGTTAGATCATAAAGTAGAAAACTTTATTAAACCCAATGTAAGAATTAAGACTCGTTAGATCATATAAAGGACAAAACTTTATTAAACCCATGAAATTGAAGTTACCAAAGAGGTTTGAGCGAAGCCATGGAGAATTATTTGATGTGTTGTTGTGACTTCTAATCCAATAATACTTTGATTTCTTCTCCATTGTTGTTAATTGTGTGAATATTTGCAGAGAAATTTCAGGTTTTTGATTTTTTTTTTCTTCTAATGGTTAATTAAGAAGAGTGGTATACAACAGTTTTTATATTATATTTCTAGATACTTTTTATTAAGTTATAAATGGTTATAATATTTTTAAAGTAATGTTTTTAGCTATTTTTAGCTTTTTTTATTTAATTTTGAAAGACGAATTGAAGATCTTTTTCCAAACAACTTTTAATTTCTACATAATTAACTTTTTGGATACAGACGAAGGGTTATTCTTTGCTAATTTAATGTAGTGGACCTATAAATATTTTTGTCATGGTATTAGTTTTTATTATTGAGTTTTTTTTTTGTTAAACAGAATTTTGAAGCTTCTTGTAACTATTTTTACTTATTTTCCGAAGGAAATCAAGTTTTATAAAAAATTATATCATTTTTTTAAAGATTATAAATCCTAGTATCAATTTTAATAAATAATTTTTAAAACATAATTTATATTGGCGTCCAAGATTTTTTGTAAATTGTAGCATATTTATAATCTATCTTTAAGATTTTTTACTCATTTTCCGAAGGAATTCAAAATTCACACAATTTATAACATTATTTGAACTTTAAACTTATTAATGTTGCAGAACAAAAATTTGGAGGGTAGTTTGGTAAGGTATTTTCTAATAGATCCGCTGGGGTCCACAGCTCACGTGGAGCGTGTCACAGAGAAGGTAAGCTGTGCAACGGTCGACAAACTTATTTAGAAAAATAGCAATAACCTTAAGACAATAAATAAATAAAGAGATGAAACAAATTTATTATTTTTTTATATAAAAAAAGAGAATTGCCTTTAAACTAAAAATGAAATTACAAATTAATTGTCGGAAAAAAAAATGACAAATTAATTAAATACATGACATGTTGTTTGTCTTAACCGCATAAATAACTTTTTGGGTTAAAAACACACACACACACACACAAAGCCCATTTAGATAATGGGCTTTTCATTTGGTAGACCCAAGAGTACTTTTTCGTAATTATAAATTTCTACGATGGTTCATTGAGAAAAAAGTAAACTATAAGGGCATAATAGTTATTTAATAAAGTGTAGTGATAACTCAGACCTCAGAGACGCAAATTAGGGTTCGTAATTTCGTCCCCTTTTCATCTGAGGACTCGATTTGTTGATCTTAATCCCGGTCAAGTCCGAGTGTGGAGTTTGTGTCTTGAAGAATCTAACAACAATGAAGCACTTTAATCAAAGAGATAACCATGAGGCTGATAAGAGTTCCAAATCTTTTGAGACGAATAGGAGGAAGAACATGAAGAGATTGGGAGGCGGTGGTCTTTCGCTTCAAACTTTTGCTAACTTGAAATCAGAGAACAGTCGCTATAATCCTGCTTTGATAAGTAAGAGATTCTTCGCTTTTCTGCTATGTTATTCCCTTTTGTACTATAAATTCAACCCTTTTTAGGTAGCCACTTTTGCTGTTTGAGGTTTAGAGAGTGTGGCTTAAGAGTTAGGGTTAGGACTTTGGGGATATCCATAAGATTTAGGTAGCAGTGTTGTTACAATCCATTCTCAGCTTGGAACTTTGCTAGATGCTGATTAAGCGAGAGAATGTGACTGGTTTGTGTTGATCTTCCAAATTCTCATGATTAGACGAATGTAGGAATTTGCAATTACTCAATTACAGTTGTTTCTTTTTGGTTTTGGGTACTAGAGTGTCCAAATTTCGCCTATATAGAGTGTGTTTTAGATCTTTCCATGACTATGTTGAGTGTGAAATCAACAAGGCTTGAATTAAGTGTGAATAAGTTTTCGTTTATGCAATTATTTTCTCTTTCCAGAAAAGCAAAAAGAATTTTACAAGAACGCAAAGTATGTGAGCAAGTTTAGGAAGTCATTGAAGCAGCAAAACTTGGATGATAAAGATGAAAGTGGAGAGGGTAGTAAAGTAGAGGATGATAAGCAAAAGGGTAAACATCACAAGAGAATTGGGTTAGAGGAGTTGTATAGGCAGAAACATGAAGAGATGGAGAAAGCAAGGACGGAGAAAGAGGCTATGATTCAAGCTAAGAAAGAAGCAAGAGAAGAGGCTGAAGCCCGAAGGAAATTAGCAAAGGGAAAAATGCTGAGAAAGACTAGACATGGTCAACCAGTAATGAAATATAGAATAGAACATCTTCTTGAATCGATCAAGAATTCTGCTGGAAACAATGGAAGCTCCTCGCATAATTAGGGCCTGTAGATACAGAGTGCAGATCAAGAACCGATCGAGTTCTCTGGACTTAGCTGATTGGATGATTCTCGAACCCACTGGTGAGCAATTCTAGGTGTTGCAGAGACCCAAAGCAGAGTCTTTGATTGTATACTGACCTACTTTTCGCTGGAGATATTTGCCCACTTGGTTCGTATTACTTGTAGTGATTGGCTATAGGATTTACAAGAGCTTCGTTCAAGGTGTTAATTAGCACAGCTTCTGGTAGCTGTTTAACTTGTGAATTTTGATCTTAATGTTATGAACTGAGGAGCAGGGGTAATTTTGTCTTTTATTTCTAATTATTTATCCCGATAAAAAAAAGAGTTTTGTTTCATTCTGGGCCTAGCTGAGCTACTGAATGAACATTTGTTTCTTATATGGGCCACTATATGAAATATTAAAAGCCCATATTACTCTCGGGTTAAAAAAATCGGATCCGGAAATTATATCTATAAATATTCCACCCAACGGTTACATTTTCTTTATTTCCTTTTTTCGCAGCCGAGACTGTTATCCCGCCAAGAACTCAGGCGACGAGTGACGCTCCCGATGTTAGTATTCTCTTCCTCGATTCAAAACCCTAGCGCAATCCTTGATTGTTCCCAGGTTCAACTATAATCCACGTCTCCCAGGTTATTATCTCATCGTGGTAGCTGTTTCCGTCCTGTCTTCTATTTCCTTCTGCGCACTCCATTGATAGACGGAGATAACTCCATTCGGGATCGCTTTATTGATTGTTCTCACTCTCTAATTCGGGTCGCCTCTACTTGATCATGGTAATGGTTCTGTGGGATAGCGTTATCGTTCGATATCCTAGTTTTGGTACATTCGGCTGATGTTATTATTGATGTAAGCAAGTCGTTCACTGTTTCCTTTTTCGCTGCTTCCCTGTAGTGTACGCCGGTGACGAGAGACGCTTTCTGGGTCAGTCTTCTCATTCTCGATCCGAAACCCTAGGGGGCTCCTAAGTGTTACCAGATTCAACATCAACATCGTCTACCTGATTATCTCGTCGTTACTGCCGTCTATCTCCTCTGCGCTCTCCATCGATAGAAAGAGATAATTTCGTTCGGGATCGCTTTGTTATTTGTTCGCACTCTCTTTCAGTCTCTAGACTCTCTACTCGATTATGTTGACGGTTGTGTGGAATCGTGTTATCGTGCTCACAATCCCATCTTAAGTATACATTATGTAAGCAACCAATAATTTCTCAAATTATTCATTGTTCTATGATTTACTAACCTTGACCGTCTATGTCTAATCTAGGGTTCTCAACAAAATGCGTTGGTTGTGGAGTTGGGTACGTTTCTCTGCCTTGTCCTGTGCGTTATTGAACGTATCCATCGAGACGATGTTTAAGAGTTTTGTTGTTTTTCATTTTTATGGAGGTCTATCTTCTTTCGAAGTCTTATATTGACTCCAGATTTTGTTGATCCTTGCGTTTCACAGGTATGCCATTTACTTTTCACATGGACTAGAGGACTGCTGTTGGAGGTTTGATGATGTACTTGAACGCTCTATGATTCTTCATCGAAGCTGCACTTGTATTTGATAGAGGTTGTGCACATAGGAAGCTTAAGTCTTGAATACTGGTGGTGATACATAACTGAATAAATTATCCACATTTTGCCTATGAATTATTGTAGATTCTAGTTATAGCAGCCTGTATGCGGAGAGCAGTGGACCTCAGTGTGAAATGGAGGTTTACCACAAACGTTAACAAATACAAAGTTGAGTACAAGGTGAGATGCTTCTATCACTGATATTCTAACATCTCCGAAAATAATCTGAACAACATGAAAAAGGAAACGATTGAAGTAGAAGAGATGAAGTTTTACTCTATGGTCAGATGTGAAACACCAATCTCGGGATTCTTCTGTATTGTCCACACAAATTCAGGCATATCCAGTCTTGGTCCTGCTACAGTTCTATATATGTATACCCTCTCAACTGGAGAGCTCTCAGGTCTCGATTCTGGAGGGTCACGTTCATCAATAACTTCGACATTGAGCTTTGGCATTTTCTGACTGAGAAGCTTACACGCTTCAAAACTTACAGGGCAAGACGACATCCAAAGGGATCGCATGGTCTCTAGTTTCGCTGCGTTCTCCAAGAGTGCAGTGTCTCCAAAGGGGCAATCTCTTATCTCTAGTTTTCTCAAGTTTTCACAACCTGACAACAAGTGATGAAGCCCCAGATCACTGTCCCCTGCGAATGCTATTGATAGCATCTCAAGCTTCTTGGCATATTTCCCAATGTAACTAAAGGCTTTGTCAGTTAGGAGACCAGAGACAGACAGCCTGTAGAGATCCTTGCACTCCTCAGCTATGGCTCCGAAGCCTTCATCAAGTGGCTCAAGTGTTTGGTAATCCGGGGAAAACGGCTCTATTACACAGAGACGGAAGCACCTGATATTTGGACGGTTTCTAGCTATGGTAACTAATGCAGCATTAGTGAACTGGGTGCAGAAGAAAAGAATAGATTCCAGCTTTGGACAACCTTCTGACACAGAGACAAGGCCTTGTTCTGTCAAAGCTACAGTTGCTTCATCCATATCTGGTTCAGATGGAAATACCCTCAGTTCTCGCAGTTCCTTACAACACGAAGCAACAAACTCAAGGCCTTTATCCTCTATCAAGTCCATTACCTGCAGAGATGTTTTTCATTACAATGGGGGTTTCAAAAGGGGTTAAATGTACAAGAAATTTATGAAGTTATAACTGCATCGCAGCTGTGAACTCACCCATAGCTTCTGTAATTTCGGGCATTGACTTAGAAGGTCAACAAGATCAGCTCTGCGGACAGTAGCATAGCTCAAGTTCAACGAGGTAAGGCCAGCACAGACAGAATAAAGAGCTGGAAGATACTCAGGAAGGACATCCCAGAGACCAGATAAGCTCTTGAGTTGCTTGCAGCCTGCAAAAGCTTCTGATAATTTTGCAAACGCGTCTGGTTTCAGTTCGCCTGAGAAAGAACCTGTTCCGAGCTCTGTCAGCTGGGGAGCTCGACGAAGTAAGCTCTCGAGTCCGTCTAGAGTCACGGCTCGATTCAGCTTAAGCGACTTGAGGTTTGGACACCTGCTTACTAGACGCTCCAAGTCCGAGAGACTAACCTCAGAGTCCAGACAAGAGAAGTCAAGAGACACCAATGAAGTGAAAGTTTCTGGGAAATAACTGAGCCAATCGCCTCCTAGATCTTCAACTATGCATTCTCGCAGTTCCAGCTCTCTCAAGTGCCTGTTTAGAATACGACATGAAGAACAGAGTTACAGAGATTTACCTTAAAAGTACCAAACCAAAGACCAGTTTTTGTATTCTTGGAGCAAGAAATATCTAACCTGCAAGTAGCAGCAATGGCGGCGAGGCCATCAGTGGAGAACCCTTCACAAGAAGTCAACACAAGTACTTTAAAGTCTTTAAACGATCCAGCTATCAACTCCAAACATTCATCAGTCACCACCATCCTCTTTAGCCTTATCTCCTCAAGCGAAGGGTTCGATGACGCCATGGCCTCGATCCACGGCCACGCATAGCCACCCCAGCCGTCAGGAACCAGATTAAAGTCAGCAAAGTGCGGCTTCCCCTTCAGCGTCAGAGATCTTAACTCCGGGAACCGCTGCACAACCGCCTTAGGACTGACAGCATAACAGTTCCCGACAAAGAGTCTCCGCCTAGTTCGCCGCTCTGTCTCAAACCACGACTTGCAGACCAGTGAAACTGAGTTTCGGTCCTCGGCGGAGTCAATGAAGGAGAGGACATGTTCCAGAACCTTCGCTGGTAACTGGAGATCCATCTCCGGTGGTCAGAGAAAATAAGAGAGAGAGAGAATAATTAAAAGATTTGATCCACTATGAGTGATCTTAATCAGAAGAATGAAGCTTTGATATATAGAGTTTTGAAGTGGAGAGACAAGAGTGTGACAAGACAGGAGACAAGGTCCATGTGAGACCATTAATAAAGTTAATCTGTGCAGCCATGTGAGGTCTATGCTCCTATGTCACTAATTTCATTGCTAATCATAATTAGTCCACTATTCATCACATGTGTGTGTAATTCCTTGGATTCCAAACACATTACACATGTTATGGAATCATGGAATTCCCAATTCACACATGATTGAGAATCGGTTAATTACACATGATTAGTGACTGCAATATGGATTACTAAGACTAATCCATCTTGTTGCGTTTACACGTGTCAAGTTTTGAACACATCCAACATGAGAACGATGTGTCTGAAGCTCCTCTCTCATGGCGAATAGTGCAGATAGTTTAGCCAATCTTGTCTAAACTCGAAACGACGTCGTTTTTGATGCCGATGAAAAAGCTTCACTTGTCTTCGTCAATCTTCCACCGCTTTGTTTCTCACCGCATCGCGCCCTTGTCCTTTTTACCCAGAAGAAATCGCGTCCTTATACGTCACCCATCGTTTTTCCGTCCTTTCCCTCCGATTCTCTCGAGACCCATTTCCTCAGGCAAGGTTTTGGCCATGGCGGAGGAGACATCGTCCAGTTCTCATAAGCAGACCAATCGTCTAGCCGCTGAACACAGTCCTTATCTTCTTCAACACGCGCATAATCCGGTATTTAATTTTCTACTTATCGCTCTTCTATAAAAAGGCTCGTTCTTATTTCCATTAGGCCATTTTTGTCGTTGCTTTGTTCCAATTAGCTACTCAAAATTGGATTAGATTGAAGAAGCTTCATTAACCAGTTATAATCTCGAAAGCTTTGAACTTTTATTATTTTCTGATGTGATCTTCATTTAAATTTGCATCGATGTCGTGGTACGGCTTCATGGTCATGTGAAAAAGGTTGACTGGTATCCATGGGGAGAAGAAGCTTTCGAAGAAGCAAGGAAGAGAGACGTCCCCATTTTCTTATCAAGTTGTTTACTTTATCCCCCTTGATCGTTTAACTTAAGTCCCCCTGAATTACCATAGTTTATGAGATTAATCTTGTTCTCAAATCTCTTTTCATGTGGAATCTTGAAGTTGGATACAGTACCTGTCACTGGTGAGACTTCAATAATATTTTTGAATTTATGTTTGCTTAGTGCCCAGGATTGTGGAGTTAGAGTTCTTTAGCTGTGAGGACTCAGGAGTAGGATAAGTTTCACAATTATCTTCTCTTACTTTGGAACATATAAATCGGTACCTGTTAACCCTTTTCTCAGGTGCCATGTGATGGAGGTTGAATCCTTTGAAGATGAAGAAGCGGCAAAACTCTTGAACGACTGGTTTGTTAGTATCAAGGTTAGGATTTAAGGTGGAGGAATATGTTGGACTAGATTATAAATGACTTTTTCAAGCACAACCTTTTCGTTGTTCAAACATCTTCCCTCATCTTGCTTAACATGTCTGTTCAACAGGTTGATCGAGAAGAGCGTCCTGATGTTGATAAGGTAAGCTGCTGTCTGGAACAAGATAATCTACTAGCTGAGTTGAGTAAACGCCTATGTTTAGTTTCAATAACATCTAATCTATTTGGGTCAAGCTCATTGTGGGTTGAATGAATAGATTACGCCACTATTCTTTGAGAATATTTGTGTGTTGGGGACTTCAGCGAGAGATGCAAAGCCATAGGATTAAATTAGTTTTAGCTGTATCAGTTTCTTGAAATATAAAACATGTAATTTGACTATCTTCATGGTTGACGTGACCTTTTAGGTTTATATGTCGTTTGTCCAAGCTCTATATGGTGGAGGAGGGTGGCCATTGTCGGTCTTCCTTTCACCTGATTTGAAGCCATTGATGGGTGGGACCTACTTTCCTCCAAATGACAACTACGGAAGACCAGGATTCAAGACTCTCCTTAAGTAAAGAAACTCCTTCTCTTTTGTCTTCTAACACTAGCATTATTGGCATTAGATGGTGCGAAGTGTTTTGTTTTCATGTTGAAAGAGGGACTCTCGGCAAAAATTATTGTTATAATCTCCATGTTTTATTTGGCTTTGGTATAGGAAGGTGAACGAGGCGTGGGGAAGCAAGAGGGATATGCTTGTGAAAAGTGGAACATATGCTATTGATGAATTGTCAAAAGCTTTATCTGCAAATGCTGGAATTGATAAGTTGCCAGATGGGCTTCCTCAGGCTGCGTTGGATTTATGTGCAAAACAAGTATGGTTCGCATTTAGTGATCTCTTAGAAAATATATGCAATTGATACACATTCACGTCTTTCAGCTTTCTGGGAGCTATGATTCAAAGTTTGGTGGTTTTGGATCTGCACCAAAGTTCCCTAGGCCTGTTGAGATCCAGCTGATGCTTTATCATTCCAAAAAGTTAAAAGAATCTGGGAAAACTAGCGAGGCTCATAGAGACCAAAGTATGGTTTTATCCAGCTTACAGGGCATGGCAAAGGGAGGCATGCATGATCATGTAGGAGGCGGATTCCATAGGTACAGCGTTGATGAATGCTGGCATGGTGAGTCTTTCGTAAACGCTGAATCCGCTGTGTTATCTCAAGTAGTGAATTTTTTAAAAGATTGACATGTTTTTGGTGCAGTTCCGCATTTTGAGAAAATGCTATATGATCAAGGGCAATTGGCTAACGTTTACCTCGATGGTTTTATCATTACCAAAGATGTCATGTATTCTTATGTGGCAAGAGACATCCTTGACTATCTAAGAAGGGACATGATTGCACCTGAAGGTGGAATATACTCAGCTGAGGATGCAGATAGCTTTGAGTTCGATGGCGCAAAGAGAAAGAAAGAAGGAGCATTCTATATATGGAGCAGTGACGAGGTTCTTTCTCTACATATTTGTCACAAGTTTTCTCGCACTATCCAATGTTACTGAACTTTCAGCGTATTTCTTTTATTTTTTCTGTTGAGACAAGATTGATGAAGTCCTAGGGGAGAATGCGGATCTTTTCAAGGAGCATTATTATGTTAAGCGATCAGGTAACTGCGACCTGTCAAGCAGGAGTGACCCTCACAATGAATTTGCTGGGAAGAATGTGCTGATTGAAAGAAATGAATTGGCTGCAATGGCATCAAAGTTTAGCCTCTCCGTTGAGAAATATCACGAGATTTTGGGTGAATGCCGAAGAAAGCTCTTCGATGTTAGATTAAAGCGACCTAAGCCGCATTTAGATGATAAGGTAATAATCTTCTTTGAACCTTTGCTGTTTTCCTACTGGTTCTCAGCTTCTTGCTTACATGAACATTTTTCCTAGGTGATTGTGTCGTGGAATGGACTGGTAATCTCGTCTTTCGCAAGGGCTTCCAAGATTCTCAAGGCGGAGCCTGAAAGCACCAAATACTGTTTCCCTGTAGTGAATAGTCAGGTAATAATTGGCAGACTTTAAGCCATGTTCAAATCTTCATTTTCTTTTATGTAACTTAAGATTCTGATTGCAGCCAGAGGATTACATAGAAGTTGCAGAGAAGGCAGCTACGTTTATCAGAGGGCATCTTTATGACGAGCAGTCACACAGGTTACAGCACAGTTACAGACAGGGACCATCCAAAGCTCCTGCCTTTTTAGATGATTATGCTTTCTTGATCTCGGGTTTGCTCGATCTCTATGAGAATGGAGGTGGGATTGAATGGCTTAAATGGGCAATTAAACTTCAAGAAACCCAGGCAAGTGATCTACTTAGCTCAGTTCTTCATCCTAAAAGTTTTGATTTAAACATTTCTTGGCTAAACTTCAATACAATTTAGGATGAATTATACCTCGACCGAGAAGGAGGAGCATACTTCAATACTCAAGGACAAGACCCATCGGTTCTTCTCCGTGTAAAAGAAGATCATGACGGTGCAGAACCTTCTGGAAACTCTGTTTCTGCTATTAACCTTGTCAGATTAGCCTCCATAGTCGACGGAGAAAAAGCTAACTCCTACCGAAACACCGCAGAGCGTCTCCTGGTAACAGAACCACTACTTGCTATTCATAGTTAAGCTTTGTAGATGATATATGACTTGACACTTCAATGGTTTTGCAGGCAGTGTTTGAGTCAAGGTTAAGAGAAACAGCGGTGGCAGTGCCATTGATGTGCTGCGCAGCGGACATGCTCTCTGTTCCATCGAGGAAACAAGTTGTATTGGTTGGTCCCAATTCTTCTCCAGAGCTCAACATCATGCTCTCTGCAGCACAATCAGTATATGATCCTAATAAAACGGTAAGCGATTCTCTCCAAACCAATATCAATGAGCAAAATTTGTGATCTTTTTGGTTTTTTATTGGACAGGTGATTCACATAGATCCTTCAAGTTCTGATGAGATGGAGTTTTGGGAAGAACATAACGGTAACATAGCAGAGACAGCTAAGAGAAACAAGAACTCAGACAAAGTAGTTGCTCTTGTCTGTCAACACTTCTCTTGTAGTCCTCCTGTCTTTGACTCTTCCTCTCTCATTCGCCTGCTCTCCAAGTAGAGACTCCATTAGAGACTCCATGTTTATGGCTTTATGGTTTGCTTGTGCTGTGAGAAACAAGATCTACGTTTCCGTTGTAACAAAGTTGATAAATAAATGAAGAAAGGTCTTTTCTGTTAAGAAGTGAGAGGAGAAACTAAACCGGAATTGGTATGAGCTTGATTTGGTTTAATTTAACCGTACCGGTTTGGTAAGATTAGACCGGAGTTGGTATAATTCTTCGAGTCAAAACAAGAGCTTTGACGATCCTTATCATCTCTCTATCTTCAGCAACGGAAAAAAATTGGATTCGATCGCTGAAAATGGCGTCTCACTCTACGACTCTCTTCTCTTCTCCTTCCACTCTTGGTCTTTTTTCCTCTAATCGTCGTTATCCTTCTACGAATTTCTTCAGTCTCCAGTTTTCTCGTACGGTAAGGAGACTCGATTTGGATTTGCGTTGTTCAGTTTCTATCGAGAAGGAAGTTCCCGAGACTGAAAGACCTTTTACCTTCCTTAGAGACTCCGATGATGCTGCTCATTCTTCATCATCGTCTTCTTCAGTTAGGGCTCGTTTTGAGACTATGATAAGAAATGCTCAGGATAGTGTCTGCGAAGCTATTGAAGCGGTTGAAGGAGGTCCCAAGTTTAAAGAGGATGTTTGGTCTCGACCTGGCGGAGGCGGTGGAATTAGCCGTGTCTTGCAGGATGGAAATGTCTGGGAGAAAGCCGGTGTTAATGTCTCTGTGGTTTACGGTGTTATGCCTCCTGAAGCTTACAGAGCTGCCAAAGCCTCCACGTCCGAGCAGAAACCGGGCCCAATTCCGTTCTTTGCCGCCGGAATCAGCTCGGTACATTATCTCTTTCCTGTTCGTTATTCATTCCTTTTGAATTACTTCTTTGATTGAGCTTGATCGCAAAAGCATGTGTATTCATGTAATTTCCAGGTCTTGCATCCGAAAAACCCTTTTGCTCCCACTCTGCATTTCAATTACCGTTATTTTGAGACTGATGCTCCAAAGGGTATAACCTAAATTGTATCTAAGATTGTTCAGTTCTAGCTTTTCGGTTGGACAAAGCTTGATTTGCTAATTTCGTCGTGCAGATGTTCCTGGAGCTCCGAGGCAATGGTGGTTTGGTGGGGGAACTGATTTTACGCCTGCTTACATCTTCGACGAGGATGTCAAGCACTTCCATTCGGTCTTAATTCTCTGCCTTGTTCTTAAGCTTAGAGCCTTGTGAGATTTATGGAGTTGCTTATACAACTATCTTTGTTTTACAGATTCAAAAGCAAGCTTGTGACAAATTCGACCCTTCCTTCTACCCCAAGTTCAAGAAATGGTGTGATGACTACTTTTACATCAAGGTTTGCACATAATTTAATGCTATTCAAGATTGTTTTTTCTGAGATCTTAGCACGTTCTGGAACCCAATACCTTAGTTTTAGAGTCATGTTTATTGTATAGGGTTGTAGTTATGATCTGAGATGGTAGGAACAGCGAAGAGTCTTTTGATAGGCTTATTGCCACCTTAAGGTCTGAATAGACTAATGGATTGTTAAGTTTGTCTCTGTTTTGGAACTGTATAACTTACCCATCTTGTCTACAGCATCGTGGTGAGAGACGAGGACTTGGGGGCATATTTTTTGATGATCTGAATGACTATGATCAAGAGATGCTTCTGTCATTTGCCACAGGTAAATATGACTCATCATTCCCTTGGAGAAACTTAAAACACTTTCTAGTATAGGCTAATTTTGAACTTTGGAGATTTGCAGAATGTGCAAGCTCAGTAGTACCAGCTTATATTCCCATAATAGAGAAACGTAAAAACACACCATATAACGAGCAACACAAGGCATGGCAACAGTTACGAAGGGGGAGATATGTTGAATTCAACTTGGTAATTACACAGTAGACACTTACCTTCTCTAATTCACACATATCTCTTACACTGTTTTAACCCTCCTTATCATGTATTTGTATCAATGTAAAGGTATACGACCGTGGAACAACATTTGGTCTAAAGACAGGAGGAAGAATAGAGAGTATTCTTGTCTCTCTCCCACTTTCCGCAAGATGGGAATACGACCATGTAAGTTGCTTAGATCTCGTTACCCACATCTAGGACCTAAATCTTGACTCGTAGTACATACTTAAGTTGGAGAAACTAAGTACTTATGTTGATTCTGTTACACAATATGCAGAAACCGGAAGAGGGGAGTGAGGAGTGGAAGCTATTAGATGCTTGTATCAACCCAAAAGAGTGGATCTAGTTAGTGTTCATCTTTTGCTTTGAGTGAGAGAGGCTTAATCTCCATTACTCATTTTGTTGATTTTGAGTTAATTTTTATAAAAACCGGAAGAATGAGAAAAGAAGAGAAAATCTATAATTGCAGGCCATGCTTCTGTTTCAGTAATGTAATTTTGCGTCATATCATCATGATTTCGTAGATACTGACAGAGGAAGGTCATGATGTTAATGATAATAATGATCATAATGGAGTGCAAGTGTAGCATTGGTATGATGATGATGAAGATGACGCATTAAAATTCACTGACACAAGACAAGCTTGAAATATCTTATTAGATAAGAGCTGTGTCTCAAAGAAACGAACTTTATGAACCCAACTTGATATTTATGGAGCCTCCCGAGGATGGTTTACGAGCCTCGGTGCACGCTTGTGGCTAAGCCACTTGCTCACCAGACAAGAACAGCTGTCTCTTTTGTCTAGAATCGAGAGACTCACGTGATCCAAAACGCACCAAAACGCACCAAAGCGCATCAAAACGTAGTCGTTTTAAGCTTTTTCTTTTTTAAAACTTATGAAGACAAAGGAACAACTTAGTGCCCGGACATAGATACATACACTAGATGTATGTAATTGTAGTAGTTGATGCAAGTCGGCATTGGTTTAAATTTCCGATGAGATATTTTGTTTAATTGGAAAAATGACGTCACATCCTGCAATCCAATCCATGTCTGACAAAAAAAACAAAAGATTGAATTCCCCCAAAAAGTGAGGAGAGAGAGAGAGAGAGAGAGAAAAAGAGAGTGTACCAATCAATTTTTGTGCAGTAAAGATTTCAAATTTTGAGCTTTTGTGGGCAATGAGAGCCAAATTGCACAGCTGGATCCAATCGATAAACAATGAAAACATCTTAGCTGTAAAATGGTCCTCTTTTTTCCCTCATTATTACACATAGAATCAAATTTTATTCACTCTTTCTCTCTCTTCTCTTCGATAAAAGAGAGTAAAGTTTCAATTTTTATACAGAAGAGCATAAATTCTTGTCCTCTGTGTTCGTACTGAGTGGAGCCCCACTGAGTTTGCCCTCACAGTAACGGCTACATTTCTCTATTCTCTCTCTCTTCATCAAAGATGGGGTCTCTTGTCCACTTATACAATGTCCTCAATCACACGTCGAATCCAACGTGGCATCTTTGTTCACTGTTTGCCAGCTCACTCCCGCCTTTATAAAGCCCCCCTCTTTCTCTTGTCTCCTTCAGTGAATCAAGTCTGAGTAAGAGAGAGAAAAGAGAGTTTAGCAATAATGGTGGGTATGGATTGGTTCTTGTGTATGATGATTGTTTGTGTAGTGTTGTGTAATGGAGTGGTTTCTGGAACTAAGTTTGATGAGTTATACCGTTCTAGCTGGGCAATGGATCATTGTCTTAACGAAGGAGAAGTTACAAAGCTCAAACTTGACACCTCCTCTGGTACATTAAACAAAACAACATAATCCCCTCTCCAAAATCTCTGTTTTTTAGGGTTTAAAGGTTCCATTTTTTTGTTGAATATAATGATGACTGATTACCCTTCTCTAAAACCTCTGATTTTGGGGGGTTTAAAGTTCCATTTTATGTTGTAAATGATTATGACTGATTACCCCTCTCCAAAAGCTCTGATTTTTAGGGTTTAAAGTTCCATTTATGTGTTGAATATGATGATGACTGATTAGGGTTTTTTCTTGGTGTTGTTTGATTGATTTTTTCAGGAGCTGGGTTTGAATCAAAAAGCAAGTATTTGTTTGGTAAAGTCTCTATCCAGATTAAGCTCGTTGAAGGAGATTCTGCAGGAACTGTCACTGCTTTCTACGTATGTAAAATCTCTCTTTTCTTATCTCTTTCTCTGTTTTCTTGGGACTGTTTCGTCTCTAATCTTTGATTTTTACAGATGTCTTCTGATGGTGCAAACCATAACGAGTTTGATTTCGAGTTCCTTGGAAACACAACCGGCGAACCTTATCTAGTTCAAACCAATATATACGTGAACGGAGTTGGAAACAGAGAACAAAGACTCAGTCTTTGGTTCGATCCCACTTCTGATTTCCACACTTATTCCATTCTCTGGAGTCGACGCAGTGTTGTGTAAGTTTAAATCTTAACCTCTTTAACCTAAAATCATTGAGATTTAAGAACCCATTTGATGACAAACAATGGTTTTGATTAAACAGATTCATGGTAGATGAAACTCCAATTCGAGTACACAAGAATCTAGAAGATAAAGGTATCCCATTTGCTAAAGATCAAGCAATGGGTGTTTACAGTTCAATTTGGAATGCAGATGATTGGGCTACACAAGGAGGTCTTGTTAAAACTGATTGGAGTCACGCTCCTTTCTTTGCTTCTTACAAAGGTTTTGAAATTGATGCTTGTGAAGTCCCAAACACTACTGATTTAACTAAGTGCAGCAATGGAGGAAATCAAAGATTCTGGTGGGATGAACCAACTGTGTCTGAATTAAGTCTTCACCAAAACCATCAGCTTATTTGGGTTCGAGCTAATCACATGATTTATGATTATTGTTTTGATGCTTCGAGGTTTCCTGTTACTCCTCTTGAATGTCAACACCATCGCCATTAGTTAAAAAAGCTCTAAAGAACATGTAGCTCCATGTTTTGATGTGATTCTGTTTATGTATAAATAAGTCTTTTTTAGTGAATCTTGAAAATTGATTTTAAACTATAAACTCCGAAATTGATGGAAACAAACTTAACACACATCTCGGAATCAAAGGATTTTCTTTTGAATGTTTCCAACTTGTAACATTAACAATAGCCACAAAGCTTGATTAACCTAGAAATTCAACAATGGAGACAAGATCTGTAAAACGGAGAAAGAAGAAAGAAGAAGAAGAAGAATCAAATGGGTTTTTTGAAGAAATCGTTACAGTAGACAGAATCAGTCACTTACCTGATGATCTTCTTCACCAAATCCTTCTCTTAATTCCTATAAAAACCGCAGCTTTAACAAGTTTACTTTCAAAAAGATGGAGATTTCTCTGGCTTTCATTACCTGATCTTGATTTCAAAGATTTCAAAACTCCCATCTCAAAATACCCATCTTTCTCCTCTGAAATCATTCATCAAATTCTCTCTCGTCGTCATCGTGACACAAACAATCTCAGATCACTTTGTTTCTGCACTCCAATCACTTTCACACATCTCAATTCTTTAATCCGATTAGCTCTTACTCATCAGGTTCAAGAACTTGACATTGAAGTCACTACAAATGATTACTTTAACTTCCCTCGTTGGATTGTAACCAGTCAGTTCTTAAGAGATTTAAAGCTTAAATCTTCTTATCCTGGTTTTAGATTACCTCCTTCATCATCAATCCATGGCGGATTTCAAAAACTTACTTCACTTTCTTTATCTCTAGTCATTCTATTCAATCAACCTTATCTCTTAGATTTTTTTATTGATCCAAACTTCCCTCTTCTTGAGAAACTAAACCTAGAAAGTTGCTTTGGGCTCAAGAAACTTAAGGTAAGTTGTCATCTTCTTCAAGAATTCAGTATACAAAACTCTTTCCAACTTGAATGTTTAGAGGTTTCTTGTCAAAAACTTCAAAGACTTAAAGTTGCAAGTTGCTTACATACATACTCAGAAGAGAGTTGGGTAAAACTCAACACACCAAATCTCAAAATCTTCTTATGGAAATCAAATGCAGCCATTACTGTTCATTTCTTGGATAAGTTAGTTTTTTTGAAAAAAGCATTCATTGGTGTGTTTCTGCTTCGTCAACAAGATCATTTCCAGACAGAAAACTTGTTTACTCTCTTGTCAGCTCTTTCTAATTCTTCTAAATTACAACTTGGAAATCATTGCGTAGAGGTATGTGTATATATATATATATACATCTTCTTGTTCTGTTATCTCTTCTTTGAGGTCATTAATGGTGTGTGTTCTTGACAGATTTTGTCCAGCAAGAAAGGATTAACGCAACCTTTTTACAACATGAGATTCTTGGAGCTTCGTACACGTTTTATCAGCCACAATGTTCATGCTTTGTCATCTCTGTTCAAGAGCTGTCCATTGCTTAACATTCTTCATCTCAAAATCGTTTATGATCCAACAAGTGAAAGAAAAGTAAGGATGAAATCAAAGAAAATGCTTCGTTTTTGGTTACTGAATTGCCTCTAAGTCTTTTGCTTTGTTTTTTTTGTGTGTGTTTACAGCAATGGAATAAGGATTTGTGGGATATGTCAAACTCAGAGATTCAGTATTGGGAATCTCAATTGTATGAAATGGAATCTTTCTTGAGTAATTTGGAGTTTGTGGAGATTCATGGATTCTTGGAATGTGAGAATGAAATGAGTCTTGCAATCTTTTTGCTGAGACATGGAAAAGGTTTGATCAAGATGACTCTACGGTCTAGTTTCTTGTGTAGAGATTCTCTTAGAAGACAAATGATAAGATCACAGCTCATGGGATTCTCCAAAGCTTCTTCCAAAGCTCAAATCTCATTCCATTAAAGCTTTTCTGCAGAAATCTCAGGTTCTTTAGTTTATTATTCTGTTGAAATCTCTTACTTATTCTGAATAACTACAGAATAACTTTGAAACAGAGTGAATGTAAATAGTTTAAATAACATTGAATAATTCTCTGTCACAGATCTGAGATAAGTGATTAAGTTTTTTATCATCTTCCATCTTCAAGAGTTATTGTAAGTTCATTTTGGGAGCAGGTTTCTGGTTTGCTAGATGAAGAAGCTTTGCTTGAAGGGCAACGTCTTAAGACAAAAGCTGGTTGTTTTGGAGTCGGAAGAGTAGCTGTTTCACTGCCTAACATGAAGACAACATTTGACATTGTAGGACGATCATTAGGATCTTCTTGTACACAGAGCAATCCTACGTTCAAACACTTTAAATATTCCTCAGTTTTGCAAGTTTCTTGTAGAGTCTGATCTAGGAGCTCGAGTCCTCTTTCAGCCTTCCAGAGATCCCATGCCTGCACATATATATGCAACTCAAGTTTAGACTGTATTTGATTAACTAGCCAAGAAAATAAAAGTGAAGATTCCTCACATAGCCTAACAGACTTAGAGATTTCTCAGGTTCATAAAACCCTGTGTTCCTCTTTCCGCTGATAATCTCAATGACAACAACGCCGAAACTAAATACATCTGATTTGAATGAGAAAAGACCATCAAGAGCATACTCTGGAGACATGTATCCACTGCAATAAAATAAAATTTAAGAATTTGATGGATGTTTTAAGGCAAATTTAAAAGTGTAAGAACTTACTAAGTTCCAACAACTCTGTTAGTATTGGCTGCAATTTCTTTGCCTCCAAAGATTCTAGCCAAGCCAAAATCAGAAATCTTAGGGATCATTTCTTCATCTAAAAGAATATTGCTTGTTTTCAGATCCCTGTGGATGATTCTCAATCTAGAATCTTGATGCAGATAAAGAAGTCCTCGAGCAATTCCTAGAATAATATTACAACGTATCTTCCAATCTAGCTTCTGACATAGCTTCCGGTCTTGCAAAGAATCAGATCTTACATTAAGAATAAACCGAGAAAAATTATTGAAAATAGAAAAAGCTTATACTTACCGAAAATGAAGAAGTCTAAGCTTTTATGTGGCATGTATTCATACAGTAGCAGCTTTTCTTCTCCAGCAACACAGTAACCAAGAAGTCGGACAAGATTCCTGTGTTGGAGCTTAGCAATCAAAACAACTTCATTTTTAAATTCCTCTAATCCTTGGCCTGAGCAACGAGACAGTCTCTTCACAGCAAGCTCTTGTTCTCCAGGAAACAAGCCCTGTTCACCAGTCACAAAACATTTATAAAGAGATTATAAACAAACTAGACCAAAAGATGACAAAAACATTCACCTTATAAACTGGTCCAAACCCCCCTTGGCCTAGTTTGTTTGCATTTGAGAAATTTGCAGTTGCAATTAAGATGGTCTCAAGGTCAAAAGAAGGAACATCTATGCCTTGAGTATCATCTTGTTTAAACCTTCCTGAGTCAATCAAATCTTGAATTTGTCTCTCACTATCATATAAACTAACTCCTCTTGGGATGCTTCCAATGTTTCCTGCTTATGATGATTCAAAAATAAAAGCCGATTTCAGTTCACAATAATAAAGAATCAAAGCTGGATGAATGAGAAAAACTGTGTATAATTTTTACCTATTTCCTTGTTTATTCTTTTCCTTTGCATATATACATAAGCAGCAGTGCTTGACAGAACAACCAGGATGGCTGCACTAGTAAAAGTCACCACAATGATCATAGCCACAGGTGTTTTATCTTCCCCATACCATCCACGAGCTCGTTCTACATAAACACAAGTAGAAACTTCAATACATGTGAACTAATATCTCTTTGAAATGCGACGAGAGATTAAATGGTTTTGTTATAGCTACCTTGTGTGCAGTTTAGATTGAAGCCATCCCAATGGAAATCATGATTACATAGGCACTGTTTCTTACCATCTCCGGATTTCCTGCACGACGAATTGGGCCAGTCCTTACAATCTGAAGATAAAGAGCAAGTTGGTTCCGGTGGAGGATCCCACCGAATCTCGACTTCAGTTCCACCAGTAACCATGTCTGCATTGCACTGTCCAGTGAGATGAAAAGGGGAAGATAGATTTAACTCTGAATTTCCACTAATCTGGTTTCCATTTGTGCAGTTCACTACTTCATCTTTTACTTTCATCAAGAATTTGTGGGTATTTGTATTGATTCTTGTAACATTATATGAGCTGCTAGATCCTTTGAAGATGACTTGACCAGTTGACATATTGCAATGGAAACTAAGGTACATACTGTCTCCACATCCAGGAGCTGTACTCAGCGGGTAAGGAATCGTGTGTGTTCCACAGGTCACACAGTCTCTACTTGTAGACTCTGCAGAATTTACACCATTTCGCATAATTCATGAGTATCCCCCAATGCAATACTAACAAGAAATGATAAGAAAACGTTACCTATATCAGGAACTGCTACGCGGATGTATATGTTATGGCTACCTAAGTAGCCTTCCTTGAGATTGTTGAGATCTTCAAGCCAAATCCAGCATCCAGAACGGCTGTTTTGAAGTATATTAACTTCTTCATACGAGTAAGCTTGGCACTGGCAGTTGTTAAGGCACTCTGCTCTGCATTCCTTTTCGTTATGTGCATAAAATTGTGAATCCGGACTTCCTACTTCGACCACACTCAGATTCAAGAACATGTATCCTACACCATCTTTACTACAAATCCTTGACTCTCTTGAACATCCACCAGAAAAATCTCCCTTGACCCATTTCTCCGGGAATGTAGGCCTAAAACCTGGTAAACACTTGCACATCTCCTCATTCTTGCTGTTACAGCTACCGAAATTTCCACAAGCATTGTAAACACTACATTCATCTCTAGGTTCAGCCCAGATCTGTGCCCAGATTCTTGCACCGTCTAACCTGAAATACTGAGCTTGACCAGAGGAGCTCATGATAAACCTTGTATAGGTATACAAGGATGTCAGCAGAGGTGGCACTGAAGCATTGTGCACAGTTAACGTCTCTGTGAAGTTTGAAAGAAAGTAGGAAATGGCATATGGCATCTCATCGGAGCCTATGAATTTACTTGAAACTCCGGTTTTCCAGTACCTTATTGATCTTTTCCAAATGGTGAACTGTTTATCTTCTTCTTGATCCATTTTAAAGGTGAAGTTTCCAGGTGCTGGATCGTTGTAACTTCTCCACGAAGATAACGTCATATTCTCGTCCATTTTCATCCCCGGAAGAAACGTATCAGTGGGATTCTGAAAACTCTGCCAAATCACATCTGCTTTATCTCCATTTCTCAACACAAGATTTCCATTATCCATCAGCTTTGCCGTCGTCTGTGCAGAGAACGAGGAAGGTTCAGCATCTGTTGTCCAATACACTCTTCCCTTAGCATCAAGGAGCTCAAGATTGCCATCTTTAGAGATAGTGAAAATGCCAGAACGGTCTAGAAGTGGAGCTTCACGGTTTGCAACCCAGACAACAGAAAGTGGATGCAAATGGTGAAACCAAATCCCTAGGTACCTTCTTCCATTGGAGCTCCCGTTGGGAGTGAAGAAGCCAAGCTCGAATCTCTGACCAGCCGACACAAGGGTGTCTCCATGGCTGTCATTGATCAATGCTAAAGAAGTTAAGGAGTCTTTAACTGCAACAAAGGAATCTAATCGACAAATATGCATCAAAAACATATAGAAGAAGACAGAAAGTATCATTTCTCCAACCAACTGACCATGTCTTACTCATCTGGTAACTCCATTTGTCTTGTTCTTAAGCGTGTCCCTATACAACGAAAAGTTTTCCCCAGTGATCAAAATGTCAAACATCAACGAAGGACCCACCTCCAAAAGTATATGTGGAAACTGGAACGCAGCTAATCAATGTTCTTAAAATCGGTACAAAGGTAATTTCCACGAATAAGCAGAGTAAAGTCTCACTTGACATCTGAAGCAAAATCCATGAAAGTGGCAGATACTTCGTACTGTACACTCACTTAAGTGATCAAGCACTATAAAAGGCTCTAAAAGATCCAACATTTGTATTACAAAAAGACGTAATTTAGAGTATTTTTAAACAATGAAATAGACATAGGGGGGTACCTAAACGAGAATAATTGGGGAAAGGGACAGCACTGACCGAAGAAAGTCAAACTTTTGTCCTCATTGGTGTTTTTGAAAGAGTGGAGAGCGACCCTGCAACTTTTTTAACCAACTTTTTTCCACATTTTTTTTGTGAGTTTCGAGGAGTCTTTGAAAAATGTTGATTTAAAACGCGTTAAGAAATATTCAGCCTGAATAAACAAAGAGCTTTAGCAGAGAAGTATTGATGCACATCGTGTAAACTGTAAACCATGTTCTTCACATTATTGTCAAAGTAGAGCTAAAAAATACCACATTCATAACCATATAAATTTAGTTTGCAAAAGCTCGAGTTGGTGCTGGTTACTGAAACAACTTTGGGTCTTGCTTGTTTTTTGCTTTCGATGTTCATAGATATACCTTTGGAACAGCGTATGCGTTACAAGTTCCTAGATGAAGCCCTCATGCTCACAAATCTTGTCAAGGGCACTTTATGAAAGTTGAATTGGTTCGCCGCACAAATTCTCTAACTCCTCTTCCAAGAGTTTATGCAACTTTGCTTCAGTTCTCCGGTAAATCCACGCGTGAGCATCCTGGTCCCAGTCGAATCTAGAAGGGCCACTGAACATGAAAACAGGAGATAATCAAGATAGTGAATTAAGATGTTAGATGTGGAAGCAAAAAAGCAAGAGAAACAATTTGCAGCAACAAAATATCTGTGAAATTCGATTTAGACACCTAAAGTTGCAACTTCTAAAGACAACCAAGAATCTGTACCTCACGGGTGAAGCCATCCAGATTTGTCGATTCGGAGATTGCTTATTCAAAACATAAGTTCCTAAAGATCCAAGCTTAATGGTGAGAACCTCATTCTGTGGAGAAACAGCAAAAAAGTGACTAATAAGCACATACTCATGGATTTCGAAATAGGAATAAGAAGGCAGAATGTTTAAAAACAATATATTACCCCGTAATCTATGTCGAAACCATCAATCTCAACTTTATCACCATAATCCTGAACAAGAATCATGTTGTCCCAGTAAGGCATTGCAAGTAGTGTCAAAGTACAAGCTAATTGTATCTAACGGTACCCCACCATCAGTTTTCCAAGGATATACGAAGAACCCTAAAAAGCAAAAGTTTAAATACCTCAATCTTCTCAAGAAGTTCATGTATAGTGGAGTTGGCTAATCTGTGAAACTCATCCTCCTGCAAAATCGAGCTGTTTTCTTTCCGTTTGTTCATATATTTCCGTGCAATCAACGAATTAGATACGCTAAATGAGATCAATGTAAGGGGGAGGAGGTTAATTACCGATAATCGATAGGAGCGGGACCTTGAGAAGAGAAGCTTCTGGTAATCAAAGAATCTGGACGAATAAAAGACCCTATTCTCCAGAATAAATCCAACGGTACTGAAGTCTCCCGAATCGAAGAGCTTGAAGGGCCTACACCATTGATACGTAGAAGTGTAGGAGAAATCTTGAGAGAACTCGACAATTTCCGCAGAAGCAGAAACCTTGAAGCTGTAGCCATGGCGGTTAACGTTCCCAATAGTGATCGATGTATCTCTTCTTATTATTAAGGCCCACGGATTGGCCCAAAATTAGGTTTAGCCGGTTTCAATCATTAGTTTCCGGTTCAATACAACCGGCCCGGTTTAATAAACCCGTCTCGGTTTAGATAAAACCGGCCCGGTTCACAAAACCTTTCAGCGAAGAAGAGTTTTTCTTTCTTTGAGGAGTTTCTTCAACCTCATATGAGCAAAATCAGAGTTTTGAGCAAATATCTGGCTTTTGAAGAACTCATTAGGTTTCGTTTCTTCCTTCAATCTCTGGAATTTCAATTTGGCTATGCTCTCAGGTTAATCCGTTGCTTCGTCTCTTTAACCACTTTCTCCATCGTTCTAGTATTTTCTTGTATCTTCCGAGTCTAATTAAGAGAATCGTTTAAAATGATTTCGCGGAATTATAATGCAATCCCCATTGTTGTAAATAGTGAGATTCGTATATCCACACTAGAGATTTTGATCTTGTAAGTTGGTTTGATGGTAGGGAATAATCTAGCGGAGAAATTGTAAAGTTTCGTTCGTTTTTGTTGGCTTTATGGGTGTTTGTCTGATGATAGAAAGTCATTATTACTGAAATTAGATCCCTTTTAAATGATACTTATCTAGATTTGGGACCTGAATTTCTAATTACTAGCAACATTTCTATAAATGCGGTTTCCATGTTTCACCATTTCCGTTGATGTTCAACCTTGTTACATCTTCTTATGTTGTTATGTTGCTGTTTTGTGATAGATTCAGGCGAGGTGCGTGGCGATGGCGAAAAGACCTCTGCAGACAACAAAAAAAGGAGGCTTAAGACTCCTCTACAAGTCATGGCACTTGAGAATTTCTACAATGGTAATCATGGGTTTTGTTATTAGTATATATATGTTCCTTGATACCAAGTTGTAAGTGTTTTTACATGTGCGATTTGGCTCAACAGAGCACAAGTATCCAACTGAGGAAATGAAGGCTAAGCTAGCAGAGGAAATAGGATTAACTGAGAAGCAAGTTTCAGGCTGGTTCTGTCATAGAAGGTTAAAGGACAAACGTTCAGTGAAAGAAGATGGGAACGCCATTGGGAGCCAAGATCGTTCAAGTGTTGTTCTTCATGATCGTGGAAGTGGACATAGACAGGATTCATGTGGTAGCACTAAGCAAACGGATTATTGGAACCCAAAGCCAAGGGAAGTTGAAAGTCAAAGGCTATATGGAGGTTCTTATGTTGGGGATGTTGATGGTGAAGATAGTACATCGTCTGAACGTAGCTCATCATTACATAAGAATCTTGTCTCTACCAAAGATGGTGTCTGTGATGTGGAGAAGAATTCTAGATATGTTGCACGTAGTAATGTTATCAAGCATCCTCAGGTTACAAGAAGCTATGGATCTAATAAGCCTTCTGGATACTTAAAAGTGAAAGGAGAGACTGAGAATGTTGCTATAACTGCTGTAAAGAGACAATTAGGAAGACAGTACCGGGAAGATGGTCCACCTCTAGGGGTTGACTTTGATCCTCTTCCTCCTGCTGCATTTGAGCCCCAGACTAATGCTATAGGTCAAGGTGAGTCTTGGTATATAGTGTTTAACTTCATCTTAAAATCTTCTGGATAAAAGTTTCCTTTAAGGTAAGATGATAATGTTGTGAGTGTTGAGTATGTGGTTCAAAAGAGCTGAAACCATCTTCTTCATGTGCCAGATTGTGACCGCCTTACCCATGTCCAGTGGGATTTGATTGCTTTTTTTATCAACTGTTTTGCTAGAGCCAATTTATGTCGGGAACCAAAGACGGTCTCACTCTCCTTATGTAGCTGGAACTAGGAAGAGCATTAATCCTGGTCATGTAAGTCAGATTCAGAAGCTTTCTGTGTCATAATTTTACTATTTTACTTTCTCTCTGATTGTTTCTTGATATTATTCTAGAGCCATGAAGCATATAAATCGAAGATTCATTCGCCTGATCCATATTCAGAGGATGAAGATGAAGATGATGAAGACAATGTAATGGTTGGAATTGAGCCTGGTCTAAGAGACAAGCAAAGTCTTGGGGAACTAAGACTAAAATCCCCTTCCCTCACTTTCTCCAATCCAGTTCTTGATCGCAACTCGTTAAAAGAATCATTCAAAAGCTTACCCCGAGAGATCCCTCTAATCAACAGCAAGAAGAGTCGAATAAGCTCCAAACATCGGGCTGAAGGTTTCAGACACAATCCGATTCCCAACTTCCAAGATCTCTCTGGAAGCAATCTTGAAAGCAATGAAACACCACTCCACAGTGAATATTATACTAAATCTTCAAAGTTGGTGCCTTTAGGTAGCAGCCAGTCACCTAACACAATGGAGAGAACTCCATCTTCTGGGATGGTAAAGCTTTACCTACAACATCTATATGCTTATAAATCCCTTTCTTGCACTTTTATGGAAATTTCAGCTCTGTTTTGTATGATATCTTCTTTAGAAGGCGGGAAAATACCATGGGGAAAGATCTCATATGAAAATGCAGAGAGAGAAATTGCATTCGACCAATGAACCACTGGTGAACTGAAGCTTTACATATCAACTTAGTATTCTACCAAGTTCTTGTTTTGACCTGACCCTTGCTTTTTTTTCTCTTGAATAGGTTACTAAACAAGTGAAACACAGCTATCTTCAGCAAGGGTATGCGCCTAGAGCATCATACAGTGAGCTTCAAGGACGAAAAGGCCAGATAAACCGGTCAGTAACCCGTTGACCATTGTTGTCCCAGAGAAAAAGATCACAATTTGCTTAATGGGATCATACTTTATGTTGTGTAGGTCTGGTTTTGAAGTCCCTTCTAGTTTGAGCGGCGACGAAACAGCAGAATCTAGCTCTTCCATGGATTAGTTCAAAAGGTACATGGTTTCACGGTCTAGTGTACCAGACAGTGATGCCGGTCTAAGACGAATTCCGGTTTGTAGGAATTTCCGGTTTTGTAGATATAATGAAATGGTAAACCGGTTTAGGATTTTACAAGCCTCATTGTGTAATTGGTAAATGCTATTGTTAGATTTTTTTTCTCTTTTGGTATGTCATAAAAAAGTATTTATTAGTAAGGAAACAGGAACTAATGTAAAACCGAATATACTATTGATCTGTTTAAAACGGTCTTGATAACTTTGTGGCAAGTAACCGAAAATTAAAATATTAAAGGCCAAATTAGATATACTTGAACAATAAACGTAAAGGCCCATTATTTAGAGCCCAAAATAATTGGAAACCGGTTTAGGAATTTGAAAGGCGAATTCCGGTTTAGGAGAATAATTTAGTATGACCAGGAGATTTTTTATTTTGTCACATGAGAAAAAATGAGAACCATTGAGTGATTTGATAAAAGTGTGTGGTATAGTTTGATTTTGATTCGGCTAAAAAGAGTTTTGTTTTCTAGGTTAGCGTGGATTTGCCTCAAAGTCTCTCCATTTGAAAATTTCTTTTGCTTTTTAGGAAATTGATTTCAACATCGCCAGATTCGAAAATCTGGCTTTGTTCTTTGGTAACTCCCTCTCCTCCTCTCATTTTTCTGTATTTGTTCTTTTTGTTTATCTCTCTCTCTCTGCCTACCGATTCCACTGGAATTCGATTCTCTGTGTTTGGTGTGTTTCTTGCCAATTTACGTGACAGCGGTTTCGTCTACAATATACGATGGTGCATCTTTTTGTGTCGCTTTCGTGATTCGTGATTGCGTGTTTATGGTTACGTGAACTTATTGACCCTTTTGTGTTATTTCGTGAAAGATTGATCCTAATATTCTTGTTGTATTATCGATTTGCTCATTTGATTTGATGGTTGGTTGTGAAATTGGGTATTTAAAAAAGACTGTTGTGTAATTTGTTTGGTCTATAATTCGTTGCGTCTCTGATTAGGTTTTGGATTTTCTGGTGGATCAGTGTTATAAATGGTTCTCTCTCTCTCTTGTTTAATTTCTCATCAGGTGAGCAATTCGTTTGGAATTAAGGGATTGGGCTTTCATAAGCTTGAAACAATTGTTCTTCACTCTGGCCGCTTCTGCAAAGTCGTATGCTTCTCGCACCTCTGCGCAGGTGTGGGGTGGCCTTGAAGTTGTGATATCAGTGTGTATTCCTAGGATTTCTTTAGCTTCACTAATTTGGAGACTTCGTCGTGTTTCAGAAGGCTTGTCCCTTGATTACGGCTAAGATCGTTAAAGGCACATGAACCTTAAAGCTTATAGGAACTTTCTTTTCGTGCATAAACGTAACTTGATCGTTGTTTCTTGTTGTGATTTATAATTAGGAGAACAACTTCTGTGTTGTAATTCTTGTTTTCTAGAGTAGTCATATGTTGTTCTAGTACTGGGATGTAATTTCAGTTATTAAATTTGACACAATGGTCCGCTTTTCATGCTTCAACCCCAGCATCCACCGCCATAGGTCTAAGGTAAGTTGAAACATCACTGTATTTTGTGTGTATTCACTGTGCGTAACACTTTCTGTTATTCGTAAGATTACACTAATCTATTCTTATGTTTCATATGATGCAGAAATCCGTTGACGGATCTGCAGAAAGAGTGATCAGAGAAGATGGATCTAGTTCCAAAGGATTGAGCTCAATCATATTTGGGAGAAAAATTGCTTCTGTTCGTGATAGCAGCAAGCTCGCGCTCGCTGCCTCCACGATTATTGAGCGTGGCTGGAAATCTGAGGAAATTAAAGCAAGTTTGATTCATGGGCGTGATCAGGTACGTCATCTAAAAAAAAGTCAGTCTCATGGAGATGAACTATACATGGATGGGAGGATTGGCACAGAGAATGGGACAGATGATGGAACTGACCGGATAACATCTCCGAATTCTCCAGAACGAAATGGCGCAGGCCACAGCAAGCAAGTAGATGGAAGTCCTGATCTTTATCAGAAACGTCCTCTTAATTCAGTTTCTGCTTACCATGGTTCAGATCAAGCACTCAATGGGTCTATTTTCTCAGTTGGAGATCAGGCTGATAAAGACAGCCTTCAGGTTGCTGATTCCTCCTTATCCAGTGAACGTATGGACAACTCAGACAGCCATACGCCTCATGCTTCACCACAGATGGTGAAGTCAAATTCAATGCCTAATATTGCTGACTCTGAATCAGGGAGATCTTCACCTTTCAAATATTCGTCTCACCACTCTCGATCCTCTGATGACCTCCGGGCTCTAAACATACGCCAGAGAGAGGAATTTGTCCACTCTCGATCCTCTGTAGAGGTTAAGCAAGACCAAGACCAAGACCAGGACCAAGACCAAGACCAGGACCAAGACTATGGTACATATAAATCTGGAGAGAACAATAAGGAAAACTTCTTGGAGGATGGCTCTGACTATTCTTCCCTGGCAAAAGATTGGATAGTACCAGCTACTGATGAGCTCAAATCAAGAACGTTCCTCAAAGGAGAATCATCGAATCAGCAATCTGAATTTCCGGGACAGGATTTTAAAATCAAGCGTATTGAGGACTGGGTCAATGACCTTCAGCATGTCAACTTATCAGAGGAAGCTGATGAATTAGCAGGTTACGATGATGAGATCCCAAAGGAACCTACCGTGTTTAATGAGCCAACAGCTTCTAAGGGAGATGTCAAGTTAACTCCTGGAATGGAAGCTGCAAAAAAGTATATATCCTCTTTAAGTGCTTCTGCAACCACAGCCCAGCTGGTTAGTCATGGTCTGGTTGTGATACCATTCCTCAGTGCATTTGTTGGTCTGAAAGTGCTCAATCTCTCAGGAAATGCAATAGGTTGCTCATTCTTGCTTATCTTTTACACACTAATTGTTACTGTGATGTCTACTATAACTGCTCTTAATACATGTTGCAGTTAGAATAACAGCTGGTGCTCTTCCTCGAGGACTACATGTACTGAATTTGTCAAAGAACAGTATCTCAGTCATTGAGGGACTACGTGAACTCACTCGGCTTCGAGTTTTAAACCTGAGCTACAACCGAATTCTGAGACTTGGTCATGGTATAGCCTTGTTAATCTACATCCTTTCATTATCACAAAACCCATGTCTGATGTATTTTGCTTCTCATTTTGACCTAGGTCTGGCTTCTTGCTCCTCCCTAAAAGAACTATACTTAGCTGGAAACAAAATCAGTGAAATTGAGGGTCTTCACCGTCTCTTGAAACTGACTGTGTTGGACTTACGCTTCAACAAGTTTTCAACGACCAAATCTCTTGGTCAACTCGCTGCAAATTACAGTTCTCTACAGGCCATTAGCTTGGAAGGTAACCCTGCTCAGAAAAATGTTGGAGATGAACAACTGAGAAAGTACATATTGGGACTTCTGCCACACTTGGTTTACTTCAACAGACAAGGCATTAAAGATGGTACAGACCGTTCTGTACGGCTTGGTACAAGCACTCATCAGTTAGATCGAAGCCTAAAGAACAACAGCAGGAAGAGCAGCAAACCAACATCGTCCGCAGCTGTTCGTAAGAGTTCTGGTTTGCAGAAAAGGTCCAAGGAAAGAAGCAGTCGTCTTCCACCTATAGGACATAAAGTATCACCTGCTTACGAGAATCATTACGTTGCCATTGATAATAGACTCTCTAGCCTCAAACTGGAGAACTCTATTCGAAGAAGCCGAAGTGAAGGAACTTTGGGACCTATCTGATCTCATTTGCTGCTCTTCTTCTTCAAAAAACAGAAGCTTTTGATTCTTCTTTCTCTAGCTTCTCAATAATGTCTGAATCTAAAACCAAGGCTTACATTTCAGCTTAGTTCAATGTTCTTGTTCAGCCTTGCTTGGCTGACGTGGCGTATGTTCCCGTTACCCCCTGTCTGATTCTGATATAACCTCACTGGGCCTTGTGTGGGCCTTGTGTGGGTCTTGTGTGGGCCTTGTGTGGGCCTTGTGTGGGCCTTGTGTGGGCCTTGTATGGATGCTTGTATGTTTGACGTGGCATATGTTTCCATTAATGGGCCTGGCTAATTTCGTTATACCATAATCCTAAGCCCATTTAGAATTTAGTGGGCCTTGTTTGGATTGTACAAAGCGATTCATTACTGTAAGAACAAAAGTGATTGAATGATTTGAATGCTGAAAAAAAGTGGTCCAAAGAGTATCATATTGCCCTGCCTGCGACAGAGATTCTGGCCACTGTATGATGGATACATATAAACTCAGATAACGAAGTTTCATTGCACAAAATCTCAATTTTAAAAATCTTCTGACCACATTTTTGTTTTCATATAAACAACACAATCCATACGTTTTATTTATACATTAGAACAATATTTATTGATTATCCCCAAGTGCTGGAGTTAGTTAAAAACACTTAAAAAAAACTCTGTAATAATAGAACATAACAAACACAGATGGGTTTTGTTGTTCTTGATTTTGTGGTGTGTGGTCCACAGTAACAGGAAATAACGGAACCCAAGATTTGGTCTTTGATGATAGCCATGACTTTGTGTCTTCCATTAGAGAGGCTTATTTTGAAAATTGATGGTAAGAAAGAAGCAAGTGTCCTTGTCCTAATAGGGACCAGAAGTTGTTTTTTAAGTAGATATCTGTTTGCATCAGAGTAGGATTATGTCTGACCATGAATGGAGAGGAGAGATTAGTAACTAGTTTTTCTTCTCTTTGATGGAGAAGAAGCCATTGTTGTGAAGCTTTTATCACTTTCACAGCTTGAGAATTGTTGATCAAGAACATTTACTGCTGTTTCAGTACTTCCTTCATCTTCTTCCACTGTAACTCTCTCTTCTATTGCTTTGTAACACTCCATTACTTCTTCCTGCAACCCCCTTTAAAACTCTCAGGATTCATCACACAACACCAAAATTCACTGTTCTTCAATATACATTACCTTATTTACATATATGCATTGGGAAATTGTGTTACTAAAATGTGAAAACTGCAGAGGTGAAAGCTCAGAGATTGCAATGAGAAGTGTAGCTCCTGCAATCACTGATGGTTTGAATTCAAGGAATTTGATATCTACAAGAAAGAATTCATAGATTTAGTAAAAATGTAAAACACAAATTGAAAGTTTGATTGTCTAATTTCAAGAAGAGGAATCTTGTGTTTACCATGTTGAAGATTGTAAGTGAGATCAATGGCTTTAGATTTGAGGGAATGTTTTAGTAAAGAGTTTTCTTGAAGATCAAAGAGATTAAGAAAATATTCAAAGAAAGAAAAAGGAGTAACAGAACGCATTCTCCATTTAAGAGCTCCTAAAATCACATTCTCCATTCTTTCTATCATCTGAACATCAAAGATCTCACTTTCCACCATTTCCTGAAAACTCAATGTTTCAAACACTAATCAACACTTCATGCACAATTTTGTAATTAAAACAAGATTCAATCTTTTAGTCTTTTTAGTACCGGAAGATCATGTAAAGAGATCTCTGGTTTCCTCATTTTAGCAGACAAAGAAACACAAGAGAGAGATATAAGCTTGAGAATCCATGGTTTTGATTCCTGTTTCAAATAAACAAAAACTAGAAATCAACATCACATCATCTAGTTTAATTTCTAATGAAACAAGATCAGATTTTGTGTTTTTTTACCAGCATATTGTTATCTTCACTTGACAAGAATCTGTCTAAGTAATTTACAGCAAGATACGTCAGAGATAAGTCGTCAAATTTCCTTGAACACTGTAAAAAAATACAACAAAAAGGAAAGATTTTTGGAAAACGATTCAGTATTCAAACTAAAACCCAGAAAAATTCGAGAGAAATTGAAACGTGGGGAAGTTAGAGATGAATAAAAAAGTGACCTGAATGATTAAAGAAACGGCATTGTTTCGATTCGTTAACAAAAAAGGAGAAGACTTGAGAGTGTTGAAGTAATGAGAAGAAGGCATATGTTGAAATTCGACGAGGAAAAGAGAGATTGGTAAAGTTTGGTCTGTGTTGGTGAAGTTATTGTGAAGAGAAGAGTGTGAAAGAGGGGATTCGAGAAGAAACTCCATTGATGAATGAATGTGTGCTCTGATGAAGAAAAATGGTCTTCTTTGAAAAAAGAGAGAGAGAGAGAGAGACATAAAAAGAGAGAAGTTGTCTTTATTACTCTGAGGGAGAGAGAGGTTTTGGTCTTTTGAGAGACTTTTGCACTCTTTTTTTTTACTTAATTAATCTTATTCATTTATTAATTATTATTATTATTACCAAATTATTACAATTATTCAATGCCCTCATTATTAGTTAACGTTTAAGATTCTATTGAAAATTGAATTAATTTCAGTTTTGTTCGAATTAAGCTTTTATTTTATATTGAAAACAAACTTTTTAAGAAATTAAGACGGAAAAGGAGATTAGTTTTTAAAAAGGATCCAATAATCTTACATTTTTCCATATTTATTTTCAATTTCTTTTGATGAATATGATTAGATACCATATTTTTTTTTAAATTAAAGTGGAGGAAAATATGAGTTAAAATAAATATAACAATTTGTATAAGTTATTTATAAAAACATATAAATATACTTCAACAATTATATTTTGTTATAATAGTTTGAATTCAATCATCCTAAGTTTCAAAACTCTAAATTTTGCATATTTTAGATATATAAAAATACAATATAAAAATATAAAACTAAAATTAAAGAATATATATACTGATCGATCAAGACTCGATAAACATCTCAACAGTTACAAACATTAATTAACTTTTTTGAAATATTTAGTCTTAACTTTTTTGAAATAATTTAATTAATAAGTGACAGCTTGTTATTGTTGTCCTTAAGTCTTTGTACTAAACTTTTGTTAGGTTTTGAATTTCGCAATATATTTGTTTCGATTTATATATTTTCAAGTTTTTTTTTATGTAAGTCAAGAAATATTATTAAGTCAATGAAGAAACTGCCATGTGAATACGCCACTTTAACATATCCCTTATTCATTTACTTTTTTTTTTCACTGTTAAAGCCTGTTTGTTTGTTTTAGTTTAAGATTTATTAATAAAATACCATATATATATTTACAAGTAAAAAAATGTGAAAATACAAGCTCTTTGTATATCTTAAATGTGAACAAAATGGAAATCATTGACTAACTATTATAAGTATCAAACAAAATAAATTTTATAAATTATATATTTGTAACGTAAGAAAAAGAAAAAAAACTATATTTTTGTGGATTTATTTACTTCTTATGCAACAGAAAGTGATTATTATAGTTAATATCGAAATTATATTATCATTATTATATTTATCAATTATATATATTCCTACCAAAGAGTATGTATATATTGAAAGTTAAATTAATTGGGAATAAAATTTAATATAACACCCAAATTCTCAAGGGTCACCCACTTTGTTTGAAATGATATATATTTACTTTGCTTTTTAACTTTTTCTTAAATATATTTTGTATACTTTTTTATTCATCATAACGTAAATTAAATTCGCAGCATCTTTAACGCACCAATTTTATTATAAATAAAAATATTTATTTTATCTAATATATTAACATAAATACTGTTTGGAGGAAGAGTTAATTAATTAACGTAATTCCATACTTAAATGTTTGTTTTTCTGCAGTTTGCAGTGTCTTAAGTGTGTGGAATAGAGTGAGATTCACGACCAAATCATCACATTAATTATATTACTCTCTACTAATTTTTATTTATTTATTCGATTAATTATATTTTTGTATATAAATCTATTTATAATCACATACGTGTCAATAATAAGTTTATTATCATTGGAAACCCTTATTTGCGTTGACCAGTCTTCTAAATAGTCATCATGATCATCGCATATATTATATACATTAGAATTTAAATTATAAATGGCGTTAGTTATTAATTTATTTTTTTATTTTTTTTGATAAATATTAATTAATTAAAATTAATAGTAAATATGTATGCACGAGATTCTAATCACTTTTGATGTATATATAGAGTTACCAAATGTTGAAGCAAAACACACATGAGTTTGTTTAATTAGTGTAATTATATAATTAAGTTAAATTAAATTAATAAAGTTTTGTAATATATTTTTTTCCCGTGGAATCCAAAGCTTTCGACATGCTTGTAATATAAAATAATTGTCGGGACATCTTTTTTATATTATATGACCGTAACGGAGATTGCAAGTTATTTGTAATTTCGATTGTGAAATTGATTGGTAAGTGATTTTAGAAACTCGAGATTTTTTTATTTTAATAAATGACTAACTAACAACTTTAATTGACTTAATATCCATTACTCATTTTTGATCGCGGTCTAATAAATTACATAAAATAATTATATAAAAAATGTTTTATAAAATTTATTAAATTTTTGGATACAAACTATATTATTATTTGTCATATATGATATTTTTTTTTCTTAACCTCATATATGATTTATGTAACCATATATAACTCAAAAGTTACCTATCTATAAAAAAATAAAAAAATTACAAAAAAATTAGCCAAATAGATTTGGTAATTAATCGAAACCATATAAATAGAGAAAATTACAGACCAGTACAGTCGAATAACTTGATATAAGTTAATGGCTGTGTAAATATATATAAATCATTTTTGGGGTTAGTTTACGAAATGAATATGAAAAATATAATATAATATGAAAGTAATAAATAAATAAATAAAAAGTGAGAAAGGCAAAAGACGAATATAAGAAGAAGATTAGACTCAGTGACTTTGCCTTGGGTGCCTTGCTTCACCATTGCGCCATCTTTATTTTATTTTATTTTCTTATTACATTATTCTTTTTTATATTTTTATTTCTCATCTATATAATATATTTATACACATTGTAAGTAATTTTATGTTTTTAATTAAAAAACTTAAGCGATATTATTACTTCTCAATAGATGGCGGATCCGGTTCGCATTATAAAAACAACCAAACAATTAATATCGGATTACAATTTTAAACTAATTCTAAGTATTATATTTTTTTTTAAATAATACAATCCAAAAACTGTAAAAATGTACTCATATATTATAAGTTGTTTAATTTGTAACAATAAATAGATAAACATTGAAAATATGATACAATAAATTGTTGAGGGTATTGATGAAAGTTGAAGGGTGTGGGATATGATGCATTGTTGGATAGAAGACAAGAAAGATAGGATTCATTGCATTGGTTTAAGTGAAAAGCCTAAAGCCACTCCTCAACAAAATAATTATTATTATTTATTTTCATTTCGTTCTAATTACTTTTATTTTATTTACTTATTCATTTTCATGAAAAAATATAAAAAGAACGTTCTCATATTCTTTTCCTTTTAAGCCATTACTAAATTAGAGCCGACCAAAAATATACTACCATAAAACCCCATTTTTTTTTTTTTTCTCAACCATAAAACCCCATTTAAAAAAATGTTTATATAGCAATTTATTATTATTTTAGTTTGTATAAACCATTCTCAATAATATTCTAAAATGGGTATATAACATTTTGATTGAACCATTTTGTTTATATAACAACCATATACTTGATTTTAAAAATACCAATCATTATCTTGTTGTAACCATTCAAATTAATATAACATAATATGAGATGTTATTTTTAAAATATGAGTAGAATCTAATGTAATTACTATATATTAGACATTAAATTGAGTTTGTTATAGTGAATATATATATATAAATTCTTTCCAAAAGCATAGATATAAGCTTTGTGCATGTAAGTACGAACTTGTGAAAATCAAAGAACTTTAAACTTAATAAATGATTAAATTAGGATGATATATATAACATTGGAGTATTAAATGTAAATAATAGTGAAGGATTCAAGGTAAGATCATGGCATCGGATATGAGGAGACTTTTCATAGAATTTTACGTGTTTAATTAATAATTTGAAACTTATTACACAATTAAAGAAGAAAAATTACAAAAAATAAAATAAAAACATATATAAATGTTTAGTAAAATTAAAGTAAGAAAAAAAAAAAAAAAAAAAAGAGAAAAGCAAAGAGACACACATGGAAGCACGTGATGAGTGCCTGTCTCTATAACCCCATGCACACTTCCATCATATCTTCTCCTCTCCCTCTTTTTTTTTCCAATTAACTTTAAATAATTATTGCTATATAATATTAATGGGCCTATTAAGGCCCACTTAAACGATATAAGCCTGTTAGATGTTAGCCAATTTAACATCTTAAGTTGGGCCTTATAAAGGCCCATTAAATTATAACGTCATCGAGAAATCAGAAATCTAAAAATCCGAAAAAGTATGTGGCTCAGTAAGTACGTGCCTTATCTGCTTCTCTCTCCAATGGTTCTTAATACTTTTCTGTGTAATCCCACTTGTCATACTCCGCCATATTATCAAAGCTCTAAACCAAATCCTTTTACAGTTTCTGGCTAAGTTTTTAGATGGCTACATCAATGGCGTCCTCTTCCCTTTCGCCTACTACTCAGGTAATCCATTTCTCATGTTCGTTCTCTACTTTGGCTATGATCGATAAGTGTTAGGCGTTGATTTAGTAATTAGGTTTTTGTTTTCTGATTTTGAGCAGTTAGGTTCGAGTAGAAGTGCTTTGATGGCGATGTCGCGTGACTTGTTTGTGAAACCGATGAAGACGAATCAAGTGGTTAGAAAGGAAAAGGGATTGAGAATTGCTTGTCAAGCAACGAGTATTCCAGCTGATAGAGTTCCAGATATGGAGAAGAGGAAACTTATGAATCTTCTCCTTGTTGGTGCTCTTTCTTTACCTACTGGATTCATGCTCGTCCCTTACGCTACCTTCTTTGCCCCTCCTGGGTAAGTAACGATTCATTGCATTAGGGTTATAAATTTGGGGATTTCGTGTCTTGTGGTTTTTATGGTGAAGTTAGAATCTGTTTTGCCTATTGATTCTTTCTTCAATCTAACACCTAGTTATCAAAATTGATTTGTGGAATTTGATGATGATTCTGTTGTACTGTGATCAATGAGAGTTTGGTGTGTATATAATCTGGAATTTTGATATGAAAATGTAGATCTGGAGGTGCAGGAGGTGGTACAGTAGCCAAGGATGCACTTGGAAACGATGTAGTTGCAGATGAATGGATTAAGGCTCATGGTCCTGGAGATCGAACATTGACTCAAGGATTAAAGGTACTAAGAGCTACTTTAGGATATGAAAACGATGGAATCTGAATGGTTGTTTATGTAGTTACAATGTTATGTATAGGGAGATCCAACTTATCTAGTGGTGGAAAATGACAAGACTCTAGCTACATATGGTATAAACGCAGTGTGTACTCACCTTGGTTGTGTTGTGCCATGGAACAAAGCTGAAAACAAGTTCATATGTCCTTGTCATGGTTCCCAATACAATTACCAAGGAAGAGTCGTTAGAGGTCCAGCTCCTCTGGTAAGTTTCAAGTTCACTTCACACATTGATTTCACAACAGAAACTTGCTTTGTTTAACTTTCTCTAATTTGGTGTTTTTGTTTTGTTTTGAATGGAACAGTCTCTAGCGTTGGCTCATGCGGATATAACAGATGGGAAGGTTGTGTTCGTTCCATGGGTGGAAACTGACTTCAGGACTGGTGATGCTCCATGGTGGTCTTAAGTCAACACTTGTTTTTTTAATGTTTGTTGTGTAATGTGTCAAAGCTATGTAATTTCATATAATTTCTGGCATACTCTGTGAATTTCTTGCCTCACATATCAATATTATTGTGTTCATGCATCTTCCCAACTTTATTATTTTGTATTTCATTTCAATTAACCAAATAATTTTGGTGTAAGAACTAAGAAATGTGTTTCATTTTCATTTATATTTGTGTTACACGTTGTTTACAGTATTTTATTCAATATATTGTTTATAACGCATATCATAGTCAAAAGCCCGTATAGCTCAGTGGTAGAGCGTCAGTCTTGTAAACTGAAGGTCCGTAGTTCGATCCTGCGTGTGGGCACTTTTTTGCTGGCTAATTCAACTTTTTGTATAATATTAATACATATCATAAATATTGGTTATATTTTTGTATAAGATAGAAATAAAAATTCGTCTGGACAGTAACACATATATAGTGGTTGATCACCACTCTACAGTCCACAACTGATTTGGTCATTTGCCGGCTAATAAATTAGTTTTTTAATCATTTAAAATACTATTCTCATTTCAAATTGACGATTAAATCATATAAAATTAACCAACTTTTTTAGAATTACAATTTAATATTGGTTTAAGTTTCCGGTTAAGAGAAAAGAAATGAATAAACCATAAGCCTCTCTTTTTAAAGAGCCAACATTTTCTCTCCACCAACAATAAAGACTCCTATTTTTGTCTCTATGTAAAAGTTATTATTACTTCCTTAATCCTTTGCCTAAGTTTTTCTCATAGCATCTCTATAGATTCTTTTGAATTTCTGTGTTTCTACCATTGTCGGATCTCCAAGAAGTCAAGAAAGAATCTCTCTTTCTCGGCTTCTCGGAGTTTCAACCTTCTTTTTCAACGCTTTCTTCCTCCACACGTAACCCTCAAAAAACCAAACCCTAATCTTCTTAAATGGATCCTTTGGAGCTAAAACGGGTGTTTCAAATGTTCGACAAAGACGGAGACGGACAAATCACGAAGAAAGAGCTAAGCCAATCACTAAAGAACCTCGGAATCGTCATCCCCGAAAACGATCTAAGTTTAATGATCGAAAAAATCGATGTGGACGGTGATGGATGTGTCGACATTGAAGAGTTTAAAGAGCTTTATGAATCTATAATGATGGGAGAAGAGAATGAGAAAGAAGGAGAAGAAGATTTGAAAGAAGCTTTCAACGTTTTCGATAGAAATGGAGATGGGTTTATAACGGTTGAGGAATTGAAAGCTGTTTTGTCTTCCTTGGGACTTAAGCAAGGTAAGACAACAGAAGAATGTAAGAAGATGATATCACAAGTTGATGTTGATGGCGATGGTAGAATTAATTATAAGGAATTTAGACAAATGATGAAAAAAGGTCAACTTTTAAATTTGAGCTCATGATTTTATTTGTTTACTTTATTATATTTGATTTTTATTCATTTTCTATTTTGTTTTTGGAAGAAAACAAAAACTAAATAACGATTGTATATTTAATTCCCTTGTGAGAATGTTGTAAAAATTAATTGTAGATTGTTGCTTGCTTTGGTTATAAATTTATAATCTAATGAATGGATTCTTTGTTAATGTTTTTGGTACATCAAAGTTTTATAATTTTTAAAAGTCGATATACGAGTTGTACATCTTGCAATCCATCTGTTAAACGACGTTTATTGAATTATGAAGAGAACTTTACAAAACTCAAAGGTACCTAAGCTAGTCAATTTTATAGGAAAAGTACATCAAAAACAATGAAATTAAGTTTTATTTAGAGATTGTTGTGTTTTAGTTTAACTCCAATCTCAAGGTCGAAACCAGAGACCAAGCTGATGTTAACACTTATTAATTTCTGAGTTATTCAGACTTACAAGCACATGGATCAAGTGCAAGTGTATAGTTAAACTCAGAACATTAAATCATAGCAAAATTTTACAGAGATTCAATTTAACAAAGATTCCACTTCCAATTCAATCAAACAAGAAAAGAAACACATAATGAATAATAAAAACCTCAGAAAAATCCATTAACTTCATTGAAATTACAGTTTCTGCCAAGGGGTTCTCCCTGAGTTAACAAGGTCTCAGCTCCACTGTACCTCGTAAAAACTGGATTGAATCCTCATTGGTAAACTAAAACAAAGATTGAAGAAAAAACTAGATTTAAAGGCTCAGATATTATACAGCTTCTTCTATCAAGAATTTTCTGAAGCAGAACTGGCGTAAAGCTGTTAAATTTAATCATCAATGCCAAACCCTAAATACTAAAGACCAATTGATAAAGGAAATCGAAGAGAAGGCTCATATTAAGAAATTCAACCATTGTTTTCCGTATTACTTCATAGAGGAATCTCAGAAGCGCGGATAATTTTGTAATCATAGCCAAACAGATCGAAATCAAATAAAAAGGGATAAAAAATAGGGGATTTAGCCATTACTTTGACACAGTTAAAGCTATTGAAAATAGACAACACTGCAACACGAATGGCAAACAGATCTAGCAGGAGCTTAGGGCGTTTGTTCTTCAAGTTTTTAAAATCAGATTAGCCCGGGGGCCCCTGCGAAACATCAAACATCGAAACCCTAAAAGATTGAAACAAAAAACTCACTAGTAGAGATGAATCACAAGATTCCTATACAATCAAATCTAAGAAACCCTAACTTACATCTAGGCGAGATCGAGCACAAAGAGATTGCGATGAGAATTTAGGTTATCACGAAGCGAGTTTATATATACAGTCGGAGCTGAAAGGAAACCCTAATCTGTTGAAAATGACGAAACTACCCTTTCTAAGTGGCCGTTTTTATCTCTTTAATTTAAACTGCTTTAACTTTATATATTTTGGGCTTTTCATAAAAGCCCAAATGAAAATAACCAAGAAACGGCTGGCGTTGACGAAAGTATCCGTTTTTAAAATGACGAAACTACCCCCACAAACCGCCTTAAATTTGTGATATTTTATATTTGGGCTTTATTTTAAAGAAAGCCCAAGATATTGGAAGACTCTGGTAGGGAGAAAAGCAGAGAATTGCAGTTCTTCGACAAATTAATAAATTTACTTTCTTCCCTAATTCTTCTGATTAATTAGGGGTGATTAATTAGGTGGCTTCATATTTCTTGCATGTAAAGATACTTCTCGACGATTTTCTTTGATTTTTATTTTTTATTTATTTTTTTCCATTTTTTTTCCGAAATCTAACGCCTCGTAGATTCTTTTGCCGGCGAAGAAAATATGCAGGGTTTGGCGGCGACCACCGACCTTGGCTCTCGTACTATCCTCGCTCCTAGGTAATATCATGTCTGCTTTTGTTGATGATCTGTGTTTTCATCGCTTGATTATTGGTTTTCTTGACTTTTTCTCATGCCCATATCATTGGGTTTTAGGATTCTCCGATTTGCTTTGGTCTTTCTATATGTAAATTTTCGATCTTGAAACAAATGGCTCTGTTCGAAACTTGAAATCGGCAGTTTAAAGAAACTAGACTCAATTTTGAAACATTTTGCTACGAAATAATTAGGGTTCGATTCAGTATGGTGCAAAAATTGAAATAGGCTTTTAGAAAATCCCTCTTCGTTATTGTTGTGGTTGTTTGTTCCAGTATGTTCAATTCTTTCATTTATACTAAATTGATTTCTGTGTTTACCATTTTGTGGTCATGAATTTGTAGAAACAAGAACCAGAGTCCAATTCTAAAGAAATATGTGAACTCGAGGGTGTCATTCTCCAGCTTTAATTCATCTTCAAATTTAAGATTATCAGCAAGTTTGGGTTCACAAAGACTTCCACGAGACTCTGTTTCAGGTATGTGGATTTAGTTGATTGATCAGCATCTAGCTGATATTGAATTCAATCATTTCATTGATATTGTGGCCAGTTTTGTACCGTGGCTGTGCTCTATTGATTCAGCTAACTTGTAATATTACTTTGCAGAAGGACCATCCAACCAGCTCTTTGCTCATGGCTTGCCACCATTGACTCCTGCTTTGGGAAGGCAGAGGAAACTAGTAGAGCCTGTGGGAGCATTTAAAGATGACTTTTTCAAAATCAAATTACCACAAATCAAAGAGAGACCTGAATGGTGGTGGAGGACCTTAGCTTGCATCCCTTATTTGATATCACTCCAAATATCAGATGTTGGATTCTACATACAACCTTTTCTAGAAAAGCATGACGTCATTGGAGACATGATATACTTCATTCCAGGAGCCATAAACAGATGGCCACACTGGTTCTTCATGGTATACTGCTACGTTGGATACATGTGGGTGGTGAAGAACAAACATTTGCCTCACTACTTCAGGTTTCACATGATGATGGGTATGCTTCTAGAAACAGCTCTGCAGATCATATGGTGCACAAGCAATTTCTTTCCGCTGATTCACTTCAAAGGACGGCTAGGGATGTACTATTGGATGATGATCGGATTTACCTACATATGTCTGCTTCTTGAATGCATACGGTGCGCTCTAGCTGGAGTATATGCTCAGATTCCTTTCATGAGCGACGCTACCTCTATTCACACACTCTACAACTTGGGAGGTTTCCAGAGACCACTCAGGTGAAACTGCTCCTTTACTTATGCATACTTGAAATAGTGTCTTCAATCATGGTCTTCTCTGTAAGAGGTTGTGTCTTGTCGAGTCTCACCATGTGAAGTCTTTAGTTTAGCGTCATGTCCCCATATGTAAAACAGAAGAAAGCTTTGATCCTTATATATATATTCTTTTCACTACGTGAGCTTTTAGCTTTGTATCTGCAATCAATGTCTTTTCTAGATTGTTTAACTCAAGTGGATGATGATTAGTCAACACTAAGTTAAACAAGCCCTAACTATCATGCTTTGATTTTGAAGTTAAGTTGAGTTGTGTCTGAATGGGATAGGTTTTATGTTGCCTCCTTAATTGTTATATAGTGATCGTAGAAGCCATAGGTCAACTGATTAAATTACATTGACTTTTTGTGTAAAGTTGGCTCCATGTTTCTGTAGAAGTTATAATGGAGATCACGTTTCTGCAACATGGAACCAACCAAATCACAATTTTGTAATTACATTCCTTCATTTTAACTAAGTCTTCATTGGTCTTGATTCTCTTCCGTAGACATTGAATGATTCTTAAAGACAACTTGTTTTATGTCTATTTAGTATACAAAGACTAAGTTTGCCTATTTTCTTGAGAAACCAAGTCTAAGACCCATTTTCTCCCCAAGCTTTTTTTCTGTAATCTCCGCCATGAACGACCTCATATCTAGCTCCTTCAAGAGATACACAGACCTGAACCAACAGGTCGAGATGGACGACTTAGAGTCCCAAAACGCATCGCTAGATTCCGGCAACCTCGATGAGTTCTTCGGGTATGTTGAGAGTGTTAAAGAAGACATGAAAGCTGTAGAAGAGATCCATAAGCTTCTTCAAGATGCTAATGAGGAGTCCAAAACCGTACATGACTCCAAAGCCATGAAGAAGCTACGTGCTCGTATGGATTCAAGCGTAACCGAAGTCCTGAAACGTGTCAAGATGATCAAGTCAAAGCTCGAAGCTTTAGAGAAGTCAAATGCTGCTCAAAGAAAAGTCCCTGGGTGTGGTCCTGGCTCATCAGCTGATCGTACCAGAACATCAGTCGTGAGCGGATTAGGGAAGAAACTTAAAGACATGATGGATGATTTTCAGAGACTACGAACTAAAATGGCTACAGAATACAAAGAAACAGTCGAGAGAAGGTAACTTAAATAAGATCTTTCTCATTCCCGTTTTGCTCTGATTCAACAAAGATTGAATCTTTCAATTGAATTTTGAAAGGTATTTTACTGTAACGGGGCAAAACGCAGACGAGGAGACGATCGAGAAGCTGATATCAAGTGGAGAAAGCGAACGTTTTCTTCAAAAAGCGATACAAGAACAAGGTAGAGGACAGATCATGGACACATTATCAGAGATTCAAGAACGGCACGACGCAGTAAAGGAGATTGAACGGAGTTTATTGGAGCTACATCAAGTGTTCCTCGACATGGCAGCGCTTGTGGAAGCTCAAGGAAACATACTAAATGACATTGAATCAAACGTTTCAAAGGCGAGCTCTTTCGTCATGAGAGGTTCTGATCAATTGCAGATGGCTAAAGAACACCAGAAGAACTCAAGAAAATGGACATGTATTGCCATTATCCTCGCCATTGTTCTTGTTATTGTAATTCTCTTCCCAATCCTTTACACTTCTCTGCTTAAACCTTGATTCCAAGAAACTTATAAAATTCAATTTTTGTGTAGAAATCATCCTACCTTCAATTTTTTTCTTATTGATCAAGATCAATTTTGTATTGCTACTGTAAAATTGCTTTATATATAAAACAAAAAAAAATTGGGTTACATTGAGAGTATTTGTATAAAACTCTATGAATCTATAAGAAAAACACAAAAATGTACAATATTTCTTTGAGTTTCGAATCATTTACCTTCTCATGAACACTGTTTTCTTCTAAACTCATCAGACAACAATGTCTGAACAAGCTCCTTTAACCTCTCAGCACCCGGACCTGGTTTTAAAACTGAGTCATTACCCCGAACAGAACACGGATCACCTCCATTTTCCGAGCTTCCAACACACCAAGCTCCTGTCGGAAACCGATGTGTTCGTCCCAAGAGTTCTTTATCAATCTTGTCTAACACTGGATCATTCTTGTGGAACTTACGAGCAAAAGGAGCATTACTTTTAACCATTTTGTCAAAATCCTTCATTGATAAAGAAATTGGATGTTGCTTTGGAGGATAGTCCCATGCAATGTAATGCAAGTCATGTCCAATGGCGGTGGTCTTAAACTCTTGTGTGTTGCAGATGACTGTGTGGAAATATCCTTCCGGAGAAGATACAAAGTTAGTGTAATACATTAGAATCGTCCTTGGGAAATTATCCCATCCCAAGATTGAGTATTCAAGGAAAGACCGAGTCAAAACTACCCACGCTGAGCCTGCACAGACCAGTAACCATTAAAGACAGACCAGTAAGCTTTGGAAAAGCATGAGTTAGAGTTGTTAACCTGTGAAAAGCTTGAAAGATGAAGGAAGTGAACGGTGTTGAGTAGTCCAAGCAATATCAGATTTCTTCGATAAGTATAAACCAGGATCAACAATGATTGATTTCGCCCTTTGGTTCCTATAAACATCCAAACCAGTACAGTACTTCACATAAGATTCATATGTGATAAGAAAATGCATCAATTCTTATTCCTCTACTTACAGTTTCCACCCAGTAAGCGGCATATGTTCAATAAAATTGATATTCCGAGACAAATTCGAGAAGATCGACAACAAATCTGCAGATTCAGAACATAAAAACATGTAAGTATGATCAAGAACTAGCTCTACAAACTTCATATTTGAGTAAACTAACCATCTTGTGTCACCAGAGGATAATCTGAGGCGCTAAGGTTAAGGAACCAATCCCAATCTAAGCTTTCTTTCAACAAAATTGCAACAGCTTGTAGTGTACAAGCGATCATTGTAGGGCCTCTATAGGTAACAAGATTAGACTGAGCCATTACACGAACATTCTCCACTTCACGGAAAGTTGGATCACTTTTCACAGACATTGCAAGTTCCAATCTTTCTCTAGGTGGAGCTTCAAGATCTAAGTGAAGAATATACTGATTTCTTGGATGATACACAGCTTGCAAAGTCCTCATCAATCTATGACTATCACCTTTAGTTCCAGAGATGAGATAAGCTAACTTAGGAGGCTCTGAAGAATTTGAATTCTTGGTTGAGTTTAAAGACTTTCTGAACTCTGTTTCCACAAAGTATTCATATGATTCTTCTGAAACAGTATCTAACGGTAATGGATCTTGATCTTCTACAGAAGAATTGTGAAATCGGACATAAACCAGAGACATTAAGAGAGTAATTGATATAACCAAGCTTGCCAAAAAGGGGAAAATCCATCTTCTATCTCTGAAAACCCTAAACCCTGAATTTGAACTAACATATCTCATCCACACCAGCTTCCTATACACTTTCTTCATTTCTTTACACCTTTCAAATCAATAAAACTTTGATTCCGAGACAGGCGCAGAAAATATCGGACAAGACAACTAAATTGGTTTCTTCAAGACCTAATTAGCTTCAAAGTTTCAATCTTTTGTACAAATAAAAACAAGGGTTGAAAGAAATTACCAAAATTTCACAAAAAGGAGACGACCCAATAGAGATTTTGCTGCAGAGTTTTATGCAGAAATGGGGGAAACCTTAATTTAATAGGAAGAAGAAAGGTGATAAGAACATCAACAACCAATGCACCAACCGGAATAAAGAAAAGGGTTTATTGCTTTTGGCATGGGAAGTGAAAAGCTTGATTAAAGTCCAAATGAGTCTAGATCTAATGACAAAGATCTATTTCAAGAACCCTACAATGCTTAAAGTTTAAGTCTTTGTATCCTTTAAAAAACATAACAAGACAAGTCCTTTGGACAAAGACCTATGCTGCAGATGAAATTAGGGCACGCAACAACAACAGCACTAGAGTTTTATAGCTTTCTTCTTGCAGCGTTCAAGAGAAAAAATAAGATCACTAAAAGAAAGAAAGAAAAGGATTTCAATTCCTTTGACCACAAAAAAAAAAACCCTTTAATTGAGGAATGATTTTAATTTATCTTCAGATTCTTCAAAATTGTCCGAAGCAAGAATGAGATAACCGACGCGTTGGAGAGAGAGAGAAGAGAAGAGAAGAGACAGAGTCTAGAGAGAGAAAGAGAAACCCAAAGAAATCTAATTTAAAATAAATTCAAGATTTTCGGGCAACAGATCAAAATCTTACTGTTTTAATTTAACATGTCTCTGTTCTTTCTTAATGGGTTTTTTGCTTTGAAGCGGAACAACTTTGGAAATCGAAACCTTGCATACACGACCACGCGCCACATGAACAAGAAACGCGTCAACCTCACGCGCTTCGTTAAATCAAGTACAATCAAGGGATTAAAGTAAAAAAACCCCTGAACTTTGACCATTTTGTAAAAAAATCTTCAACTTTGAAAATTCATTTTTAAACCCTGAACTTTACTAATGATATTTTTTAAACCCTCAATTTTATTAGTGATTTTTTTATACTTTAGGCTAATTTTTTTTGCTAACACTACTAAATATATTTGTTAATGATATTAAATAAAACACTAAATTTAGTAAAATTAGAGAAAAACATGGAAAAACACAAAAAACATGAAAATCATATTTATGGTTAAATTTTTGGTTAATTTAGTGTTGATTTTTATGTTTATTTTAATGGTAATTTTAGTGTTACTTTTA